>QLNU02014802.1:123592882-123606829 GCA_006491805.2 Dysdera silvatica | reverse complement strand
GGCCCTGCGGTGGCGCAGTGTGGTAACGCGTTCTCCTATTGCGCGGCTAATCCGGGTTCGACTCCCAGCAGTGCAAAAAGAACGCTTACTCAGAGATCTCATAAAGATCGCACTGCTCACTGTAGTCCGGGGTTTGGTTCCCTAGGCCTTAAGAGGTTCGGATTCCTCGGAAAACAGTAGGTCCCGGCGCAGCATGACCACTGTAGTCTTTGAGCCGTAAAACCAAAAAACAAACAAACAAATCATCCCATGGGTTTGACTCAGAGTAAGCATGGTTGTCTGTATAAACATATTTGAGGTTCAGAGATCACATTAAGTTATCGATCCTGTCTCGATTGGCCCATTGTGTAGTCTTGCATGAAAACAAGTAGAGTAACGCGACTGAATTGTTTTCATTGATTATAATTTATATTTATGTAATTATAATTATTTAACATGTAAATCAGGGGAGAGAATACTGCTGACATCTATGTGTACATGATAGACCTTATCCTGGAAGCACACATATTGAAATCTGAGGGCCCTACTGTAGTGTATTGTGGTAACACGTTCGCCTAGTGTGTTGTTAACTTGGGTTCAACTCCAAACGGTGCAAAGAATGCTTACTTAGAGATCTCATAAAGATCACACTGCTCACTGTATTCCGTGGTTTGGTTCCCTAGGCTTTAAGAGGTTTGGATTCCTCTGAAAATTGTAAGTCCAGAGGTTCGAATTCCTCAGAAAAAAATAGGTCCCGGCACAGCATGACCATTGTAGTCTTTGAACCATAAAACCGCAAACGAATGAAACAATTGAAATTTTAAGCTTGTTATGAACGTTTTGAAAATTAGCATTTTCTTCATTTAGCAAAGTCTCAAGAAAATGTGTTTGTTGTGTATTCATACCTCAATTTTCGGAATTCTCCAAAGTTAATCCTTGACACACATGGGGCCCATGGCTAAATCTGATTTTCATCAAACTGTTCTTGAACTTGAGTTTCCTCCATCTTCTTGCAAAAATTCAGTAAGTTTCGGGAATCTGTTTTGAGATACTGGTCATCCCAGTATGCGGAAGATTTTGTTCATTATGGTGGAGCCAATTCAATCATTGTGCAAAGAGTTGTATGACCGCAGGATATCTGTAACGACTCACTTATGGTTTTGGTATGTTGTAGTGCGAAGAGCCTAACAACAACAAAAAAAAAACATACTGCGATTGAAAAGAAGCTTCACATATAAATTTACATATAAAACAGTTTGTTGCAGATGTTGGGTAATTTTCATCCTAACACATATGTGTTGGCATGTATGTCATATGCCGATAGGTTAATGCTCGTAATCATGATTGCTCAGATCACTCGACAGGATTTAAGTTTTGTTAAGCTTGCTCATATGTAGATGTAATTTAATTGAAAAGTCATGCTAAGCTGCTGATTGCATCTTAAATGAGATACAGTTGCACAGACCATGTATCTTCAAAACAAACCATTAGTTCATCATAAGAAGTTGAGAAGCATTGTTGAAAGCTTATAAAAACAGGACAGACTTTTTCTTCTAATCAATGTTTAATTCCAGGTTTTATACTGTACAAATGCATCATGAGATATTGTTCCTTTAGAACCTGTTATTTATTGTCCTCTAATGTGGAATCTAATACTTTATACAGTTGAACCCACTTATATTAATACTGAATTAAGCCATAAAAATACTGTATGTGTGTGAACTTTAATATACCCATACCAACTTAAGAATATTAACAATTTCAAGGGAGGTGTGAAAGCTTCAGTATAGGTGAGTTCGAGATAAACATATCCAAGTGTTTAATGATTTCACAATTCTTAGCTACCTTATGGCTATTTGTGCTACAGGAATTTATTTCTAATTATATAAAAAGGGTATAACTTCTCCTTCCCAAAGTCATGATATATAAAAATCAAATCCTCCCTTCTCTAAGGTCATGATATATGTGTTATGACCTCATCTCTCCTTTCCAAGGTCATGATGTATAAATATTATGACCTCCTTATCAAGGGTCATTATATATGGATTGTTACTTATAGAAGGTAGGAAACATTTTCATATTAAAAAAAGTATAATAAAAAAATTTTTTTTTAAAGTCAATTCCTTCAATGCGCTGCTCAAATAAAAGGGAAGAAAGGGAAAAATTGCGAAAAGCAATTTTGGCGACATTTGGCTGTAATTGGCGGCAAGCATTAATCGCCAAATACACCAAAGGAAAGCAAAAAAAATTCATTTAAATTTAATTAATGAATTAATATTTGAAAAAACTGTATTAACATCAAGTGTCATCCACTACAAGTTTAAAAAAATTTATTTGAACTTGATTGGATGGATAGAAAGTATTTTATTAACGATTGAAAATTTGAACAAGATATATATAGGGAGAGTGTGAGCTAATAGAAGAGGTGAAAAAAGACCTCTTCATTATTTCTTTCTTCTCAAATCCCAAAAAATTTTTATCTAATGGTATGTATTCACCATCTACGCGAATTTGTAAACTGTCTATAAAATTAAAAATAGATAACCTATGTTGTATTTTTAGAATTGTATGGATTGTGCTTGCATATTTGTAAAAGCGATGATGGACTGGAAGTTCATGTACAAAGATTTTTATGATGCCCTCTGTGCTTATGTAAGTTACCTAAAATCCCATTTCTTTTGGTCTTCGTTTTATATATGCATTGGTTATGCTATATTTAAAGAACATTGTACAGTATAGGAACGATTATTCGGAATTCCAAAATCCGGAAGCTTTCCGCCTTTCATTACTGAATCACAAAGTACGCAAGTTTATAAAATTAAACAAGTATGCATCAAAAAAGAACTTGACCATTTATAATGAATACAATAATTACTCGTGCCTAAATTAAAAATTCATGTGCACCCATTAATTTCGAACCCTGCTGTACAATTATATTATATATTATTATTCTTATATTCTGTACAGTTATATTATGTATTCTTCTTCTTATATTCTATACTATTATGTTATGTATTATTGTTAGTATATTCTGTACAATCATTTATTTCAGCCAATTTTCCCACTTGAATTTATCTTCAGACTACATCTGCTTGGAGTGATGACCTTTGACATATACCTTACTATGTAAGTATGCTTAAACTCTGTATAGAGCTAGCCCTGGGCTCACACTTGAATTCTGTTTCTGAAAAACATACCACTAAAAGGAATCAAAAATTATAAAAATGAACTTAATTATGTAGTGTGAATCAATGAGAAATTAATGAGCTCTACCATTGGAACCTGGCTCGTTGATTCACTTTTTTTTTATAAACATGTATTTCTCCCTGACTGTATTATAAATAACAGATGTTTTATGCAAAGAAATATATGCAAGAATATAAATACTAAACTTGCTGCAAACGAGAACAGGAATGTTTATCAGAATTCATATGTATGGTGCACTTTTTGTAGATTTACTATATTTTTGGCCTTTTCGTTGCAAAGCTGTTGTTACTGCGAATTGTTTCAAATCAAGAGCTATCGATGTATTTTTAACTACAAAAATTTTGTCACTATTCAAGCCTTTAAAAAAAGTGAATATGATGATATGCATGTGTGTATTTATGTATACAGTAAAACCTCTCTACAACAATATTATACGGACGGAGAAAAATTATCGTTATAGAGGGAGTTATTGTTATAGGGAGGGTTCATTATACAGTAAAACCTCTCTACAACACTATTATACGGACCGAGAAAAATTATCGTTGTAGAGGGATTTATCGGATATCGTTGTTGGAAAGTTTTACTGCATTTTGTCCACAAGTTATGTTAAACGATAAAATTATGCACCTTATTTTATGCTACATTTTTAAATATTGTGTTTTAGAATTCAAACTCAGCCAGAGGTTATTTCTATGTTTTGCGAATCTGTGGTTAGTTTATTCTCACAGCATGATCCAAACATTGAATTTGAACGCCTTATGATGTCTGGTAAGAAAGTTTTTTTAATTTCAAAGTTATATGCCCAAAGTGTTTCAAATTTGAGTATTTAGATCTGTAAGTTCAAGTTGTTTAATATCTTTTTAATCAGAATTCTTGCCATTAGCTTATAAAGCCTATTATCTGTTTCTTACTTTCCTCTTATTTTTTTCTATCTTAATAATGCTTGTAGATTGACATTATTGTTTTCATGGTCATTATGGATTGGTATACAGCATGATTATAATGGTCATTGAAAAATATCGTTTAAAATGCTGTGAATCACTGTAAATAACCCCAAGCATAGGACAGCTACCATATGCGGGATCAGGGGTGCCCACTTGAAACAAATACTGGAGGAGTAATCCCTAATCGTATCCACTTTTTAAGTTCCAATTTTTAGTCTGAAGGTGGGGGGGAGGGAGGGAGTCTCCATCCTCACCCCTATAACTTTATTTAAAAAAAAATGATAAAATAATTGTTAATTTGAACTGCTTGATAATTATTATAATGCTGCAGGCCCACGTTGGTTTAAGAAAGTATAGGCACTCCCTCCTAAATGACATTCAGTTACATCATTACAGCAGTAGCAAAAACATTAGCAATAATGATTAACATACAGGAAAACCATGGTTATTGTGGTTAATTACCAAAGAAAACACCACAATAATCGAAACCACTATAATCGGGACATACAATATATGGAAAATAGGATATTTTTGCCGAAGCTTTGAAAATAATAAAGTTTTTAAATAAAAAAAAATAAAGGTAATGATGCCAAAACATTGTTTAAAGATTATGTTTATATAAACAAGATGAACTAGGTATGTGCAGTACTGTTACTGTGTACAGGGCCGGCCATATACTGATTTGGCTGAATTGGGAGCCCGTACCTAAAGGGGTCCCATGCTTTGGAAAGACATTTTATTTTTAAATTACAAATTAAGAATATTTCTGCGACGGACACAAACAGCCAAAATATCTAAATCAGACTTAGAATGGTGAGCTACCTGTCTTACAACAAAATCAATCAATAAATAAAGAATTTTAAATATCACAAAGTAAAGTAAAATCATATTGCTTCTCTTTATTATCAGTTTTGTGGTACCCGAATTCTACGGGGCAGAACAAAACGTTTTAACCACAAAATTATATAATTTTTTTAAAGTACTGTAGTACTAATGTAAACTTATACAATTTTTTTAGAATAGTTCTATAACACTTTATATTTAAATTAACACTAAAAATAAAACACATTATCGCAGTTTAAATAAATATATTGGTTTATAGATATTTCGCTGCTTCCGCCGATCCACAAAGTCAGAGGATAACTATACTTCTACTTTCACATGCTCTAAAATTGTCATCATCTGAAGAATTACTCAAGATTGAACTTAACCATATTCGTGACATCGCTCGAGATCGTGGTTACAATCCTACCATTATTGACGACGCTTTGAAGAAACTCACTAGACCTAAGCTGTGCAGTACACTCTTGATTGATTCCTCTCCTTGTAATTTTATCAGCATTCCTTTCGTTCCACGAATTTCTTCAAAAATTGCTTCCATCCTCCGTAAATTTAATTTCAAGGTCACTTTTACTCCAATCAATAAACTCGGTTATTCCAAACTCGAGGATATTATTCCTGATTGCAATTATTTTGGAATTTACTCCATTCCATGCCAGTGTAATCGTGTTTATATTGGTCAAACACGTCGGGCCCTTCGATTTCGGCTTAAAGAGCATGAAGCCTACGTGCGTAAACAACAACTGGAAAAATCTGCTTTGGCCAAACACGCCTGGGAAGCTGGCCATAAATTTTCTTTCGACAAGGCCCATCTAATAGAGAAAGTTTCTTCACCAGCCGACCTCAATTTCTTTGAAGCCTTCCATATTCTTTCGCATTCCTCTTCTACTGTTAACGATCAGCTTCCGTTCAATTCCATGTCCTCTATTTGGAGAAACTTCATTCGTCCCATAGCAAAAGACGCGGCTACGGACCCACAACTGGTTTACCCGAACTAATTTATGACTAACAATTTGGCATCGATAGTTTTTCTAGCACGTGTGTCACATTAGTGTAACTAGGGTTCTGAAGAAGGAAGCCTAAACGCGCTTCCGAAATAGCTATAAACCATCGTATTTATTTTAACTGTGTTAATGTGTTTTATTTTATTTAATATTTATGCAATGTGTCATACATCTTTATTATATTATGAATTATTACAAGTTTTAAAAAACTACAATCTAGTGATTATTCATCTATTAGGAACAATAAAGAAGAACCAAGAAAAATATATTGTCATACAAGTATGAATACAGTAAACTTCTGAATAGCGAACACCTCAGGACTTGAGTATTTGTCTGTTATTTGGAAGAGATAGTAAGAACACACACACCATAAACAGCGCTAGATAACAGAAATTTGAAAAGTGCCACTTAGAGGTGTCTACTTTTCAAGGGTGTCTGTTAAGGACATTAGATATTTACCTATATGAGGGAGGCCCACCAAAGTGACCCAAATCGGACCCCACACCATCTAAGGCTGGGCCTAATTGTATACAAATGTGTATTGTACTGTACATGCTAATGCTTATTGTTTAAAAAAATACTTAGAAAGTTGCTTGATGTTCATTTTCTTCGTACATCATTTTATAACAACGAATTGAATTGTATATTTATCTAAGCACCTTCGAAGAACATTCAAGGTTAGGATCTCTATCCACAATCTTTTGCTTAAAAAGTTCCCTCAATATGAAACATTTCTTCTAATTCTTTTAAAGTGAATTTTTTTGTTATCATTTCCACTTCTTCATTTTCCTCAGCATCGTACATTTCAATCGGAAATTTAAATACTGCAACTGCCTCGTTGGAGATGTTTCTGACTACAGATTGGAAATATACTGGTACTAGCATCAACCGTTAGCTCCCGTGTTCGTTGACGTAAACTTGATCTGCCAAGTAGATGCTAATTATATTATATAATTAATTATATAATAGCATGTGTAATATAATATATAGTAAAATTAAAACTTTAATTTAAAAATTTTTAAAAAATTTGCGTTTGTAGTTTGGCACCTTCAAATTTCACAATAAATCGAATTTATTGACACAATATTTGAAATTTGGTGTCCAATTACAGCCTGCAATAAATCGAAACCGCAGTAACCGGGGTTTTTCCTGTATTTATATGCTACGTCTTTCACCCTTAACTATGAACAATATTTCTTGCATCCACAGTTGCAAACTCAAACTAGAGAAATATTTGTAGAGAAGAAAAAGAGAGACCGTCTCGTCCCAGAGTCGAACCATAAACACTTCATAAGAACTTCAATACCTTAAATGATTGGGCTACTGCATGAGTGCTGAAAATATTATCCATCTTAACCCCACTCAAAAAAACATGCCCCAGTGTCTGTACGTATTGACCAACTTTTGGCAATTACATTATCCCTGCGAAGAGTCATAATGTCTCACAAACCCTCGACCTGTAGACAAAGGGGGTTAAGACTTGTAAAGCTGGTTTTTTTTTTTTTTTATCAGCTTTTTTCTCAGTCTTCTGCTAAGCCAGTATTGTGGTGCTAGTCCACAGTATTCGGTGGTGCATAATTATACATTTCTTTATTTATTGTCCATAATTATTTTTCGGTAGGAGGGGGATGAAGCAATATGGGCCCAATGAAGTTTGAAAGATAACAACCATCTGCCTTGAAAGAAGTATTAGACAATCTCGTCAATGCATTGGGACAAAGGATAATATTTTGTTTAGTTTTGCACATATATCTTTTATTTTGATCGTTTATGAATTAGAAGAAATTACTTTTTCCTCTGAAAGGCCATTTTGTTTCTGAGAAAAGTCTTACTCAAAATTAAGTAATTGCAATCCTTATGTATGATGACAATTGATTGATAAGTAATGATCGCTGAATTTCTAAAAATCATCAAAAATATGTTTTTTGGTTTTTTTGCGCAGAATGACCCTTGTCTTTGTGTAATAAAAATACAACCAACCAAACGTTATTTAATGTTTGGTATATTGAATGCTATTCTATAAGTATATTTTAATAGATTCTTATGGAATAGCAACATAATTCTGCATGTAGAAAAAGAATTAAATGTTGTGAAATGCAATGGAATTATTATTGCACATTTAGTTCGTATGAACTCAAAAGTTTTATTCATCATTAGAAGCAATATACATATGTTGGTGTGCCTTTAGAAGTTTTTATGACAAGTGTTATTTCCATGCGGATGTAAACTTTATAAAGACAACATATTAGCAGCCGACTGCTCCCTTTTATCAAGTGAGAAGAGAATTTGCCTTCACTTGATAGTGGAAGCAATTGGCACCTGAAACTTTGTGTTCTTAAACCTTTCACCAGTGCCAGAGTAACAGTTGTTATGGAATCTCCTAGTCTTGTTTAAGGATTTTTATTCGCAAAAACAAAGCCGCTTAAAACTAACATCCATTAATTCATTAATTCTAACATTCATTAATACTTTTGCCCTACAATGGCATAGAACTGTCGTGGACAGGCACAATCAATTAACACATTACAGACGAACTGGAAACAAGCTACATCAGAGTACAAGCGTAAGTGGGAATGCAAAAGTATAAAGCCTGCGGATTCCATGTGTATGGCACAAGAGCAGGCATAACTGCCATAGTAGTTAGTAGCTGCAGCACGCAGCAGTAATATTATTTGTAGTGAAAAAATATATTTTGAGGGGTCATGATCAAGAGTTGAAACTTGTGAATTTTTATACTGGAAATATTTTGGTTGCCCCCAAGTTTAGTTTGTTGCCCTAAGTTATTTATTGTACAAAATGAGAAATTTTGTTGACGGTCATTACGATGATATAATAAATATTTATTTGTAAAATTGCCGTATTTGCTTGCATATTAACGGGTATAACTAGAAATAGAGGATTTACCCATGATGCAATTCTTTTAATCATCATCTGTTGTACAGCTATGGTCTGTACAATTATCACTCTATGAGACAAGCGAATCTTCTGACAAAAGAAGTAATTGTTTTCGACTTTTATATAGTTTCTGGTATGGTTTTCCGTGTTTCGCACTTAACCACACGTTAATGACTTCATTTGATTCAAAATCTTCGCTACGTGCAGATGATAGTGTTATTTGTATTAAGTCTGTTGTAACGAAAACATGCAGTTTGCTTTGCCAATTACCTTTTACCCTTTTCATGACAGAAAAACCTTGTTCACAATCCACACTCTGAGTTGGAAGACTGAGAAGCAAGTCTATTAACAATGAAAAATTCCTTGTAGTGTTCAATTCATTCATAAAATTCCACTCATACTTGCAGACATTCTTGCGTTTTATGTACAAAAAATGTTTAAAATCAATCCATTTGCACATGATGCTTTCCACACAACAGATGTTTTCTGACATAACATCATCAAATATTGTAATGCATTCGGTAATTTCTCTGTCCCCACATGTTTTTTCAAACTTTCCGAGCCAAATTTTGAAATTGAAAAAGTTCATAGAATTTATGATTGAAACATCTTCAAATCTATTTTTCAGTGATTGAAGAAGAGATTTTATTGTTACCGATGAAGCAGCAAAATCTTTGTAAGCTTGGAGTTTTATTTTTACCTTATGAAATAGTTTTGAAGACAATATACTACTAAATTCAATTCCTGGGCTTGATTCTAGTTTTTCCGTGTACATAAGTTATTGTATAGTGTATAATATACTTCAAGGAGGGGCAAATTTTGTAGTTGAAAATTTAATGATAACTGACTGAGAGTAGGCAAAATGTCCATCAGAAAATGCAAGTATAAAATAAAGTTCTCTGATGTAATTGCTGTGAAAAACTGTTTTGGCTTGCCCTTCGCTTCAGCACTGCGTCCACTTACAGAAACCTGTTCAAGGTGTTTAATAAGAGCTGGATATAACTGACGAATTGCAGTTGCAGCTTCAAGAGAGTAAGTATCCACCTTGTTCACAAACCTTGTCTTTAATGCACATGCTGTTTTGAGGCTGTTCATATTTAGAGCACTTCTTGAATAGAAACAATACCGTCTCCGAAGTGTTTGTTGGAAAGTTTTATGATATTGATAAGTATTAAAAACTTCTTTGTCAAACTGGTAGTGATCGTACAAAACATGTGTTGAAAATCTGATTATATATTGCATTTTAGCGATATTTTCAATATTATAAATATCGAGATTAAAAAAAAGGAAAATTTTAATTGCCCCAGGGGCAACTGCTTTTTTTTGTTTAACTTGCCCTTATAAAAATTTAATTGCCGGGGCAAGCGGGCAACCGCAAGTTTCGACCCTTGGTCATGACCACTGTGTCCACACTTGGTCCTGGCATGGCATGACCTTTGCTGCCTGTGTACCATAAAATACCAGCAAACATTACTTCATCCGAAAAAGAGCCTATTACCCATATACACATCAAATTGTGGTGACCACGATTCAAACAAACAGGAGAAAAATTATACAGATGTGTAAAAAAAACCATGAATAATGAAAAACGAATATTTATAAATTGTCAAAACTATAAACAAATATTTATAATTTGTCAATTTGTTTTGAGTTCTCCCTTTTACTTTTTTGTGAAATAGGTGTTTCAGCTTACGTTGTAAATAATGCCTTTGAGAGCGAACTAGAAGAAAGTAGCGATCTTCAATGTCCAAGAATCAGTAAAGTATGAGCAAGCTATCGTTTTCAAATATGCAAAAATTATTTGGTTATTTTATAATACGTATAAATATCAGGTGGAGTAATTGTAACATTTTTATATTTATATTAAATTGTTTCATTATATCATATTAGTTATTTAATATTATATTGTTTTAGTTTCACATAGGGGTGATTATGTTTCGGGAATTTCAACTTGCCTCTTCCGGTTTTTTTTCACAAAAATTTCGTTTTTGTTTCCTATAATTTTTTATATTCTTGTGGAAATCAGTGTCTTTACTAAAAGTATTACACAACTTTTCTGGAAATTGTCTGGTATGTTTTGGAAATCTGATTTGGGCTTACAATCACCCCTGGTTTCACACCACATTATACCATTACTCTGATACTTCTCTTCAAGTACTTTTATGTTCTAGATACGTCAAGGTATAGTTAAGAGTTCTAATTAAATTAAACGAGTCTTTATTCCTCACATAGGTCACCTGATCTTCTGGTGATCACATACCAAGATTCCCACGCATATAGTACCTGGAATTATCAGGGAATTTGAAAACACCCCTAGAAGTCAGAGAAAAACAAGGTTTTCTCATCAAACGTGGAAAAGTTGGAAAAAACCTTCCTAACTTCTATATTAAATTGCTAAATCTCCCATGAATGTGAAGCCGTTTTTCCGTCAACCAGAATTTAGTTGAATCCACAGAGAGAAATCAAAGAAATTAGTCAGGGAATTTTTTCAAAAAGAGGAAACCACTGGAAAAATCAGGGAATTGTTTTTTCTTCAGTACGAGTGGGAACCCTGACTTACTCACCCTTCGTAACCTTGTTATGCCCAATTATCTAGAATTCTAATTATCCATGCCTGGGACCATGTGGTGAAGTGTTCGCCTAGTCCGCCATTAACTCGGATTCGACTCCCAACAGTGCAAAGGACGCTTACTCAGAAATCTCGTAAAATATCGCATTGTCCACTGTAGTCTGGGGTTTGGTTCCCTAGGCCTTAAGGGGTTGTATTCCTTGGAAAATTGTAGGTCCAGAGGTTTAGATTCCTCGGAAAACAGTAGGTGCCGACACAGCATGACCATTGTAGTCCTTAAGCCATAGAACCACAAACAAATGAACAGTCCATGCCTGTGCTGGTCTCACTTAATGCAGAAAATTGGAATGCAACTATTAATATATTTTTGTCATCTGTTCGAAAATAGCTCAATCTTTTTGACTGACCAGATTGGTTTTAAAATGCAGTGGACATAGTTATATGTAAATAGTAGTCTACTGGTTAACCCCTTGGGTACATTTGACGACTGAGACTCATCATGCACTTGTCTTGCCTAAGTTATGGATGACGAGTCTAATTCGTCATTAAAACTAGGACAAAATTAAACATGTACATTTTTATTCATGGCAAGAGTGATTGGTATCAGTTGTAAGAGGGCATTTCTTCCAGTGTGAATCAGCAAATTAAATCCATTCCAAACGCAAGAATTTTTTCAAATAAATCTGTACCCAAGGGGTCAAGACCATAATTTTCAGGCTCTGCAGGCTGGATTAGACTCCCAATGAGTGATTGTGTGTGAAAGTATCATTGTTTTGAAGTCACATTAAACTGTTGGTCCTGTCCTAGATTGGCACTGAAATTTAACGTTGTTTTAAAATCACATTAAGCTGTTGGTCCTGTCCTAGATTGTCTCTGAAATTTAACATTGTTTTGAAGTCACGTTAAGCTCTTTGTCCTGTCCTAGATTGGCACTGAAATTTAACGTTGTTTTGAAGTTACCTTAAGCTATTGGTCCTGTCCTAGATTGGCACCGAAACTTAACATTATTTTGAAGTCATGTTAAGCTGTTGGTCCTGTCCTAGATTGGCATTGAAATTTTAAAAAAAAGAGCAATTCTTCAGACACTAAATGATTCTAATTCATGGGTCAAACGTTCAAATGCAATCCATTCCATTTTTAAATTGTAATCTTACTTTTTTAAATTGTAACATATTGTTATGCTTAAATAGTTGAGGAATCTGTTTACTTTTCAGATCTGCAAATTAATTGTAGACCACACCATAACACGTAAGTACCCAATCATACTACTCCTAATTTTTTTTATTTTTCAATGTTTGTTGTATCATCTTAAGAGTTTTTTTATTTTTTTTTTAAGAATTGGTTGAATCAAGAAGGAGACATCTTAAACCAACAAAGTATGATTTTAGCTATATTACTGGCCATCTTTAAATTTTAAAAAATGCTCAATATGTAAAAGAAATCCCTACTATATGTATATTGTAGTAATGTGTTTACTATACACATAATCATAATTTAAATTAAATGATTTATTAAAATCAACAATTCTCATCATAACTGATGATGTGGTGATACTACATGATTGATAAATAATTACTCGTAAAGGAAAGAATGATTTACGTATCAGATGTTTGGGATATGGAAGAAAATTAAAGAAAGGTCATATTGATGGCTGCTTCTGATTGATGCTAAAATATGAATGAGCACACAATAAATATTACACAATACCGAAGTACCCAGGGTATTCACTAAATCTACTTTCTGCTAGATGAACACATGGTATATGGATGGTGATGAATGGCAAGGCTAGTAGACCTTTTTGATATAAATGAGTGATGCAGTGTGCAATGATATATTTAAATCAAAATTTGCATAAACATGGTTTTTTGGGAACTGGTGCTTCATTTTTTGCAATTGTTTCAGCAAGGGAATGTTCTGCCTTCATCAGAAAATCCTTCCATATTGATCTGTTGCCATTAAGTCAGAACTGATTAGTATCTCAAAATGTGGCACTCATGTGTCGCCATCTATTGTGAAGAAATCAAAGCATACTGGATTTGCATAGGGTTGGGGAAAAGGTGTTTGTAACTTTTGCGAAAGTATATATTCTCACATGGATCATTAACAATTTCATAGGCCCTGCAGAAGATGTGATAGGCCACAGAAAAATAAGAGCTGTGGATGATTTAATTTTTTTTGTTATTTTGGCATCCAAAAACAGAATTGATGACAGTGTTCCTCCGTGAATGTTTTGCAGTGGTCGCTTTTTGAAATTCTTGCGTTCAGACGTGAGAATGACTGGAATCACATTCAATTCTATAAACGTCACAGCTATCAAGGTCTGAAATCTGGTCTTCTGGCTTGGATATACCAAGTTTGTTAACGAATGTGAATATGACGTGAACATGAAATTTTTGGAGAATAGAAAAAGTTCTAGAATATTTGCATGAACAGGATTACAGATAGATTCTTTTACAGAAGATTTTGGCGTACAGCGCACCGTGGAAGAGAAATTAAAAGTTCCGGAAGG
>QLNU02014802.1:123542901-123585953 GCA_006491805.2 Dysdera silvatica | reverse complement strand
AAAGAAATTCTCATCAAATTTTTGTATAACCAGCAAACCAATACAGTATTTCTACGTCAAACTAATTGGCCATTTTTCCTTGTTCAATCGGGGAGTGCAAAACTTTGCTTGCTAAAAGTCATAAAATGTATTGCTCTTTAACATTACGCCAAAAAAAATCCATATTTCCCTTGCTATATCTGGGCTCATTATAAATGAATCCTACAGAACATATCTATATTATTGATTGAATTTATTTGTATTGCACAGTTTTTGTATGTTTGTTTTTCAACTTTTTATATTATACTTTTAACAAAAAAATATAGAGTTGTATGTGCTAGCGTATGCATTCAAAATTGTATGCTTAATTATTTCTTTATATCATGATTGCCATAGATGTGGAAAGGTTCCCAAAGAAATGTTTGAAAAGTATGAAACGGAATGCAGACAACTTGCTGAAAATTTGTCCGATGGTATTATAATTATTTGTGAAGAACTTTTTCAAACTAAAGACAAATTCTTCTATAATGTTTGAATTTTCTGATTTATTTTTTATTTATTTTTAATATTTCATTGGTGAAAAGAAAAAGAAAATTTAGAACTGCTTCTCAAACATACACACACTTTGAAGAAATGTGTAGATTATCTAAATGGGGGACTCAATTGATAATAAAAACGTGATTGTATTTCCATGTAAGATGTTTCAGAAGTCATGTAAAACCATCCTGGATAACCGATAGTGTAGCTTTGGAATAAAACAAACAAGTATCATCATCAACAAAAGTTCTGTCTCAGGCAGAAGGTCAAAACACATGAAATTCTTTGTTGCTGGCCATTTGTTTTACTTTGTGGTAAGAATTTGCTGAGGCAGCTTTTTTAGTTGCACTATGGCCTATAATAGAAGTGTTTACTTTGCAGGCTTTCTGTTACAACTTAGAAACGCAAGAAAACAAACTTAAAAAGTTCAATTTCTAAAATTGACAACATGCGAAATCGTTTCCTTTGATTCCATATTTTTCAAATGTTGTATAATTATATTTTCACTTTTTATATTTGGCAACAGTGTGTGTAATTGTTTTCCGAATTCTAAAATCAAATCAGACGTCTGTTTACCATTAAAGTGTGCACACGTCATTTTCAAAGGCTCCGCCAAAAATGCGTACTAAATTCTTTTAACGATGTATTCAAATTAATTTATTTGTTGATGTGTATTGCTGAATTAACTTAAACATTGAAAGTATTACTAAAGTATTATTTAAACAAGGTGAATTATACTGCATTACTTCCATACTTATTTCTGCAACACCAGCATTCTTTCCACGGATTTTCTCTTTTCCTTTAAAAACGAATATCATACGATCAACAGTATTTTCGAAGGATATCTAATGTGTTTATGTAATATTTCTATTTATAAATTGGCAAAACAGTTTGAAACTTTTAGAGTAAGCAGAAAAATATAATTTATATATGTTTTTATATAAATATATTTTTCCAGGTTATATATATATGTGTGGCATCGTTTTACAAGTTTGAATGAACACTAATGTCTTGTATATTGTCATTCTTTTAGACTTATCGCAGGAAATATACCAAATGAAATGGAGTAATCGCAAGTTTGTTATGTGATTTAGATTTTTATGTTTCTAACTAGGATCAGTTAGAACCTAACTAGTTCTAATTTTGATTCTTAAAAACCTAAGGTGAAAAGAGTTTGGCGTTGTTGTGGGTTAAGCTCGAATCAACAGCCTGTGGTATAACTTTTTTTTCCCATCAAAGAGTCTAAGCTAAAGAACAAACAGTTACCCACATACTCAGGCTAAATGTACATCAGCGATCACATATATTGTTTACAGTCAGTGTTTTTTGGTCGCTATGCTACTAACATAAGTATGGTTAGACTGGTATTGATAAAAAAAAATAATCTTTTTTGGTGGGCTAACCCAAAGTTCTGGTTCGAATCCAGCCTGAGACAACGTTTTTTTCTTCCCAGATGGTACTACAGTGATTGGCTGCCATTGCCTGTAAACCTAGTTGTGTGGATGTAATTCCCTGTAAGTTTTGCTGTATATAAGCATATCAGAGCTCACAGAAATCACATTAAACTGTCCAATACCAGTTGACACATGCTGTCCTGTTCGGTCACAAAAAGCACAAACAAATTTCCAACTCGTATCAATCAAGTAGGTTCTAAAAACTTGTAAAATATTGATTAGTGTGCCAAGCTCAGGTTTGCAAATTCTGAATTTTGCGATTATATTTTTTGAATATTATTGTATACATTTTTGTATACACACACACACATGCGTCTATCTATACTTAACTCCTTTTTTTTTTCTTTTTTTCTTTTTTAAGTCCAGCCAATGGATATTGAAATAAGTGGAAATAATGAGCAAATCTATGATTGGTCTATGGAGTTCATGTTTCAAGTCCAAGATGGTGCAAAAGGTCAGTGATTGCAATCGCTGTGGGCTTTTTTCATTGTGTAGTAATTTTATACTTGTGCTTCATAAACTTTAAATTGATTCAAAGGGATTGTATAGTATAGGGCTAATGTTTAGATATCGATCTGATCTCAAATGACCCCTACATTTTTAACAAGTCAAGCACTGAGCCAACCCAACCATGATGGTGTAGATTTATGTAATTGATCTACATCAGTGATCGGTAAATCCCATCAATCGCGACCTTAATTTCAGTTGCTCACAGAAACATGTTTTCAACATTCTTTGATATTCTTAGTACAATAATTTGATAACTCTTTAAAAATGACATTTTTGTAATATTCAAAAGTGTATTGAAAATTAAGGAATTTTTAATATGCAAATTTGTAAGTAGATCTTTGGTAAATAGCAAGTATGTTAATTGGCTCACTTATGTAATCAAATTGCCTGTTACTTATATGAATGTGCTAATTTAGATCAAAAGGCCATTTTCATGTCTGAATTAACTTTTTGAATGATCTTAACACGAAAGAGTATTGCACCAAGTATGATAAAGACAGAACAAATAATATAAGTACCAATTTGTTGCACCTTTAAATAACTAAATGAATCCCTGTTTCTGGAAGTTTTTTGTTTTTTTTTGTAATTTATTACTTGCAATGAGTTTTCATCTCTTTTTCTTAAAACAGCCGTAAATGTCTCAACAGGCTATCTCCCGTTATGGATTTTAAATTAACTTCCAATATATATACTAAACATACAAATTATTAGGAATACCCAAAAGTGATTAACCACTTAACAGTTTTGCCCCTATGCCATACGGACACATTCAATTTGCTGTTCCCTTTCTGTTTTGCCTGTATAATTTCTATTTAAAATAATTTTAAAAATTTCAAAGAGACGGCGCTGTCAATGGGGTAAATGTTGTATTGAATACTCTGTTTTGTCTAGTTCCAAGAGGGTGTTATTTGTTTAGAAAAGAACATTTATTTTCAATGGTCGGTGTTGCTAGCTGGCTGCTTCATCTTATCTGTAAAAGTATGGCTGATTTAGCGCATATGCTAATAATTTTTGACAATGATTCGGACTTGGAATCGGAGACAGATACTGAAATATCTGTAAATGATTCTGGAAGTTGTGAAAGTTTTATAAAACTCGCTATTGTCTTCTGAATCATCTGAAAAGAAATATTTTTCACTTACTGTGATGCTGGACTTTGCCTCTCACCTTGTTTCAAATTATGTCCTACTAAAGCTGATCTTTAAAAAGGAAAGAAATATAGATAAACAAAAAATTTGAACATTGATTTTTTTTAGTTGTATCAAAACTGTATAGTGGGCTTCCCCGCCAAGCACATCGATTTGAAAAAACCTAACTTCAAGGGGGAATATTTTTATTTTGTTCGATATAAAAAATTGTTCTAAATACTTAACTTTCAGAGTTTTTTCAATTTTAAGTGTGAATTCCACTGTACAGATGTAAAATAAATAATAAATTACAATAAACAATGTGACAATTTTTGAAAAATTTGCAAAAAAAAAGAAACTGTTAAGTGGCTAAACACATACATTGGTCTTACTGACATAAACGACTGTTTCATAAAAAGGATTTGATGACAAGCTTACCATGAAAAAATTACACATATCAGAATATTATATAACTGTAACATGGGAAATGCACATGATTTAGGCAACTTTAAAAGAGAGAGAGGTGATAATAAATACTCATATGACCGGTATAAATATCTTATAAATGACAAATCGGACTGGCTTTTTCAAAACAACTATTTCAAGGATGTAAGCACAAAAAAGCAAAAACCAAGCACTGGGAGATCTTCCTGAAGACAGAAGTAACTGGTCGATAACTAAGAGCAATTATTAAAAATGTATATGCACCCCCCAATTCCTCAAATAATCATGCAATATAATAGTTGTAAACAGATACACATTTCTGGTAATACAATTTCTCGTATGGTATTGTCACAAATATAATTCCACAGCAGAAAACGCATTCGCTCTCATCCATGCTGTAAACCGGAAAATCTGTCTGCAGTGGGTATGAGATCAACAAAACTGTATCCAAAACGGCTGAACTAAAGTAGCCTGGTCTGAAAGGAATCATGATTCCAGTTATTGTATGCTGATAGACAGACCAAAGTAGGATATTAACAGCATAAAGCAATGGGTTCCAGCTGCCTCTATTGTCAGTTGTTTAAACTAGCCAAGATGGTATAATGGTCTGAATTTTGCTTTCTTCAAAGGCTCTTGGTTCCTTAATACCCACTAAAGAATGCAGAGACTGACTAGGGCTTACCATAACAAGTAAAATTTTGATCAATGGTCTGAATGCAAAAGAGGTACGGAATTTCTCTGTTAAATCTGGGTGCAGGACTTCTCACAGACAACCCGTAACTGGAGGTTGGGGGTGTTCAAATACAGGACATTCTCACTTTCTTGACCCTTCGCTTGATAAAGAGAATGGTAGTTCTTGAAATGTTGCAAAATTTTTCTTATGCTGTTGGTAAATTTTGCTTATTCTCTTTTGCTTTCTATTCCTTTCTATGAAATCAAACTTTATTCAGACGGATTCAAAATTATTTTTTACATAATGTGATAATTATTTACAATTTATCAGATAGGTTAATCCGTCTAGGCAGTAGAAGGCAAAGACTTTGGGGTCTCACAAAGCCCCTGATGCCCAAGATTGGATATATTAAGCGCAAGTAATAAACACAGTATACAAACTAAACATATAATAAAATAAAAGAGGTGGTTGGTTAGTAAAGTTATGGAAGATATAACTTAAGAAAGATGTAGTGATATTATAATTCTCTATCCAATAGATGTCTGCGGATGAGTTTTTTATATTGAGCAAAGGAATAAATAGATTTAAGTGAGTTAGGAAGAAGATCCCACACCCTAGGGCCAAAGCAACAGATGAGCGAGAGTCCAAGTTTCGTTCGTGAATAGTCTGGTATCAGATTAAGATTTCTTGTAAAGTGGGTATGATCAGGAAAGTGTAATGAAATAAGATCAAAATGAGTACCTATTCGTATGGTGTTAAACATGAAGATGGAAGTTTTGTACGTAAATAATTTACAATTAATAATATCTGATGATCATAAGCCATTTCAGTAGTTCTTGAAGACAATGGTAGATAATTTAGGAGGCGGTGTAATCTTTTTTGCAGTCTGGTAAGTCTAATGAGATTAGACGTGAAGTGATTGGCGCAGTATAGCCCTGGAAGCCAAACAATCAATCAATCAATCAATGTTTACCCATATCAGAAGGCAATAGTAAAGAAAAGAAAAATCATAGAGTAGTAAAGTTCAAGAAGAATCAAGACAGGTAAGTAGTAGCTGACGTTTCGGATCACTCCAATATTTCTACTAATTTTCCTTTTATTTAGCTTTCTTCCTTTTTCTTTATTTTCATAAGTGTTCTTAATCTATTTTCCTCCTTTTGGTACTTTTGGTATTCTTATTCTCATTTTATTTTTATACTTACTTTTTTTTTTCTGTTTTCTTTTCGCATTCAGACCAATGACAAAAATTTCACTTGTTATTTATTAATACCTATGGAATTGCCTTTAAATGGTCAGAATAATCTCATATGAATGATAACATCATTGCTTATCAAGCATACTTTTACATATTCATCGTCGTACCTGATGGACAGACCTATTTCCAGCAGTGTAATGCTCCATGGCATAAGGCTTGTATTGTCACATAGTGGTTCCAAGTCCAAGGGCTACATTGTTCTCCCTCTCCCCGAATTCCTGGATCTTAATCTTATGGTGTGTGTGTGTATATGGGATGAGCTTGAAAAAAGGCCATTTGCAATGAATAGCCTCTTTGGATGACTATTTTCCCAGTGATGGATACTCTCCCAGAATAGTTTGGTTGAAAATCCCTGTAAAACTGTATCAGAATCTCATTTCTTCCATAACACGTTTAGTTCAAGATATGTAAAGACAAAGGAAGGTTCAACATGTTGTTGGGTTAGTGTTCTTAATAATATTCATGTTCAGTGTATGTGCGTTGTATCATCAAAATTGTTCGGACACTACACTAACTTTGTATGATTGAAATTCATGCATGCACATGAATTTGAGCTGTGATGTTGGAAGTTAAGAATATAAAATTCAGGTTTTCACATTGGTGGTAGCACTGATCTTATATCAATATTCAACGTGGAATTAAGCTTGCATATTTTCAGTGTGGATTATTTGGTAGCAGATGCAAAAGGGCTTATGCATCTTCCAGAATAATTTTGCCTGGTATTATAATTTGTCAGTGACATTATTTTGTTCACCGACAATCTTTATCAGTTTTTAGTACTAGACAAAATAATTTTGGGGGAGAGGTACATATGACCCTTTGCACCCTTCTTTGGACACTTACCTGAGATTATTCATTTAAAGTGCCATATCTGTAACGTTTTACAATATGCAAGGTTAGCATAAATGAATGACCGGATTTTAAAAATTTATATTTTCGAAACTATTACACATAATATAATCAGTGCTACATGAAAATAAAGAAAAGCATTCTAAGTTTCTTTTTCCAACATCACTTTATTAGTGGAAGCTCTCCCTTAGAATGCTGTGATTGAAATTAAAAATGGTGACGACAACAGAGAAAAGTTTTTGTGTATTAGTGTATGCAAGGTTTTTTTCTGTTATTTTTGTGTGGCATGCATTTCAAACCACATGGCCACTGTGCAACTCGCATTTCAAGCAGCATGCATTATAAACTGCCATTGCCGTAAACACTCAATGAACTTAAGGAATGCATCAGTGCGTCATTGACAACCGTTGACAATGAAAAACTGCAGAATGTCTGGAACAAACTTGATTACAGATTAAATGCTTGTCATATTATGAAAAGTGTGCCACACCCATCGAATATTTGTAACTGGAAAAGAATTCGAATGTTTTTCTTTATTTTCATGTATCACTGATTATATTATATGTAGTAGTTCTGAAAATATAAATTTTTAAAATCCAATCATTCATTCATGCTAACCCTGTATATTATACGACCAAACTAGTCATCCCGAAATCAACGGTGGATGATATCATTGAAAGATTGCAGAATGGTAATGTCATCACTGTGAAAAAAAAATCGGGAAAAGACCACACAACTGAATAATCATGTGAAAAGATCTCCGGAGAGAATTAATAGTCTCACTCATATATCAAAATATAAAGTAATATATTCATATAGGGCTTGTGCTCATCCTTTATAGCAAACTGCATTCCTAAGATACAAGATACTCATGGCATTTTTAACAGTACCATAACCATGCACGGAGTATTGTACAGGATTGGTTATCATAATAGAACATGTGTACACAAACCAAACATCACTGCTATAAATACAAAAGGATATTTGGATTGTTATCTTGGCCATTATTTTTGGACTGCAGATGATTGTGTATTGATGGTTTGTAGTCACAAATCATATTCAATTTTTCACTCCGATGAACATATGCGGATGTAACGATACATAAGGGAAAATGGCGTTTAGAGGACTGTATTATTCTATCAAGTATGGAAATGGTTCTATTATGATTTGGGGTTGTTTTACCTTGATGGAAATGTGTCTATCAGTTGTATCAGGAGCAATAAAGTTAGATCCATATCTGGACATTCTGAATAATTCTGCCTGTGTCTCCGTTGTAGCAGTATTGTGAAACTAACTGTTGCCTTTATCAGTACACACACAGAAAAGCTTCTTTCCACACAAAACAGTATATGCAGGAATAGTTTGTTGAGAATGAGATTGAAATATTGGATTGGTCTGTTCCAACAGTTCTTCAACTGTGGCCCGTGGGACCCTATCACGAAGGAGGGTCTGCGAGGCTCTCCAAGTGTTCCACAATGGTTTGAAAAAGTACTAGGACATGAACATTTACTCTTTAATGCTAAGAATAAATTATGAGGGGACGAAAAATTCTTTCCTTAAATGGTGAAAATTAGTGATGAAACACTAGAAATAAATACATATGATGCAAATTCTGGGCTTTAAACTTTGAGTTAATTCTTGGATGTCCATGAGGGTGAGTGATCTCTGAATTGGACCACGGTCTTGGAAAGTTAAAGAACCACTGGTCTATTCATGTCCTGCATCTGAAGCTAATTAAACACCTAGTCACATACTGTAGCTATGACTTTGACCATAATAACCTTCTTCAAAATACTCTCATGCAGTTGTTTTGCAAAAATGGAAAGGCATTTCCATTAAAGCCCATCAAAATTTGGTTTAAAAAAATAAGAAAAAATTATCCTTAAACAATCCAAAGTTCTCACACCCCCTAAAAACCTGGAATTAACCGAGAATTTAAAAGTTAGGAAGAAACAATATTTTTTTGATCAAATATGGAGAAAAATCTTCCTAGCTTCCATTTTGAATAGCTAAATCTCCTGCGAACCTGAATCCCTTTTCCTCACAATTGAAATTCATTTGAGAGTGGTCAGGAAATTTTGTCAAGAGAAGTTGGAGAAAATGCTGGGAGAGTCCAAATTTTTTTTCTGCAATGTGAATGGGGACCCTGAAATGTTGCCACTTTTATTAATACCAAAGATAATCCTAAAATTTAATGAAAACAAACTAAAACTATTTTTTTTTTAAAAAAAGAAAGTATCCAATTGCTTTTGATGCTGTGTGTGTTTGACAGATTTACGTAGAAAAATTTTATATTGTTATTTAGTATTTAAGGTTAGAAAATTTAAGTTTTTTTTATTTTTATCTTTTTTTGTGTGTGTGTGTGTGTGTGTGTAATTCATATCTCTTATTTGTAGATGCAAATTCTTTGAAACAATATCTGCATGAATTTCGCCAAAAACTGTATAGCAACTTGGAACCGTTCAAAGCATCAGACTGCATAACTCCTTTTGTATTGTTGAATGCCGAAATTGATGCCGTGCTCAAAACAGTTATTATTCTAATTTATTCTTTAATACTATCATTGATATAATGTTATTTTAATTATGCTTTTAAAATTATATGCTTATCCTTTAATAATCAACAATTTTATAATTTCCATTGCTCAGAAGTGATCATTTCAGTATTTTGAATTGCATTGCATAATCTCTTTTATACCCATTCTTCAGTTTTATGTGTAAACAAAAAAAGCACGTTTCAAAAATAATTATTTCAGCTGATTAAGGTCATACACCCACATTTTTCAACTTAGAGTAAATCTCTTCGGCTCATGGGAGTCATAAAGGAGAAAACATATCACGTCTCAGCCTGTTCTAAATCCAACCATTGGCATACACAGAGGGGTGTTGATGGGGGTTGTAACCCCCCATTGCAATGAAATTTTGTATATTTAACATAGGAATATGTGAGTTGTAGCTCTGTAACCCCTCCCCCACACACACACAATTGAGCCTGTAACCCCCCATTACGAACTTTCTGCGTATGCCTATAGATCCAGTGACCCTCAGTTTGTAGTCACGATGTTCCACCTACTAAACCGCAACTGACAGAACAATATGTGTAATTTTAACTTTTTACTTACAATGTCACTTTTAACTCATACATTGAAGTGGATGTTCATGGAAGAAATAAGGTAATTAGGATCATATATCTATGTTTTTCGGCTTGGATTAAAGCTCATTGACCCATAAGGTATCTTTCCAAGTTATTAGGATAATTTTTTGGAGATCACATTCAGTCATAAGTCAGTTGACCTAAACAGACTTAGAATTTAAATTCTAGCTTCTCTAATGGTTATGACTGCCACCTGCTGGGTTCAGTTTGACAACTAGTAAGCTTGGTTGTGTGTAAACATATGATGGTTAATAATCCACGTTAAGCCATTGGTCTTGTCTCAAAGGACTCAGTGTTCACTCGTGGCACATAAAATGTATAAATAGTGAGCTGACCAAAAAATAATGTTAGATTTCCGAAAGAAGTGGGGGTTTTTTTTTGGGGCGGGGTTTTATGTAAAGAATTGTTTCTATCCTATATTTGTTACATATTTTGATAGCTGAAATTTCAATGCAATATACAGGTTTACCACAAACCTGAAATTATCATGGAATTTAAAATTGTTCCTAAAAATCGGGATGGGGCATGGGATTGTTTAATCAATCTTGAAGAGGTCTGATAGAGAACTCCTTAACTTTTGTTTTGAATAGCTAGATTTCCCACAAATGTGAAGTTATTTTCCCCGCAATCAAAATTTAGTTTAGTCCACAAAGCCACTTGCCTTTGATCAGGGAATATTTTTTCCAATATAATTGGGAACACTGTACACAGTTTATCAAAATAATCATTTGGTTAACTTTACTTGAATTGGCCTTGGTTGTTGAAAATGAGTGAGTGAGGAGAAAGTGTATTTTCGCACAATTATGCTTTATTATTTCAGCAAATGGAGGAAAACCGTGCTGCAAACAAAAAATAAGATATTCTATGTTCACAGTGATGGTGCAGCAAACAAATAAATGATACAAAGGTTGTTTAAAAAGTTTCATGCTTGAGATTTTAGTCTGGCTTATGACAAACATTCTGGTTACTCTTACCGATATTGGTAACAACTAGATATCTACTTTGATTAAAGATAATCCACATTATACAACACGGCATATTACCGAGTTATTAAAAACATCAAAATCCACCATTAAAATCTAAAACCGTTTACATCAACTTGGAGTGATTTTCAGATATGATGTTTGGATTCTGCATCATTTGAACGAAAGAATATTAGTTGATTTAATTTTTTCACTGGTTATAACCGTTCTCAAAACTGGTTTACATGCGAAGAAAGTCATACTATACGTATGATGGGATTGGAAGCAAATATTTTATTATGAGCTTGTTTTCTAATAAGCACACTAATTCTGAGAAATATTTCTTTCAATTGAACTGACTGATAGAAGGCAAATATCAGAGTAAAATGACCAGAACGAACCAACATTGGTTTTGATACAACAACAACAAGGCATGATTTTCCTCCTAGACCACACATATCTTCGAAGACCTAGCTAAATTTAATGAAGCAAAATTGGAATGTTCCATGCATCCACCATATTCACCTAATCTTGCATCCTCGAGTTATGATTAGTTTCAATTTTTGCAAAAGATACTCAATGGGGAAAACGTTGATTCTTCAGAGACCTGCAAGATGCACCTGTCAACATTTTTTGCTAAAAAGAAAATACAAAGTTCTGGGATGTTGTGAACCAAAATGGTCAATGTATTATTTAATGAGTTATTTTATACAGTAAAACCTCTCTGCAACACTATTATACGGACCAAGAAAAATTATCGTTATAGAGGGATTTATCGTTATATCGGATATTGTTGTTCAGAGGTTTTACTATATTAAAAAGTTTGTCGTTTCTTATGGAAAATTCAGACGTTACTTTTTGTCCAGCCCAATACACACATTTCAATTTTGGAAGTTCTCTCACATGCTTGGATAAAAAAATTTTTGGCCTTATCAATTTTTTTAATTACAGAAATAAAGAATTTAGAAATAGATACCAGTGTTTAATCCTGTTATTTGTTTTTGTATTCAGATGATGCAGGAAATCATTGATTCCTATTGTACCTTTGAGACGGAAGTGTTTAACAGGGGCTGGCAAAATTCCATGTCGTGGAATTTAGAAGTGGACTTGCAATGTTATCCAATGCTTCACAATGCACTGTATCAAGCTCTGTGGAAAAGTATTAAATGTGTAAGTTTCCCTTAACGTAACTCATCCTCGTCTAATCTAGTGGGAAATTTGAATAATTTATATATCAAACTTTTCCAGGTCTCAACTTTTTTTGGGCAGCGGCCACTTGAAACTTTTTCACAGAACTTGCAGGCCAGGTTTTGCAAAAAAAGAAAAAACTCTGATGTTTCTTGTGGTTATTTGTTTGTTCATTTCCGATATGGAAAAGGATCACCATGCTGCTCCTGTTGTTTTTCCTTATTTCTGAAAAAAAATATCTAAAATTTTTAGTTTTACGATTTTCATTTATTCTAAACAGTTGTTGGTGGGTCGGATTAACACTGTTGGTAAGCCAGATTGTAACCTTTGAGCCATATGTTGGACAACCCTGTTGTATGCAGTAATATTGCAAAGAAATCTAGTGTGAGAGGGGGGAGATCACCAGAAAATAAAGTGATTTTCAAGATGAAAGATTAAATTCCTGTTAATAAGATGATCCGGAGAACAGGAATTTGGATAATTGGAATTAAACTATATGGAAAACAATATGTTTTATGTCATTTCCATATACAATAATATAAGAGATTATCTTGATTATAATTTTATTCAAGCCCTGCTGTGGCACAATGTGGTAACTCGTTCTCCTAGTGGAAAATTAATCTGGGTTGGGCTTTCAACAGTGCAAAGATCACACTGCTCACTGTAGTCCGGGGTTTGGTTCCCTAGGCCATAAGAGGTTCAGATTCCTCGGAAAACAGTAGGTCCCGGCGCAGCATGACCATTGTAGTCTTTGAGCCGTAAAACCACAAATAACAAAATAATTTTATTCAAAAAATAAGTAAATGCAGACCAATTTGTACTAATGTGAATTTAGATGTGCCATATATATTAATTTTGACTAATATACCTACTTTACCCAAATATAGGTAAAGTGCATCACCCTCCAAACCTAATGTGCATTTAAGCTCTCTTCGTTCATCTTTGCAGAATTTATGCTAATTACAGTGTTGCTCTTTGTATTATATGTTAAGAATCTTCCTGCTTTGTGACCTTTAATTCAATTCCCAAGGAACAGGCCGATTGTAGTATGAAGTTTGCATTTGACTTTTAGCTCACAAAGGAAACCCACAGTAAGTATCCTGCCAATTTTGATGAAATTTTTTTTATGAAAGTAGAGCCAAAGTAAAGAAATACGCGTCTCGGCATCTGTGTCAATCCGGCTTATTTTTGGAGATATGAAGTTTTAAAGATTTTGCTTACTATATATGAGCTGAAAACACAACACCCTCTGTAAGCCAATCAGTATATAATAAGTTGTCAGCTCTTTGTGCTGTGTTTTTGTGTTTGGTGCCTGAGGAAATCGATCACATTTTTTTATGTATCCTTTTTACATATTATTTATGTATTTTTATTAGTAAAAATACTTCGTTTGCAATCGGATTTTGCTCATAAACTTACTTTAATAAAATTCATATTTATGTAGTCACGTTAATTGTATGCATATTGGCAGCGATAATTTCTGCTCGAATTTTAATCGAATTTTATTAAAAAGTAGAAAAAGTTTTGGTGTAGCCATCCAGCCTGTTATGTAGTTAAGTAGATCCAGCACACTTTAATAATGTTTTTACAAATGACGACGGCACCTCTTCTTCTACTGTTGAAGTAATTCCACCTCATTGTACCCCATACTGTCAACCTCGTGATGTGTACTTCTTCCGTCAAGTAAAAAATTTCATTAAAAGGTTACAAAATTGTGTTGAAAGCTTACAAAAAAATAGTCATTTAAACACGCGAGCAGATAGATGCTTTGAAGATCCATTCACTTATTCACAATCAACTTTCGGCGCCGAATTTTAAGAATATGTTACAGTACTCTTGGTTTGTTGCAAAGTTAACAAACGAAAGAAGCGTTTATGAAAATGTAGATGGTATTTGTTTTCCAGATGATATTAGACAAAGAAAATCAGTTGTTCGAACAATTCATTTATAAAATGCTCACGTTGTAGAAAGAAATATTTTATGTTTTTATTATTTTTATGATAATTATCATCCAAAACTGTGTACCAGTATACAATTCCAACATCTCCGACAGTGATACACAGAAAATATGTTCACATCAGTCAGTTTTAAAATAAAATTGATTGCATTTTATAAAATAAAATGTTTCTATATAAATGAGATGCACATAAAATGTTTATATGTTATAAAATAAAATTATGTTTATATGTTATAAAACAAAATGATGCTTATATGTTATAAAATAAAATATTACATACTAAAAATACATTTTTCAATAGATAAATATATTTTAAAAAAATATTAGGCGTAATAGATGCTAATAGAGGATGACTGCAAAGGCTAATAATGACAAAATAAGACGAATTAACGCAGTTTTCTTTTTTATTTAATGGAATTGTTAAACGTTTTCAGAAAAAATCTTTCAATCCTTAAATAAAACAAAACTGCATTATTGGTGTAATTTCA
This sequence comes from Dysdera silvatica, assembly GCA_006491805.2. Classification (NCBI taxonomy): domain Eukaryota; kingdom Metazoa; phylum Arthropoda; class Arachnida; order Araneae; family Dysderidae; genus Dysdera; species Dysdera silvatica. The sequence continues at coordinate 123,571,377 of QLNU02014802.1, read as the reverse complement.
TCCCTTCACAGGTTGACAATGAGTACGCAAATTTTATAAAAGGTATATTCACATAAAAACTTACAGCTAACTCCTAAACTTTTTGTACCTTTACAACTCTTCAATAAAATATTAAAATTCGTGTAAAAATTATAACTGCGAAAAATAGTATCACAGAATTAAATATGTAAATATGAATTTTATTAAAGTAAGTTTATGAGCAAAATTCGATTGTAAGCAAAGTATTTTTACTAATAAAAATACATAAGCAAACATGTAAAAAGGATACATAAAAAAAAAGTGTAATCGATTTCCCCAGGCATTGAACACAAAAACACGGCGCGAAGAGCCGACAACTTACCGCCCAAGCTACTGATTGGCCTGCAGAGGGCGTTGTGTTTTAAGCTCATATATAGTATGCAAAATCTTTAAAAATTCATATCTCCGAAAATATGTCGCATTGGCACGACTGCCGAAACACGTATTTTGGCTCTACTTTCATCAAAATCGTCAGGGCACTCACTGTGGGTTCCCCTTGTCAGTTTCAAATAATCTAAGCCAAGACTCCCCAACAAGGGTTCTGTGGGGAGTTCCATTGATTGAAAAAAATACTGCACACTCAATTGTAAATGGTACACATTCACATAGCTAGCCTTGAAGCCTTGGGGGAGGTCCATAGCCCCCCACTCCAATGCCATGCACACAGCTTTCATTTGTAACTTTTGTTTTATTTGGGAGGTTCCCCAAAGCATAATGTTTTGCACTGCTGCACTAGAAGCCTTCATTTAGCTGATCAAAAATGTTCTGCAGGAGATGCATGTATGTATATATAGTATATATAAAGTGATTCAAAACGAATGGAACAACAGAAACTGGGGAAATTGAAACGATTGTTTCCATAGACCGTGGTAAAGCCTGCCATTCATTCTGGGAGGAAACCATGCCGCCAGATGTCACCCCACTACCGGTAACTCATGTAGCTCAAGCTCCGTCAGCACCCATAACTACAGCATGTGCCACTAGATCATGCCGTCATGTGCATTTCCTCTTTAGATACCCTTTTTAAAAGAGGAGAGTACTGTAGCACACGGCTGTTAACAACAGATGGGGCCATCATACCATCGCTGGCCCATAATAGAAGCTTAATGCTATATGGCGGTAATATCTCGGCAAAGCAGCCAGTTGTCGGTCATCTCCTACCAAGTGCATTCCTCCCTGTAATCTTCACTCTAGTGCTAAGCCTAGAAAGCATATGTCTATTATTATTGTTCCGTAATCCATGTACAAAACACTGGTGTAAATAAAGCCTTGCATGTTAACATTATTGTTACTCGTCATAAATCAAGCATGCGTTATAGGCCTCACGTTTGAGCCATAAATTCCCGAATTGCATAAATTTAGCCATGGGAAGTTCTTTTTGACCATAGTAAGTGTACTAAAAATATTTAAAACAATGTTAAAACCGTATCTACAGTAATTTAGTAACAACATTCAATGCGTTTCGGGCAAACAAATTGATTGCCCATCTTTGGGAATACACAAAACTAAAATGTCATTTTTAATTTTCAAAGTTTTAATCAAGGAATTGTGTTATATAAATGTGGCAACGGTGAGTAGTCGAAGATCACCTGCCTACTATGAAAAGGGGTTGTAACTTGAAGGTTGGGTAGACACTCCTTCAGGGGAAGTTATCCTGTGAGCTCCCACAATATAAATATTTACTTTTCAGGCTTTCTTAACTGTTGCCACTTAGAAACGCAAGAAAATAAACTTAAAAAGTTCAATTTCTAAAATTGACACCATGCCAAATCTGTTACTTTTATTTCATATTTTTCAAATATTGTATAATTACAATTTTACTTTTTTTTATTGGGCAACGAGGTGCGTAATTATTTTCTGAATTCTAAACTCAAATCAGTCTTTCATTTACCATCAAAGTGTGAACACTGTGGCTTCACCAAAAAGACATACTAAATTCCTTTAACGATGTATTCGAATTAATTTATTTATTGACATATTAATCTACTATTCTGAACATTTAAAGCTTTAATAAATATTAGTTCAACGGAATGAATTTCTTCACGCATTTCTTCAATATTTATATCTTCAATCTGAAAACTATTCTAACAATCTATGTTAAACATCCATCTGTTTTAAAAAGCTGTTTAATCTTAGTTGTTTCCAGAGACATATATTCAAAAATGTCATTGAAGTAACTTGTAAGATTAATATATTTTATAATTTTATGTATTTCATCTCTGTAGCAGGAGGTAATGACGTTCGTTAGCTCATCACTTCTTTTAAGAATATCAATGCTGCACTCAAAATATCCATTAGTAAAAGAATGCCCAAATAGCAATAGCATCCAGTTTTGTGAGTTTATTTTCAAAGAATTACCTATCACTACCAGTGAAGAAATAGATTATTTTTGTAGGTATGTAATTCTAATTTTTATTGTAGTTTTACATTTTTGTTTTTATATATATATAATTTGCTTCTTACGATAAGTTTTTTACCTTTTATCAGATTTTCATGCCAATACTTAAATTCAGCATGTAGCCAATGTCCCGTTGTCTGTAACACTGGAAGTATATCAGCTTTGCCGCTATTCATACCCGTAAATCTCATCAAAAAGGTACTTCTTATTACTTCACAAAATACCATTTAAATCTCATTTCATTGATATTAACCGTTGTTTAAACATGAGTTGCAAATTTTGAATCTATACCTGTTATTATAGTCAGCAGTGGTTTTTGAATACTTTTCTTGTTCTTTTCTTTTAATCTCTGGAGTGATACGGGACTTTTTCCAGAAGATTCTGTTTTTCTCAAATGTCTATATTTCCCGTACTCTTTAAATTTCTTTCTCAAAGTTCTTCATGTGTTTTGAAAGTATTTTCCATTTTTGAAATGGAGAAAAATATCAACTGAGCTGAAAAAGTAGATGCAAATTTTTCCTTTTAAACAAATGCATTATTATTTACACAGCCAATAAGTTCGCCAAAGCGAAACATTAAAGCTGACAATCATTGTAAATTTTTATATTGCAACCAAAAGTGGAAATTTTTATTCATTTAAGGACTTTTATTTTTATTGTTGCACTGTATGTTTGAACATTTTTCCCTGTAAAGAATCGTAAAGAAATGAATTAAAGTCTTGTGATAAATTAAAATATCAACATAGAGAATACACTTTATGTACACTTTTTGTGACATTTTGACCGAACATGCAAATGATTAAAATTTGGTGTCCAATGAATGAATAGCGGGAACTCCAGCGCATCGGAACTGCGCATTCAGCAGGTGTATATAAGGAGCGATTCTCAATATGTGGTCAAAATTTCTGTTGCATTTTGACTGCGGATATCTTACGTCGACTGTAACAATGCCTCGCCGAAAGATTCGTGCTCATTACGAGCATATGTCAGAGTTTGAAAGAGGTCATGCTATCATTGAACGGTGCTGCCCATAGAGGGTCAACAACGGCAGATGTCAGCGTCGGGACGGCAAAGGTCGACCTAGGGCCACAATAGAACGGGAAGACAGAGCAGCTGTCACAGCACCGGATTCGTCGTTATCAACTATCCAACGTGTGGCCCGCACACATGTGTCCAACATGACCCTCTGCAGATGACTGAGAGAGCGGAATTTATACTCGCGCCGACCTTTACTCCGCTTACTTCTCACGCCTTTACACCGTCAAGTCCGATTACAGTGGTGCCGGGCTCGATCAACTTGGAACTGCGCTGACTGGGGACGTATAGTCTTTAGTGACGAGTCCCGTTTCCAACTGTGTCCTGACGACAACCGCAGACGTGTCTGGAGACGTCCAGGGCAGCGTGGGGATCCTGCCCTTACTATCGCACGCCACACATGCCCACAACAGGGCGTTATGGTCAGGGGGTGCCATCTCCTTTGATAGCCGGACCCCTTTGGTGGTCATTTCTGGCACACTTACAGCACAGCGGTACGTAGACGACATTCTACGACCGGTTGTGTTACCGTTCCTTTTGCGACACCCTGGACTTACGTTTCAACAAGACAATGCCCGGCCGCACACGGCACGTGTTGCTATGAATTGTCTTCAAGCTTGCCCAACACTTCCTTTGCAAGCTAGGTTTCCTGATCTCTCTCCCATAGAGCACATTTGGGACGCTATGGGAAGGCGATTGCAACCATCCAGGAATGTTGACGATTTAGCCCGACAGTTGGAGACAATTTGGCAAGAAATATTCAATAAGCAGATTTATATTTGTTATTGATTTGCTTCATGTTAATGGGACTCTTATTTCAGCTACATTTTTCTGAGTGGCTAACGTATTCCGCAGGACACCATCCGGGATCTTTATCAGTCTATGCCACGCCGGGTGACAGCTTGCATCCAGGCCAGAGGTGGACCAACGCCTTATTGACTTCCTCCCTTTGTAACGGTCAAACTCTGCAATAAATCATTCAATTGTTCTGAAATTTTAATCGTTTCTTTTTCTATGTATGTTCTTCACATCCACCAATTTTTATCGCAATCGGACAACCCCTTCTTGGTGCGTCGATTTTTTTTTGTTATTGAGTGTATTTTGCAGATTATTAAATTTTTAACATGTAAAAATTAGATAAAATTCGTTTTAGTTTCGATTTGCAGCTGTACGATCAATGCCAGAACTTCGCCTGCAAGTGGGAATGTTTGGAAGAAACGATGATCATTTGAATGCAGTTGATACAGTTTACATTTCCAGAAATATTCATCATCTCTTTACGATAACTAATGTAAGTTTGTGTGTGTGTCATAGATTTCTAATTGTCCAGACTAATTGGAACCAAGATATATCTGGATAATCGAAAATCTCGATAATTGGAATGAAATTGTTACAAGGTGCAAACAGATGTTCAGTCAAATGCTTTGTGAAAGTTTGGCAAGACTATATTATGTTCACGATATTTCTTGTTTCACAAACAATAACCCACATTTTCATGTTTTGTTTTGTTTTTAATCAATATAAAACTGGTTTTTCACACAACAAAACAGCAAGAAATTATTTAGAAGTCAAAGTAAAGGTGAGGTCAAAAAGTTTGGATATGATTAGATGAAGGATTGCCGTCTGGTGAATTAGATAACCTGAGTAATTGGAGTCTGGACGATTATATTTCTATTTTTATTTTATAAGAAGATTTATATTTATTATTGATTTGCTTCATGTTAATGCGACTCTTATTTCAGCTGTCTTTTTCCGAGTGGCTAACGTATGAGTCAAATCTCTGGCCTGAAAAGGATAATCTTGATATAGAAGAAAGGTTAGTGCTATTAGTATAGTTGAATTGCAGTGTATTAGCCAGATATTGTCAAAGTAGAACCGTTGGCAAAATTGCTACCAGTTACACTAATGTTACGTTTGCTTATTTATATTTTTTTTATTCAATCAGCTTACTTTTCATCCTTATGTAGTTCTCAAATCTTCCAAACTTTCTCGCCTTTTATAACCACTTAGTAGCAAGCAAATTTGACAATATTTGGTCTGTTAGCTGTATTTGCATCATATATACCTTGTCCATGGCAATAAGTTGACATGGACCCATTGCATGGTGGTTAGAAATGGTAAGACAAACAGGTTCGTTTCCATTTGTGAAGAAACCTCTTTACTAGACAAAGTATTTTACTTAGCTGTAATTTACAATAAAAATCGATACATTTACTGTAATAGACATTTCGGTTTACACCTAGAAACATTACTCCTCCCAAAACCTGATGGAATAAATTTACACACAGCCAGCTTTCATATACAAGCACCGCTTCATGGGTCCTCCTCCTTCAACATGCATGTCAGCAACTCACTTAGACATTCATTTGGAGTAGGCGCGACAAAGATCTTTAGGGTTCAGTGGGGTTTAACTATTTTTTGAATACTTTTACCCTTTTTTTAAAAAACAAAAGTACAGTGCCAGATTTTACACTATAATTCAATTACAAATTGTTGACTACGTAAGACACAAAGCAGAAATAAACTTGTATGTTCTGCCAAGCAATGTCCACGAAAAGTTATGTGTATATAAATTTATTGCCATTGAGTTTTGAGGGGTTATTGTTTCTATAGGGTTATACTGAAATGCCTGTAACAGATTTTTGGTTTTTTTTATGAGCTATAGCTGAAGAGATTACTTAGTGAAGATGTTTTCTTACGAACAGGAATAATCTTTCTTCTTTTCTTTTCTTTTTTTTTTTACCATTTATAACAACCACGATTGGAGTACACAATGAACTTATTTCCATGAGTAAGGTATATACATATATACAATGCCCAAAAAATATAGCTGTCAATGGTGACTAAATTTTTGCAGTTGGCAAGTAGAAAATCTTTTTTTACTAGTCTCCTATGTTTTATTATTATTATTAAGGTGGGCTAGCACTGTTATCTGGTAAGTATAAATCACCACAATTTATCGAGCCCTTCATATATATAGTAGAACCTTGATATATTGAAGAGGATGGTTTCATAAAAAAAAAAAAAATCAGTATATATATAGAAACGATTATACACGCATGTGTTTTGAAATATATCATATTTAGAAGTGCATTTTGACTATTTCAGTAGCTGCACTGACAGAAAAGTTCAGTAGTGTTTTCAACTATTTAACTAGCAGTTATTAAATCTTCTAACGCTTAACCACAGAAGGGGCATTTTGGTTTTGAGAGGAGGATTTAAAGAAAAACTACTTAAGTCTGCAAATTTATATGTAGAATACATCAGTAGGTGTCGAGCAGAACTTTGCAGTTGTGAGACATCGGTTAAAACATGCCATTGAGGCCTCCAGTGTCGAAATGTTTACTTTCACACTACGAGGTCACATGTGGTCGTGGCCAGTATAATGAGTGAAAAAGAACAGATTTAAACCCTCCCAACTTTTCTCTCTCGTACATTTTTTTAAATTGTATTGTTAATGAATAGCATTAGTATTTCTTTCTTAAGGTCGGAGTACACTGGAGAACAGATATGGACTTTTTTTTTCCAAAAGTATTGGACAACTGTTTGCTTTCAAACTTAAAACAAAAATGTGCTGCAGTCCATTCTAGTCAACCCTGATTTCTATTAAACGAAGTTCGGTTAAGCAGGTTTCTACTATATGTAAAAAATTTAGATGTATAGAAGCTCTGTTGTATATATGCATTCATTTTATTCTATAGTATTAATTCATTTTTGATAGCTTTCTGGAACTTTTTTTTTTTTACATTTAAAATTTTCTCCTCTCTTGTGCCTTCTGTTGGCATAATGACAGAGATGGATTTAACTCATATGGCATCTGGTGTGGGCTCAGAATATATGGTGCCTCCTGCATTAAATATTAATTATTTTCAAAATAATTACTTTTGTAGCACCTCCCCTTGACTTTGCATCCAGTGTGACAGCACTCTTCACACTGCCTTTTATCTGTTACTGCATAATGGTAATATGTTAGGCTGCCATATGAATTATCTGGGCTTTATTCCAGCATGTGTTCAACATTTGTCATTGTAGTCTGGCATTTAATTATTTAATTTCCTAGGCAGATGAAGGACCTCAGAAAAATGTGCACTCAACCTTAGCTGAGCTCACATTATGAAACATAAACAAATGGTGCTGCTTTCTGTATTTTTTATTATTGTTGTTGTTGTTTCCTTTTGGTTTCAGGTGCAAATACTCACTGTGGTGTATCCAACACCTTTGCTATTTCAAGTTAGAGACTTTTGATCACTTCTTGAATGCTAAAATCAAATACTCCTGCCAAACAATTTTTCGCTTATTGCTATTGCGGTATGATCAATGCCGTTCCTTCAGTAACATGTTGCTGCTTTTAAAGGTACTAATTTTGTATATTTATATTTAGTAACATTTGGTTTGCCACTTAAATTCAATTTTGAAGGAAATTTATCTGCCAAGAAACATTTGTGTTTTATGATGCAAGAGCAGCTAAAATCATACTACATTACAAACTACAGTTTTTTGAACAATTTAGACCTCTATAGTCCAAAGAATTAAACCTTGGAGTATAAATGAATGAAAAATAGCAAACGCTCGATGCAATTGGGATTCCCACCAGGATACTTGACACCATATATGGTGGTATTTATAAGTATGTATTGAAGTAGTGACCTGGAATAGAATGAAAATATATATAGTGAATACATGTACACTGCAGTATTATGTATTGTATTCCATTTCAATTGGAATACAATTTTCAGCTCTTATTGCTTGACATGTACTCTAAAAGTTCAGGATTAATAATATAAATACCTTTCAAAACAGAATCCTACGTTTTTTTTCAATCATATATATACAGGGTATCCCAAAAACCTTGATCGCCCCTTTAATTCCTTAAATTTTGATCCCAGACATATTTGTTATATTGGAAAGTGACATAAAAGAAGGTGCAGAATTTTATGAAATAGATTAAAATTGCAGAGGATTATTTTTCGAAGAAATACAAAATTTAAGTTTTTATACGGTCCCTGTACACAAAAATTTCCAATAAGTGAAATGTGCCCCATAATCCAATAGGTCAATATACAAAATTTCAGCATTCTAGTGGATAAAAGAACCAGAGATATCAAAGTCCAAAATAACTGACAACACTTTCTGACGGGAGCAATAGGTACAATCCGTGAAAAGAGGAAATTCATTCTGCTAAGTCACGTTATTTTGGGTCTTCATATCTCTGGTTCTTTTCCACTGGAGGAGGAGTTGTGCATGGATTTCATTGGAAAAGGTGGCCGCCGGGGCGGCGCTGTAATCCCAAACAAGACGCTTAAATAGCGTACTCAACCGCCGAGGCTTCTGAAGGGGGGAATTGGATTGCCGACCATTCTTTTCCACTAGAATTCTGAAATTTTGTATATTGAGCTACTAGAGTATGGGGAACATTTTACTAAATGGACAATTTTGTGTACAGGGACCATACAAAAATTTAAATTTTGTATTTCTTTGAAAAATAATCCTCTGCAATTTTAATCGATTTCATAAAATTCTGCACCTTTTTTTTACGCCACTTTCCAATTTAACACATATGTCTAGGATCAATATTTAAGGAAATAGAGGGGCGGTCAAGGTTTTTTGGGACACCCTGTATATACCTTCAAAGTGGTGGCATAGAAGTAGCAAGTTAGTCTATTTGCCACTAGATTCAATTCCTATGGTACTGTAGAGTATGCACCATTTTTTCTGTCTCATACTCCGAGGGTTTTTTTTCCCCTAGACAACAAAGATTCTTCAGAAAACTGTAGATCATGGTGCTGTGTAACCTTTGCTATCCTTGTGCCCTAAAACACAAACTAAACTATATTTGTCTTCCTAGGATCTGCTGAAGCATTCAGTGGAAAGCAAAGATGAAACCTCTTTGTCTATCAAACCTTGGTTATATGAAGAATTAAGTGCAGCGATTGATAAACGAAAAAATTCAAAATGTCCTGATCTTTATCTTAATATTCTAATGAAAAGATTCTTCAGGTTTGTTTTTTAAAATATTATTGTAATCTTGATAACTTTATTTTAGATGTAATACAATTGCCTTTTCAGTGTCATTTAGAATATGTTTGGGTTTGAATCGGTCCATACCCCCACAATGGTGTTATGTCTGCCCACCATGCCATTATCCCACGTTTGGCTCCTAATTGCGTCAAGAAAAAAACACACTTACCAACTAACTGCTCACTGAAATCTGAGCTTGGTATCCTATGTCTTAAAATGTTTGGATTCCTTGAAAAACTGTGGGTCTCAACTCAGCATAATCCATGGTACATCCACGTTCAACTTTTTGAAGCATGAGTCTTAAAATACCAATTGTTTTAAAATAATTAAAAAAAAAAGTTATAAAGATTGAATTTATCGCGTATTTTGGAGTTTATAATAGCGATGTACTAGATGACAACTTCAGTTCTATGCACCGAAATCAGCGACATCACACCATGTATATATTAAGGCTCATACTAGAACTTTTTTTGGTATAGGAGAGAAAGAGATCCCGTCCCCATCCTGGATTCGAACCAGGGTCCCTCCGTTTAGCCCGGAGTGTCTTGACTGCTCAAGGACAACAGTGACGAACAAGGACAGGAACAATGCTCTCTTTCTCCGTACATAAGGATGTAAGATATTATTACCCTTCTTGGGGCTAGCACAATTATCAAATAATGATCAACACACACAAAGTAATAATATCTTACATTCTTATGTATGGACAAAGATAGCATTGTTCCATGTCCTCATTCGTCTAGAGGTCCAAGACACTCCGGGCTAAATGGAAGGACCCTGGTTCGAATCCAGGATGGGGCATGTCTCTTTTACTCCTCTACCAACAAAAGCAGCTCTAGTATGAGCTTTAAACGTGGGTGTCAAATTTATTAGTAATAAAAAAAGTCCCCACGAAAAAACTCACAAAAAACTCGCCCCGGTGGCTTTGTGTGTTGACCATTATTTGGCAATTGTGTTAACCCTGTGAATGGTAATAATATCTTGCATTGCATGTATTGTGTTTCAGATGCCCCATCAATCCGTCTTTCCCATCTTGTATGCAGTAAAACCTCCATGTGTCAAAGATGGTGATTCCATAAATGGACCTCCATATATAGAAGCACTTTTTTATGCATATGTATTTTATTGTATTTAAATATTCATTTCCTAATCAATCTATTATTCTTTATAAACGTGTGAATCATATACAAGTGATGTTTATATAAATAATTAAAAATAATTGAGAAAAATATGTGCTGAACATGGTTTAAAAAGCATACTATTTATATAGTATTCATATGCATTTCTGTGTAATTTTCTAATGACAATGGTTATTTTGACACTGGTGAAAGGCTTGAAAACAGTATTTTTACACCTTACACTAGTATCGAAATAACTGTCATTATGAAATTTCCTGGTGAAACTTTGTATTGTTTTGTTAAACTTCCTAATATCTTGCTACATAACAAATTTCGGTGATCATTCAAAAGCCTTCATACTTATGAAGTCTGTCGAATACATCGTCAGCAACATTTTCTGCGAACCGTAAACCCGCGACGTTTTGGAACATTTAATGAACAAAAAATCGTGGTTTGTCTTTAAAAAAATCAATGTATAAAAGAAATTGTTCTATGTAATAAACATGGGGATTCACAAAAACTTCAATATATAGAAATTTTCGATATATGGAAATTCTACTGTAATCCATTGGGCGATCTCAATCATGTCTGAAGGCTGTCCAATTCTTTGTCTAAAACAATCCGGTAGGCAGTCTTAAAACATATAATAACATAAATGTCCCTCAGATTGAAAAAAAAAATGAAAACCAAACCTGCAAGTTAACGTTATATAATTGTCAATGTAAGTAAGAAAACATAATTTTTGCCAATTAGGTATAATTAACTATTCATTTTAATAATGTCTTGAATTTCATTTATAAAGCAAATCTTCATTTAGCGGCATGCACAACACAACATAGGTATGTAAAATCCAGCAAGCGCAGAAGAATTATATGGGGAAGGCAATCCTCAAAAAGTGTCACCATGTTGCCTGTCTCATGAGTACCATTACATGAAATGAAGCAATAATTTTTGGATTTTTCGACAAAATAGCTTACATGGAACACGTTTACATTCGAGACCGGCAATATGGCACAAACTGTCAACACGATCTTTGCGTGTAAGGAATACGTTAGTCTCTTGCTAATATTCTTCAATGCTCGCTGGTAAAATCATCATTCGACGGAATCGTTCAATAATTCTGCTTTCCATCTGTTGTAGATGGGCAAAATTGGTTACTGGTTCAGTCAATGTGAGAGTGTGTGTCACCTGTGTAACACAGCAGTGTGTGTGTGTTATTTTTTATTTCAGATTGATTATCGAATTGCCAGAGTTCCTTTTATTTCAAAATTTTTCAGTTAAAGTTACATATGCAAATGGCCTGAAAGGACTTAGCAACTTATTAAATGAGTGGATTGTAAGTATACTTTTCTTAGTTATATTTATCAAAGTTCATAATTTTAATAAGTAATTGCTAGCATTCGTTTTCTCATTTTTGCCACTGCTAGTTTTTTTTTCCACAATGGCATCACACAGTCTTAGTGGCTACTAATGAAAAAAAATTATTATTCCCCCGACAATATAAATTTGCAAGCGGATGGTGCACTTTCCTGTTTATATCAATGAAAGCCAATTTTTATTACTCTAGGGTTGTAATGGCCAAATATATGTTTCTTAACTGGTTTTTCCCACAAGATCCCAGTGCTTCCTAGGAGTCACTAAAAAGTTTCTAAGAAATCGTAACTGGAAAAACAAATTTGCTGATACCACTAACATACTACAAACTGCAAATGTAATTTTCATATGTGATGGGTGTTTTTTTTTCCAGACTTGGAAATTGTTTTGTCTCCTTGGGTGTGAGAACTGAAAGGGACCAAATTGTAAACCTATAGCCATGTGTAAATAAAATAGGGGGTTGTCATACCCTTTTAGTATGAAATAAACTTATATGCATATTAAGAAATGTATGGGGAATGTGGTGGACTAGCTAACTCATCCTCCTCTTTTTCTTTTTTGCCCTGCAGTGGCGCAGTGTAGTAATGCTTTTACCCAGTGCACCGTTAACTTGGGTTTGACTCTTGACAGTACAAAAGAACTTACTCAGAAATCGCATAAAGATCTCACTGTAGTCCGGGGTTTGGTTCCCTAGGCCTTAAGAGGTTTGGATTCCTCGGAAAACAGTAGCTCCAAGACATTCGGATTACTCGGGAAATAGTCGATCCCAGCACCATGACCACTGTAGTCCTTGAGCCGTAAAACCACAAACGAACAAGCTTTTTCTCTTTCAACATGGTGATGTTGCCAGTTTGTCTATTGGATCCAGATTTCAAGCCTAGATGAAATAGAAATCTTTTTAAATTTAAAAGTAAAGTTGAGTCATTTTAAGCTCTCAGTACCACAACAGATAAGACTGGTAATTCAGTGTGACTGAGACCAACCTTGCGATAAAGAACTAAGCAACTTAACAATTATTAGAAAACTACGTGTAACTTTTCAATACCTATACAGTAGAATAGAAATAGCATATTTGTATACTAAGTGAGAAATCGTAGTTTGAATCAACCCAATACTTTCGTTGTGCCTTTTAGGTTTGTTCTTTTAATGAATTCCTATTCCAAGGTTCAATTCCTTAGGTCAGAGTTCCCATGTGACCTGCAATTATTAGGGAATTTAAAATCATCCCTAAAGGTCGGGGGGAGGGGGGGGTTAGGGGAAAAACAAAATTTTTAGTAAAATTTGAGAAAGTTAGGGAAAACCTTCTTAACTTCTGTTTTGAATAGCTAAATCTCCAATAAACGTGAAATCATTTTCCCCGCAACCGAAATTTAGCTGAAAGTTGCCTGTGATTAGTCGTGGAATTTTTACGGAAAAGGTCAGAGGGAAAAACCTGGAAAAGTTAGGGAAGTGTTTTTCCAGTGTGAGTGGGAACCCTTTAAGTCCTAGCACAGTGTGATCTACGCTGTCCTTACCCAATAAAATGCAAATGTTACATTATCCCTCACTTTGAACAGACTCAGATCAAAGGTGCTATTGAAACTATTTTATGTGATATCACTGGGATTGTAGCTCACTGTGATACTAATAACGTATTACAAGATGTTCTCACACACAACCTAGAATTGTCAGGGAATTTTAAATCGTCTCTAAATTTCAGGGGGAAGACAAGATTTTTTGGTCAAGAACCTTGAAAAGTCTGGGAAAACTTTCTTAATTTCTACTTTGAATAGCCAAATTTCCCACGAGCGTGAAGCCATTTTCACTCAACCAAAATTTAGTTGAAAGTTCTATGATTGGTCAGGGAATTTTTTTTCTCCAATATGAGTAAGAACCCTGTAGATTAACCATTGTATACTTAGCATGATGATAAAAAAGTAGTAAAGTAAGTCACATTTGTTCAGGTTAATAGTATTGAGTAGCATTTTGCATTTTCCCAACTAAAAACGTTAATTCAACGTCCGACAACCAAATTATATAGGCAACATAGTTAACATGCTTCCTATTTACCAAAAGCCTACTTTAGGGTTCCCACATACCTGGAAAACTTGAAATTGTCTGGAAATTTGAAATCATCTCTAAAGGTCAGGAAAAACAAGATATTTTTTTTTTGCTCCAACCTGGAAAAGTCAGTGAAAACCTTCTTAACTTCTACTTTGGAATAGCTTCCATGAATATGAAGCTATTTTCTCCCACAATCGAAAGTCAGTTGAAAATTACTTGTCACTGGTCAGGTAATTTTGCCAAAGAAGTCAGGGAAAAGTTAGGGAATTTTTTTCTCCAATACAGGTGGGAACCCTGTACTTCCAAATGTTAAAAGAAAATATATTTTCAATGTACTTTAGGTTATTACAAAAATATTGTGGGGAAAGGAAAAAATTCTGCTTGTGACCACGAAGACAATATCCAGGTTGATCGCTAACCATTGCTCTATTTCGTTTGAGCACAAATTTTTAAAATGGTTTATTTTTTTAATTGGGTTTAACTATTTGAATGTCCAATTTATTTTTTAAAAGAAATATATGTTAATGTTTTCTCTTTTGTTTCTGCAGAGATTGCATAATGGAAAAAATGTGTTTTTGCCTCATGCATTTATCAGTCACATAATAAAGGTATGCATCAAACTTTTCTATTCAGAAAAGGGACATTTGTGGGCTCTATACTATGCTAGGGTCCCCATGTGTCCAGATACATAGGAACCCTGGTGTAAGGCTTTTATTCCATTTGCATGAGGGGTGGTGCCTAGCGATTAATTTGGCTAGGGACCCATAATATTTGCATCTTGGTCTCCACTACCATGTTTACAGAATAAAAACCATTGGTCTTATTTCTGGTAACCCACTCTTAATTTTGGAATCTAAAATGACAACAATAATAATGTTTTTGTTCTTGGCATTTTGCTCTAATAAATACCCACAAGATAGTCGAAAAGTGAAACAATTGTTGTTAAAAAAAGAGTAGCATTAATTTTAATTAATGCATATGGAATGTTATTGCAAATGGAATAATTATGACTTAATATCACTCCATTGTCCATCCTTTATGTATTAGCTCCATATTGTCAACCTTTCTTTATATTCGACGTACACATGGGTGCCACTCTTCTGTCCTGAGGGCAGAAATCCGTATTTTGAATCTTTTAAAAGCGTGGACAGATACATAGTTGGGTTTATGTTTCTTACAGTCCCCCCCCCTTTTTTTTTTAACCCTTAGTGTACCTTGAATTTCAGTTTTGGCTTAAGCACCCCATGGTTATTCAGTTCAAGGGCCAAATGCAGGCAGCAATCTATTGCTCTAGAAACTAAAGTGCAAACGGAAAAGTTCTTTCCAAAACTTAAGCCTATGATATGCCCGGATTTAATGGAGTGTATACGCAAATTATTTTTCTTCTGAAGATGTGCAGGTGAATCTTGGTCTGTCTTCCTATGGTGTTATTCAATCTATCATTCAATGTTTTTAGGGTTTATCATCACTACTAATACATTCCAAACATCATGAGGAATTTCAGAAGAACGATGCAGCAGTGAAGTCATTTTTATCCAGTACCCCACTGTTTATTCTGTCCACCATTGAACATTGGTCAACTGTGAAAGCCAGTGTGCCGTCCATTCTTTCTAGTCGCCAAAGTCAATTTTACCTTCTATTAAATGAAATAGATGCTTTTACTGTATGGGCCAAGTGGTGAGTGTTCGTCGGTTTTAAAAAATTAACGTCATTTGTAGAATAATTCTACTTACCACATGCATTTAATTTTTTCTTAATTATTTTTCGTCATTTTAGTCCGCAAAGTGCCAAGACAAATCCTTATGTCAACATTAAAGAATTAGAAGACTGGATGATGGGATATATTCTTATGAAAGAAAAGGTTGAATATAATACTATACTTCCACATATATCTTCGGGACGAGTCAGTTTCAAGGTATCTTCTTTTAACTACATATGTATAATGACAGTGTCTGCATTTGTGGTGGGGAAGGTGGTAAAAGCTATATCCTTGGGTATAAATTATGCCTCTGAGGTCACATATCCTGTGTTTTAACTACTAAACACTTCTTTTAACTCTCGTTTCTCCATGTTTGGGCAGAGTAGGGATCATGCACTTATATATCATTACAGGAAATCCCCGATTTTGCATCCTATGTAAGATTAAGCCGTTGCTAGCCTTTCCACTGAAAGGCGATGTTAACCAAACTTCGACTAGGAAAACTGCTGAGCAATTCACCAAAAAGCGCCAAATAAGATGGGGAAAATGATGATGGCAAGATCACCCGACTGCATGGAACGGTATGGTCAGAGAGAAGGGTCATCATGCCGCCCCCCCACATCAGTGGTGAAATATACCCTTACTGGGAATACCGAGTTGCCATTGTGTAGACTTAACTGTGTCTAACCAAAATTTCTTTTAAACTTGAAAACAAACTTTATAATTCGACTAGAACTTCTAGGTGCAATTTAGCCAAAAGGCTACAAAAATCTCTTTGGCACTTGACTCCCTGAATGCTATTAATGCAGAACACTTGCTATTTCCTTCCACTGATCTGTAATTTAGTGCTTAGTTCAATGAGCATTTAGATTCTTTAGTGAACTCCAAGTTCTTGTGTTATAAAAATGTAAATAAACAACCACCACCGCATTTGAGGTAACTATCCTAATTAGGATCAAAAATTATTGAAGGTGGGAAATTAAATTCTCAATTTAACTCTTAACGGCTTGTTTTAAAAATGACCTTGTAAATACCATAAATTAAAAAAGAGCCATATTCATCTCACTGCAATAGCTTAATCATTGAAATTTAATAAGTCCTTTAGTATAAGTTTTCACCAATACTTTCTAAAACGAGTGAACATAAATTTAATGATTGAAACTATTTCTCATGCTGTACAAAAAAAAAATATTTGTCATTGGTTTTATGCAAAGAAATATAAATTATTAATAGTGGTGTATGCACAATACAGATGTATGACACACTGCATGGAAATGTTATGCAAGGTAAAACATATTACCGCAGTTTAAATAAATAAATCTATTTATAACTGTTTCAGAATCATATTTAGGCTTCCTTTTTTTCAGAACCCTAGTTAAACTACAGACTCACAACTAGTTTACTCAAACTAATTTATGGCTAGCATGTTGGCATCTATTGATTTTTTATCATGTGAACCATGTTAGTGTAACTAGGGTTCTGAAGAAGGAAGCCTAGAGACACTTCGAAAATAGCTATAAGCAGATTTATTTATTTAAACTGAGATTGTGTTTTATTTTATATAAGTGATGTATGGATTTGGCTAATGTTAATGTGTAGTTTAAGATGCTGTATTGTTTTAATTTCCAGGCACTTGGATTTGCTGTACATTTCCATGTTATCCTAAATATAGCTCTTGATATCAGTGTAAGTAAAATAGTCTATCTAATTAAAAATACATTATATTATTTTCAATTAATTTCTAAAATTAGATACTATTTCACTTCAAAATCTAAGAGCTTTGCAATGAAAGAAAGTGACTGGTATTTGTTAATTTTTAAAGGCCTATCTTGAAAACTGAATCGCATTTACTAAGATTTCCTCTTTTGTTCTTTTAGAAAGCAATTATATCTTCTAACGTCTTAGCGATTGTAAAGCCTTTGACTCAGCTTATGAGGGTGGAATTTCTGGACCCGCTTCATTATCATGACTCATCTTTAAAAGAGTTGTTTTCAGCGTCTGTTTGGTATCATTTTCCAGCTGGCTGTGTGAGGTATGTCACTATATTGAAGTTTTGCTTCCGCTACATTTATTGTGTACTTTGATAGAAAAATTAATTTTTTGTTTATAACTTTTGTATGAAATGTTTCATTTTGTGTCTGAGTAAATTTTTATAAGTTCTAATTTAAATATTGGCCCTGCAGTGGTAATACGTTCACCTATCCTGCAGTTATCCCTGGTTTAACTCCCAACTGCGCTAAGAAAAAAACCACTTATAAACTGCTCGCTGTAGTCCGAGGATTGGTTCCCTGGATCTTAAGAGGTTCAGCCGCTCTCGGAAAGCGGTAGCTCCGGCGCAACATGATCTTTGTGCCATAAAACTCACATATTTTAAATGTTCCACAATAGCATAATAGCAAAGAATTCATCTGTCGTGCCATTAGCCCAGATTCAACCTTAACGATACTGTAAAATGGATGCCATTTTTTGACCACCGTAATCCAAGGTTTAGTTCCCTTGGCAATAGAGCTTAAAGCCCCAATTGCATCAGGCAAGTTTACATGCTCCTCGCTGGAAAAAAATTTACTTATTGCTGCCAAACTCGCTCAATGTAATAAAATTGTCTAGTCAACTCGCCACTCACTCAACTAGTGAAGTTGAGGAATGGACTGTTTTTCACGCTACTCGCCCGGATGTTCTCGAATTTGCTTGGCTGAAATAAACCCTCGAAAGGGGCGGGTGGAGTTGAAAGCCAGTTTAGAAAAATCACTGATGGTAGTCATCTACTGAGCACCTTCACTGTGCATTTTTGCTGCGCGAGTGAGCGAGTTGCAACTCGCTCACGTGCTGACTAGTTTACAAGCCAGCGAGGAGTGTGTAAACTCACCCAATGTAATTGAGGCTTTAGATTCCCTGGAGAGCTATAGGTTCTGGTACAGCATGACCTTAACTGTGTAACCTTTCCTACATCAGCCAGATGAAGTATGCTTTACATCTCAGATTGAAAGAGCATCAAAGGTATGTTGAAAAGGCTGAATTCAATAAATCGTCCAATACAGTTCACTGCTAGGACCGTAATTAATCATAAATTCAGTTTTCAAGACACCGTCATCATTCGTCAACTCAAGTCTCAATCAGAATTAGATTTTTTTAAGCATTTTTTATTTACAAACCTTCCGTTGACATTGTAAATGATCACAGGTCAAGCTTTAGAAACACCTACTGTCAGCTATTCAACTTTCGCCTACCACCCCACCTGATTCGATGTCTTGTTTCACCACCGGTACGTGGCACGGCAGTCAGCATTAATAGCAATTTTTTAACCGGAAATGCGATCTAACTGACAACACAACCCATCAGTAAATCAGCAGCACTTCATCGTTTGTTGTAGTGCCAGACAAATATGTGTTCCTAACAAGAGATTGCTAAAGTTGATCCAAAACGCTTTGAAATCTATTTAATTAAATTTCAACTACGCTTGAAAACGTTGCTTTTTTATTTGTTATTTATTCTGCATAGTACTGCGTCATCAGATTAATTTAATATAGCCTTAACTGATTTTGTGCCATAAAGCACACATAAACTTTAATTTTTAATTTTTTTTTTTGGAATAGCTCTTCTTTGTGTATACATTGAATAGCAATATGCAATGCAAAAAAGTAATTGAATAAAATGAACACGAAGCAGTGTTATGTCATTTATTTAAAAGTTGCTTCATTTACTAAACTATTAACAATTGTTCAGCAATACTTCAACCTCAGATCTCACCATCAGATTTTCAAAGCATTGTGTTTTTCCGCAAAGACACTCCAAATGATGTTTTTGTCAAAAATTACAAAATAAAAGTTTTTTTATGCTTGTATGTAATTTATGTTTTTCCTTTTGATGCCTATGGTGGTACCTGCCTTGATGTCACGTAATTTGTCGACTTTTCCATTCATGTATTTGTTCTGAAGGAACAGGCATACTTCTGCTAAAATGATTCTCAACAACGTCACGAATTATATAACTATTTCAATTTTGTATTTATTTTATTCAATTAATTGTATATTTTTTACCCACCAACTTTTCATATTTGCCTCCGGTGGTTACTAACTAAAGTGCTGTCGTTGTATTCCTCTTTCTGGATCTATGAGATATTGAAATTTTAAAAAAACTTCTAATAAACTATAAAATTAATTATTGATAATAATCAATTAAATGAATCTATAAAATTATATATATACTATAGATATAATTTTTGTGAATGGGTTCCCTATGAACTGAAAAATATTTCGGGGGTTCCTTCAGAGTATAAGAGTTAAAAAAAAGACAATGCAGGTCATAACCCAGTCTTGAGATATAGCATATGCAAAATTAATAATTTTTGTAAAGATCTGCCCCTATCGCTCCCATTCCCCCTCCTTTTTACAAAGAGTTAAATAACTGAAATTGGAGTTTGATTTCTTCTAGGCTTCTGTTCCAGGTTTTTGATAAAGAAGAAATTCAGAAATCCGACAAGCTGATAATCGGAAACTGGTTGTCACTTATTTTGAGCTCCATCGCCGAATGTAATCATCGATACATCGACCGAAATTTTATTAATCTATTTCATCATTATCTGAATGAGGATAGTACAATATCCAAAGAAGAATATGGAGTATGTAGGAATTACTTGTATATAATGTATTATTTAATTATATGCTATTTATGTATTCAAAATATTTGGAGATAATTTGTTCATAAATGATAACTTCACATAATTTTCTGTTTCAGATTCTAAATTTAAATTTCCTCCAAGAAGCTACACAAGAAGCAAAAAATATTTTAGAATTGGCTCCTCCAGATTGCGTTGCACTTATTCCTCAGGTAGAGATATTCTGACAGAAACCCGATTTCATATTTTATTAATTTGATCTGTGTGAATGAATTAGCAAATATTAATTTTTATAATTTAAATTAATTTTTATTAATTTAATTATTAAATGTTTTAATAGTGGTGCTGCGGATACTATAATGGCGTGGAGTTTGAGTCCCAGTGTACTTAGTTAGGTGTGTTGGGATTCTGAGGTTAATTAGGCTATAAGGCTTGTTCCCAATAATAATAGTTTTGGAAGATTTAAATATAAATATTATATTTACTTTATGAAGAATAACCAGCATTTTTTGTACTTTTATTTAATATTTCGATTAATGTTTACACTTTTAATTAATATTCCAATTAATGTTCACATTTTAATTAATATTTCAATTGTTGATCACACTTTTAATTAATATTTCGATTAATGCTTGCACTTTTAAATAACATTTCAATTTATATATTATATTTTTAATATTTATTGATGGAGTATAAATCCTGTTTCATCACTCTTTAAAAATTCTGCTAACTTTTGGAAATCAGTAGTTCAGGACACTAAGCATGATAGATGACGAAAGGGATGCTAGTATGTAATGCATGACTCGCTTAAACGAAGCAAGTGTGCTAGTGACTACAACCCCAGCCTTTCAATTTACTAAGGTACTTGTTTTTAGGGTGTAAGAATGACTAAAATCATGATTCTGACTCACAGTTTTTAAAATTTGATCCTCTTTCATTCAGCAAATCAAGCCCCGAGCCCCATATTGGTAGTGGAGGGGGGAGGGGGCGGGGCGTAAGTGCAATGTACTTGGATTATTTGCGTAATGGCCAAATGCGTTACAACTAAATCACAAGGCTTTATTAGCATAGGTTTGACTCCTAATGTTCTTCATTGTATTTGAATGTGTCTTGGTTCAAAAACGTCACATTGTTCACTTTCTATCCTTTTCTGAGTAGAACAATTTTGAGATGTAAAAATAATAAACAAGATGTGGTGAGAATTGTGCCGAACGCCAACCTGGAACAAAAGTTCATTTCTGGGCATTCAAATTCAAGTTTTAAACAGAATTACTTTTTACTGAAAATGTTTGTTTCTTAAAAAGCATCTTTTTTTTAGGGTGTTGTAGATGCCTGTGATGAATACCTGAGATGTTTTGTCAAGAAAAAAGAAAGTTAAAAATGTTTTTAATTCGTTTTTATTGATTAAAAAATAAAAATATTTTATGTGCATTGCTTTCATTTGATTAAGATATTTAAAATAATCTATACTAGTAAATTGCAAAGTAATTTTTTTTTTCATTGACTCACTTAGACTCTCTTTTGAGAATTAACTCTTGTAAGTAACTCACTGGCTACTTATTATCCAAATAAACAGAAAAACGATTTTGAAAAAGTGGGAGGACTATACATACATTCTCCCCACCCCGGATGAACTCTTAACAGCTGGTTTACGAAAAACCCAATCGCTCCATTCAACATACAGAAACCGGAGTTCACCGGTTATTGTTTTCAAAAGTGTTTTAATCAATTTGCAGAAATGAACTTCAATTTTCCATTATCTGAATACCTCAGAGGTAATTATGTTCCAGGATTTCCGGTAATTTCAACTTTCCTTTTTCAGGATGCCTTTTTAAAAATTACAAAAATTTCGTTTTATTTCTTATAATTTTCTATATTCCTTCGGAAATCAGTGTTTTTACCAAAAATATTACCTAACTTTTCATGGAATTTTCTGGTATGTTCAGGGAATCTGGTTTGGTCTTAAAATCACCCATGATACCTCTAATTTGTATAGCTCATAGTAAAATTGTAATTCAGAAAAAGACAGTTGCCAAGTTTACTGCCTTCAGACTCGCTTTGGTTTAACACTTAAGTAAGTTTCGTTAGTGTAAATGTATCACGGGATGATACCAGTCGCCTACTATGGTGCCCGTATGTTGCATGACTGACTAATATCTGCCTTTATCTGACAGTCAACTTTCAAACACCAAAATCGTTAGCATTGAAGAAAAAAATGGCATATTTCCTTTTCCATATGTAATTGGGAACTGAGAAAATGAAGCAGTCGTATATTTATAACTTCTATTGTTCGTTTTTTTAATGAGGTATATTCCATACTTTTGATGAAACATATTACATTTCATTGGAAATTCTTAAAATATTTAATTAAATGATCTCTGCTGTGTTAATTCGCACACCTACTAAGTTGAATTGAAAGATACTATGACTAAAAGGTATTAAAATCTGTTGGATTAAATTTTTACTTAACCCTCAACAAATCCGTTTCTCGTAACTGGTATTGTTGTGTCAACACTCTTGTCATAACCGTGCTTATTTAGGGAAGAGGAATAACCCACTTTCGGATGTTAACTGGTATGTAACTCGCAGATTCTTCTCGTGTCTTTAGTGTGGCAGTTCTCAAACTTTAGTCGCTCACTGACCAGTTTAAGCATTCCTTCACTTATAGACAGTAGAGTGGGCCTTACATCAGGATTTAACCGAAGTTGTAGAATTAGGCACCATGCTTTGAAGAAGACTACTTTTTTTTTCAATTCTAGTTTATCACTCTTTTTGTGTGGCGATACAACCAACCAATATCTTTTGATCTGGCTTTTCTCGATAAGTTACCTATCTTATAACAAAATAAATCAGTAATTGAATTTTGAGTGCCAGCAAAATAAAATAAAGTGTTATTTCTTCGCCTCGTAGTCAGTTTTCTGGTTCTCGAATTCTGGTACCTGAAGAAATTTTTAAATAGCATTAGCACTATGTATTTTACAGGTGTAAACTCTTAATTTCATGGACTCGTACTGAACCTAAAAAAGTTTTGCAAATCAAAAGTTTGCAAATGGGAATTAAAATTATATGTATGTGCTACTTTTTGGACCAACAATAGTTCATAGAAACTTATATTTCATAAAATTACGATTCTACTATAATAGTGAAAAGAAAATATTTTTTGATATAAATTGATACAAACTTTAAAAAACCAAAGTCAATTGTGCAGGGATTTCCAACCTGAGGTGCAAACTGGAATTTTAAGGGGTATGGCAAAGAATGGCTTGTGTAATTGAGTAGCGAATCGTCATTCAGCCAGCTGTCATTGGGCCTTGAGAAGTGTTAATAAAATAAATTAGACTATAATTATCTAATTTATAATTGCAACTGAATTAAGAAATTTTTAAAGTTCAATTTAGTCACTGGCATTGGGACTGCAGGAAATTTTCATACGTTAGTAGTGACTGGAGTTATTTGAGGTAACTGTTAAAAATCACCTGTTACCGACTGATCACTGTTCCAGGAACAGTATGCTCCTCCGAAACCCCTGTTCTCAAATAACAGCTGTTATTTCAGATCACCGATGGTTAGGGATAGGAGTTACTTGAAGTAACAGTTACAAATCACCGGTGACCGAGAAATCACTGTTCTAGGAACATATTCCTCCGTTTCCATCACACAGGAAACGCGCTGAGATAACGGGCTATCACAACATCCGGCATAGTTGTCTAGCTGACACAAGGGCTTAGGCACTAATTACCCATTTAATATCTGATATTACAAGAGGTTATATTATTATTATTGTTATAGTTAACCAAATATTATTTTAATTAACCAATTATTATCTTAGTTAACTAATTGATTTATTTTTATTTAATTTACTTAAAGTTTAAATTCAGTTAATATGTGATTATATCGATACTCCTACGCGAAATCAATCTAGATGATAATTAAAAACCACCAGTTACCGGTGACTGGAACCTGTTATCTGGTTGGAACAGGTTATTCAAAAATAACAGTTTGGTCCATCACTATACGTTAGGTATTCTTTACTGTAATTAGTGATGGAAATCAATCGAGATTTGGACTGAAAAAGTTAAGGAAGTTTGAAACAGAATTTGAGTGGACACCCTGTTTTTTTTGTTTTGTTTTTTTTATTTATTTTTTTTTTTTATCCTACCCTATTGATCGAAATGAATTATATAAATTCACTTCCTTTGAATTTTTCTGAATATTAATTTTTGAAAGCAATGATGAAAAAAATAGAACTTTCTTTTGCTTTGTATGTTTTATAAAATGCTTATCTATAACATTTTCAATTTGGAAGCAAGTAATTTGTAATAATAAAAATGTAAATCTGCCAAGAGATCCTTTTAAATATATTGGATGTAATAAAAGCTGTTCTGAAAGTACTTGCAATTCTTTTTTCCAAGAATTTAATTTTGAAATTACTTTTTACCTTTATTTTCTGTAGAATAATACTATACTAGAACAAGAAGTAAATATTTATTGAATAGATTTTTTTTTTCAGCAATGTTTACGGCTGCTTACATAAACGCAATACTTTTCCTGCCCATGTGCACGAACGCCGCTGGTGGCGCCTGTGCACATAGACAATTCAATAAAATCCGGTTATATTTGTGACCCTATCCTAGGACCGCCACTGGGTATGAGCTCCCCCCTCCCACCTTTTCCTATTCCACTGGTTTTACAAATATTCCAGCACTCGTCTATATGCGTAGGCGTAACTAGACGCGCAGTCTAGGAGCTCTATTTTTTTTTTTCTACAGGAGGCTAAAGTTTTTGCCTCAGTGCTATTTCATTGAATCAGGAAATTTCTAGGAGAGATCAGCCATCTAGTCCCCCCCCCCACCAAGACCAATAATTACGCCAATGTCTATGCAACGTGTAAAACAAAATCTTTTTTTATCTTCTGGCCTGCCGATCGAAAAAAAAAATTCTAAGTGATCAGCGATGAAAACTAATTGAGAACCACTGCGGTAGAATGCAGAAAGGAAAGATATTTCAGTAGCTTTTAAAATTACGTGGAGATATGTTTTAAAATATTATTGAAAAAAAATGTATTAAACTACAATGTATTGGGGAAACAGTAAAATTCTTTAAATATATCGCCGTTGCGTTAGGAAACGAATACGTATATCGTTTACCATGTTTAAATAATGCTGTAATCAAGCGCGAATAAAAAAATTACATGTACTACAGGTATTACACTAAATGAAAGGTGAAAAAATTTTACCCGCAATAGTAGGTTTCATAATTTCCACTTCCTCCTCCCACACCCCAATTTCTCCCCCCCCAAAAAAAACATTCTGGGTCTGCTCTTCGCTGTAACTTACAAATCTAAAACCACGAACAGATGTGCAGCAACTGCGTACATTCTCAATTCGGGACTCAATTACGATATATCACTTACCATCGTTCTTCTGCCACTCATGGATGAACGGCGGCTTCCAGGACGGAATAAGGTTTTACGGCGCGATGCTCAATCTATAGTATTACTTTATCTATGGCAGCTACGGGCTAATGACGAAACGATATCGTTAAATTGAGGAAAGCAAACGTTAAATCGAGACTGATTTAACACTGGACTAAACGTTACTCAGTCCGGATCAAAAACATTCGTTAAATTAGAGTTCGACTATATCATTCCATTATTTTTTCTTCTGAAGTTTCTGTGAACCACTTAATAGACTGTCGCGAACCACGCTTTCATGTACTGCAAAATTCACCCCTCGTTTCTTCATTGATTTATAATCTGCTTGCTAACCAACATCTACATTGAGAATTCGTAAGAAATAAACGGAAAAATAATTAAGACCTGAATTTTAATTTCTCACATTTAAACTTGCTAAGTCTTAGGTACGTACTTAATTACACGAAAAATGTTCATTACATTTGCATATGGATAGCCTGGATGTAAAGTTTAAGCTCTAGTTTAAATGCCGATGCTTTAACTTTTTACAGAGAACTGGCTTTTACAACAGTCTTTGATTTTACCATGTTTGGCGCAGTATAGCCCAGATGCTCTTGCGCCATAAAAATCCAAACAAACGTTAAATACTGATACTTAGCGCGGAATGACACTGTCCTTGCGCTGTAGAAATACAACCAGTGCCGGATTTATAAATGGGCACTTGCCCAGGGCGCAAGAGGCTGCGGATTTTTTTTTTAATTGCAAATTATTTACCGTAGAATTCTGTCGATCAGCTCTCCCCGAAAAGGCGCCCTCCACTCTTTTTTCTAAATCTGAAATTCTGAAAAATTTCGTAAAATAACCCCTGCGTCCCAAAGGCTGGATCCAAGCAGGGGACGTGTGCCCTCCTGAAAATAATGTTTACGTTTAAAAAGGATTATTTTCAAGTAAAAAATACTTAAAACTAAACTTACAAGTGAAATTTTCAAGCTTTGCGCCCACTCTGAAATTTTGTTCTGCACCTGCCCTTCCTCCTCTTCTCCCAATATCCAAAAAATCGTCGTGAAATAAACTAAATTTATTTATAAAAATATCGTTATTATATCTTATAATAATGCACATAATGTAGGCTAATCATAAATGTCGCTCCTTCCCTATCCATATTTTTGTCGCATTTGGGGAGGGGGGGCAGAACGACAGAATTTTGTTTCTGCTAGTATGGGCTTAACTCGCTTCAAAATTTAGGGGGGGCTAACTTTTTTCTAGTGGGGACAGTGCTTAGAAGAAATTTTACAGGGGGTTAGCACTCCTAGTTACGCCAACGGAGGAGGGCGCCAAAATCGTTTTGCTCAGTCGTATCTTAAATCCGGCCCTAAATACAACCAACCAAATACTGATACACTTCGGCACATGGTTTTAGACATCACAACTCAAATGTCACCTCAAACTATCGATCCCGCTTTAGACGAATTCGGGGGACTTATTTATTCTTGCGCCATAAAATACGCAAATGTCCTTTGAACGCTGAAACGGACCTCAGAAGTTGTTGGAAATTCGTTGATATATTACCAGCGAATTATTTTGCACTCGGACTTTGCAGTAAACTCAGAGAACTAATCATTTCATGTGACCTTTAAACTACGATTTTGAAAGCATTCGTTTTCCAAATTAAACCAAAAACCGTGAAATTCTTCGATATAGAACGACTTTCAAGGAAACATGCCGGCTGTAAATTATAATTTTATTATTGCTCAAGTTTTTACAGGCTTTCGTTGAAAGTTATTCATAGTAACTTTAGGATAAAGTAATAATTAAAATTAAATATGACATATTCCTTTCATATAGTTTCGTTTAAAACAAATTGCCTGGCGCATATTGAAATATTCAATAAGGAGGGTATCATGTTAGAAGGGCGTATCAACAATATTTCTATGATGGGGCCCGTCTAATATGAAACTCTAGATACGTTATTGACGGATTGGGAGCGGCGTGTTTCGCGTGTTTCGAACCCCACAACTTACAATTTGTGAAAAAGAACCGTTAACTTTTGCTTCTGAAACTGGCCAAACTCTTTCCTGTTGCCTTCAAAGTCACAATCTTTCGGAGTAGGGTGACAAAGAGAAAATTCCACTTATTGTTCCCTGTAAAATTGGACGTTTTTAATGAAATAATGCTATATAATCAGATGGGGTGCAAAGCACCCTGCTCGCGTTCCTCTAACCGGCGCGCCTTCTCGCGGGTCGAAGACTTTTTAAATTAAACTAAACCTTAAATATTTTTTTACAATAGTTTCGTTTTTACATTTTCTTGTATATTAAAATCGTAGACTTAACTAAGGGGCGAAGGAATACCCCTTTGAAAACAAAAACAAGCAGCTGATGTATGGAGGAGACAGTGGGCAACACCGTAGTGTTTTCGAAATTATTGTGGAAGGAGCATACTCGTATGAGCATATTATGTAAACCTTTACATTGCATTATGCGTAAAATTGTAATGTGTTATTGGAGGATTTGGGTCCGTATGACTCTACACCTATAGTGACGGGCCTTGTTACAGCAATGGTTTTCTTTCTTTGGAGCTTTCATGAAATTTCGAGGCTTTGGGCACACAAAATCGCGCCCCAGTGGGTATAATCACTATCTCAGACTCTCTGGGGTTGGGGTCGGCCTTGGTTCGACTCCCCAGCAAGTCTGGTAATTAGTAAACGGGTTACGTGATGGTGTTGGTAAACGGAATAGCAATTAAA
>QLNU02014802.1:123530633-123542801 GCA_006491805.2 Dysdera silvatica | reverse complement strand
TTTTTAAAATCAGTTAAATTCACCGGAATTGTATGTGTACAATTCGCCGCTTCAGGTGCGATTGAATGAATTCTACACATACAATTCCCGTGAAATTCACCGAATTTTCAGAAGTCGCCAGAGAGAGCCCGACGTCTGTTGACATTAAATAATTTTAAAACTTTGTGAAATGGCGCATTGTAGCCATTTGTGGAAACCTTAAATGTGGTGGATGCAAATACTAAATTCACTGTAGTGCCCGAACGGCTAATTTTTGGAAAAAAATTCACTGAACAAAAAATGTTTCTTTTGATGTTCACCTGTTACACATACTTGGCAGTTCCCAACTCTTTTCCAGTGTGTTAAAAAAGGCATTTTTAGGCTTATTTTCACTAAACAGTAACACAGATCAAAATCAGAAAACGGAATTCCGGATTTCTTTGTCTCTGATGTATTATTAGCTCATTTACTTAAATTATGTATCAAAAATTGCATTTAATTCATGCAATTGGCTACGTAGCAACGTGATGGGCATAAACAGTAGTTACGCTCTACAGCCAAACCGGCACTTTTACGGAAATAGGTTATATGTGCAAATATGCTTTATTTGGTGTCCCCTACCTCTCCTAGAAGTTTGTACACGCGGTAACCGAACACTCTGTATATTATAAAACACGTACAAAAATAAAAAACCCATTAACTATACTTCTAGTTATTAATTCATGAAGCGAAATCAAACCTTTTAGTGAGATTTTTGGCACTGTTTATTTTTAGTAAGTTTGTCAATATCAGATCCTATTTTTGATATCGCAACCCTAGAAATGTTTTTAAGATGGACGTCAGTTATTCTCGCACTAGCTTTTGATTTTACAAAGTTCATTCTTGATGAAAGTTGTTCGCAGACGTAAGTATAGTTCGTTTACGAAAAGTTGTCCGATGGTGCCGTTAGAAAATAAGGGGAGCTGACGTCACAAAGGGCATAGCCGATTCCAGCAGAGGGAAGGGTGTCATTTCAGAACTGTTTTTTAGTGAACGTTTGTCTGCGCCAAAAACCAGTTCTGAAATGACGTCCTCCCCTCTGCTGTAATCGGCTAGGCCGTTTGTGACTTCAGCTCCCGTGAATTCTAACGGTACCATCGGACTACTTTTCGTGAACGAACTATACTCCTTAATAATGAAATTTTTAGAACATGCAGTCGCATGGTTTTTGAAAACGTTCTTATCGGCGTATTTAAATTCAAAGAGTCCCACGTTGATTTTTTTTTTTTTAATCACTGTTGCACTGCAAATCAATAAAACTACCTATAATGCCTCTATACAAAAGAAGACTAAAGTAAAACACGATTGTGGAAAGACTGCGTGTTATTTTAGTTCTCTAGCGTTTTAAGACATTTATTAAAAAAATACGAAAATGGGAACAAAATGAAATAAAATAAAATACACAGATTTAAGACTGAGGGAGCAAGAGGAGATATTTTTGTGCGAAATAATTTGTATTTTTTTTTTCATGAGCCGCAGGTTGAAGACCTCTGCTCTAACGTTTTTAAATATTTATTACGGAATATTGAAATGGGAATAAAATAAAATAGACAGATTTAAGACTCAGAAGGAGTAAGAAAAGTTATTTTTGAATGAAACAATTTGCATTTTTTCATGAGCCAGCGGGCCGCAAGTAGACCGCAGGTTGAAGACCCCTGTCCTACAATGAAGTGGACGTAATGCGTTCATCTATAACCCCTTTAAACGGATTTAATTCCTATTGTTATCAGAATCTCAATATTGTCGTGGAACACCAGCCTTCTTTCCTCTGTATTTCGGAGTTTCGTTCTCTTAACACGTACTTCGGATTTCTCTGGAAACTAAAAACCAGTGCAGCATTACCACTGCTTTTTTTGTACCGTAAAAACAAGCTTACTGGGACTCGAACTCTGACCAGGAGGATATAAACGTAACCACCAAAAGGGCTTCAGTTCATTTAAAGTATCCAGAAAAGAATTAGAAACGGACTTACGGTTGCTATTTAAGTTTTGAGATTTTTGCAAAAGGTTACAAATAGTAAAGAAGGAATATTTGATATCTTGAATTTTTAAAATTTCGGCTGACTAGATGAAACTATTTTTTTTACTTTGAAAAAAAAAAGGCGTCTTAGTTTCACATACCCTAATGCGTTATATAAACAGCATAAGTGATTATGAGTGTCCCCGCATAAACAAGATATAACGGCAGTTTAATCAAGTTTTAACTGCCTCGTGTGATTAAATTAACTAGATTTGAAACTGATTATGACGTCATTCAAGAAACCGGGCAAATTTTTACGCTTTAAAGTATACGCATACGTCGGATATTTTTTATCAACATACGTAGTTATTTTGTGGTAAATACTTACAATTGAACTAAAATTGCCAAATAAAAAAAACCACTAATTGCTAAATATTTGCTGCTTAGGTACCTAATTAGCACAAACTTAAAACTTCGATTATACTTAATTTTGGTATGCAATTTAAAATGGAAACGAATATAAATGTCTTCTTTATGGGATGTACCGAAATAGTGTTTGTATTGTTGGTAGTTTTTAAGGAGGATGTGTCCCAAACGTAATGCAGAAAGGCTTTTTTTTTTAGAGAGAAAACTTGTTTTACGTCGTCAAATTATAAACTATTTTTAAACAAATATTTACTATTCCGGCACATCCCGGGCATACGTGCAGTGACGGATTAGGGTGGTGCGACCGGTGCAGTCGCACGGGGCACCAAAATAGCCTAATGACCCCAAAATGCGGGAAAGGTCAAATCCAATTTGATCTAAGCGCTTATCCTTAAATACATTTCAAGAAATCAAATTTATATTTTATAAGTTCTCTGAACGCAATATGTAATTGCGTTCAGTTCCACACGTTTTCTGAAATCCATAAGAATAAATAGAACGCGTAAGTTCGAAGAAAAAAAATGTTTCACTGTGAAGATGAGAGAATGGAACAAACGCCTAAGGAATGCTTCAACTGGGATTTCTTTTATGTTACAAAGTTTTGACATATATATAGGAAAACATTCAAACTCTTCAGAGAGCGTCAAAGCTTATGGGGTTTTGTTTATAATTTGGAAGTGCTATTTGCAGACTTTACCTCTCCCTGTAAAGACCTGCACATTGCATTGACAGAAAGACGATAGTACTGAAAGATAAGCTGAGCCAGTTAAGTTTTTTACTCCCAAAAGGACACTATTCCAATAAAGGCTCTCAACTATATAAAAACCAGCTGCGAGAGGCTTTCCCAAACACAGAGGTACAGTGAATGCCATAAGTATTCGTACACCTGTTCTATTTAAGAAACTGCTGTATAATAACTATTAGATGTAGAGATATGGGACAAATATCACCACAATTAATATAAATTTTTGTATTTACTTCATAAAAAAAGTAAAAAAAAAAATATACGTGCACTGCAAATAACAAAAAATGAACAAACTTACACATAGCTCATGTGTCAAAAATATTCGTACACTAATTGTTTTTTGGTCAGCAGATTCATTAATAAAATGATTCATTCTTAATATTTCGTTGTTTCCTTTAGCTTTAATCACAGCTTTCATGCGTTTTGGCATCAAATCCATTAAGTTTTTGGTAACATCCGTTGAAGTGGATGCCCATTCCTCGGGAAGCGCAATTTTCAAATAATTTTTATTTGATATGCGTCGTTTTCTCATCCGCGAGTCCAGAATGCTCCATAGATGTTCTATAGCGTTAATGTCGGGTGATTGTGGAGGGGTATTTAGTTGTTTTTGAGTATTGTGAAGGAGCTACAGCTTTGTATTATACGCAGTATGTTTCGGGTCGTTATCTGGCTGAAAGATAAAGTTATTTTGAAGACCCATTTGATCAGCACTAGGACCCAAGTTTTCTTTTAGAATGTTAATATACATTCTATGGTCCATGATTCCGTCTATAATGTGCACTTTTCTCACTCCATCTGCACTCATACAGCCCCAAACTTGCACACTTCAATCTCCGTGTTTGACTGTTGGACACAGATTCGTCGATTGAAGCTCGGTGTTCTTTTTACGCTATACCATTTGCCTGACATCTGATCCAAATATATTAAATTTGCTCTCATCAGAGAATATAACTCTATTCCAAAAATTAGGACCTTCATCAACATGTTTTATTGCGAATTGCAAGCGCTTCTTTCTGTTTACCTCGTGCACGAAAAATTTTTTACGAGCTACACGTCCATTGTACCCTGCATTTTTGAAAACACGTCGCACCGTGCTTTCTGACAGTGACACACCTTGACTCAGCAGCTCTTTTCTTATCTTTGGAGCACTTAATTTTGGATTTTTCTTAATTAGTCTCATAATTAAACGTTTGTGCTTTTCAGTCAGTTTTTGTGGACGTCCACTTCGCGGCATATTTTGAATCGTATTTCTTTGACAATGCCGGTCAATTATGGATTGGACTGTAGAACGAGATCTGCCGACGAGCTGTGTAATCTCTCGTAAAGATTTATACTGGTTAAGGAGCCTCATTATGGGCTTTTGTTCCGCTACACTTGTTTCTTTATTTCTACGATTCATTTTTGCATACTTTCTTCAGAAATGATAGTAAACAAGTTTATTATTCATTGGCTTTTAAATGAAATTGGTGCAGTCCCGCAGACCGCATCGGGTGCGCAAACAACGTCTCAGTTCTATCATTTTAGGACAGACTTTTGCCACGTGAACTGTGAATAATTTTGATGCTAATTTATTGTAATTTGCAGTATTATATACATAGTTTTAAGTTTTTAGTTGAAAATAAATTATATTTTCATGGCAATCATGATGGTGTTTGTCCTGTCTCTACGTACATCTAATAGTTATTATACAGCAGCTTCTTAAATAGAACACACTGCAGGTGTACGAATACTTATGGCATTCACTGTAGCTGTGAGAGTTCTACTTACTATTCCGGTTACTGTAGAAAGCTCCATACGAAGCTTCTCGGAACAAGCTTTTTGTTTGTTGTTTTACGGCTCAAAGACTAAAGTTACGGCTCAAAGACTACAATGGTCATGCTGCGCCGGGACCTGTTTTCCGAGGAATTCGAACCTTTGAACCTAGAATTTTCCCAGGAATGCTAACCTCTTAATGCCTAGGGAACCAGACTACAGTGAGATCCTTATGAGATCTGAGTAAGCGTTCTTTGCACTGTTGGGAGTCGAACCCGGATTAACGGCGCACTAGGCGAACGCGTTACCACACTGCGCCACCGCGGGACCTAAACTAAAATTTATTTGCGAAGAAAATTTTCAAATTAGCGATTATTCGCTTTAACTATGCTAACGTATGATGAAATATCGCAAGGACCATTCTTTATGGGCCTTATAAA
This sequence comes from Dysdera silvatica, assembly GCA_006491805.2. NCBI lineage: Eukaryota > Metazoa > Arthropoda > Arachnida > Araneae > Dysderidae > Dysdera > Dysdera silvatica. Next base: position 123,537,461 of record QLNU02014802.1, on the reverse strand, counting down.
ACCCTTCATCTGGCATTTTCTGAAGTGCAAGATGAAAACAATTGCGAGTCGAACAATGATAGCAATGAGAACTTGCTCGCCGACACGGATAAACTGGAATTAGTGTGGCGAAAATATAAACTTTTTTTTGCCCTTTAAAAATAATTTTAACAAGAACTCTGATATAACGAACAACAGTGCTCATCCTCTTCGTGCTCAGTATTGAAGGGTTCCACTGTAGGTTGGTTATATTTATGGCGCAAGGACAACAAGAGTCATTCTGCGCTAACCAAGGTAAAGGCGCCACGATACTTTGCGGAAATAAGCATACGTCTAGTAACTACAATGCGTTCATTTGGCGCGTGATACCGTTAGCAGACGGGTTAGTCCATTGCAGTTTCGGGAAGGGCGTCTTGCCGAAACTGGTTTTTCGCGCGGGAAAAACCAGTTCCTCCAAGACGGCCTTCCCTAAACTGCAATGGACTAACCCGTCTGCTAACGGTTATCAGGCGTCAGGTCTGCGCGAACGCACAATAGATGCCAAGTTTATATCTTTTAATGCATCTTCAGTGACGTAAGGCGGTGTAACATCGGCCGACTTCAAGATACTGAAGTCTCCTCGTGTAATTCAAACTTCAAATAAAACAGTTTTACCTAATTGACTAGATTGTGTTTCAGATTATGTTCTCAAAAGAGTTGATATACTAGATGTACAGATAAAACAATTTATTCAAAACATACAGCACAAGCAAATTTCAATGTGGGTATTTCCATAAATGGTAAAAGCACTCATGGGAACAGCCGTTATATTTTGAGACTTCATTGCAGAATAAAAGCACGCATCGGCCTAAAAAGTGTACAAAATTCGATTGTTAAAACGAAGTAAAATGTTTAGATTTTAGCTTTTTCACACTGAATACAAAGTATTGAAGTAAAGCAAGTACATTCTTCATGCATAACTCATTGCAAGTACAGTTTAACTTCGATTCCTAGCGTCCACTTGAATCAATTTATGTAGTTCTAAAAACGAACTTCAAGATTAGAGTTAAGAAAATTGCAAATTAAATTTTAAAATGCAATTCAATGCCACTTCTGTTTTATTTTAGTTCAAGTTATTTACATTAACAAATGGAAAACGTTCCGGTTATTGGAGCACTAATGTGTTTCCTGCACATCGTAATTCGTGCAGATTGCTGTATTCGTAAGATATAGTGGAAGCATTCCACTATTTAATTTCTTTCTCCTCTAATCCGTCGTGCAAGTTGGATGTCCTTTGGCATTAATGTCACTCTCTTGGCGTGAATGGCACACAAATTACCGTCTTCAAAAAGTGCAACGAGGTATGCTTCAGCAGCTTCTTGGAGTGCTAGGAGTGCTGACGTTTGGAAGCGCAAGGAATCTCTACAATCCTGGGCTAATTCTCTAATGAGCCGTTGAAATGGTAATTTTCGAATCAGCAGCTCTGTGGATTTTTGGTACCGTCTTATTTCTCGTAACGCAACGGTTCCTGAAACGAAGATTTAGTATACGTGATATTGGTTTATAAGCATAGCACGACTTTAGTCTTGTTTTCTACTTACAAATGAAGTCAGGGCTTAATTTCTAACAAAAAAAAAGTGCAGGAGCCCTAATATTATGATACATCGATTAAAAAATTGAATGGCTGCAAAAGAATCGATAAATCATGCGAATTATTTATGTTCATTTTTCTGGACAAAATTCATGACCTTCGTCAAAAATTCACTACTTTTTCACGACAGTGTCCATTTAGGGGCTCCGGCTTATATAATCGCCAAAAATAAAGTACCGGAGCCGTGCTCCGGTGGGTTCCCATCCAATTTAAGCTCCGACTAAAACATTTTTACTTTGTGCTTGTAACGTTAATTTCTATTTGTAATTCTGATTTGCGTAGTACTACGTCAGAGTGCCAGAAAAGGCCGGGCTCTGGGCTGGAGGAAAATGGGGGCCCCTAGAGAACGTGGCCTGCACAATATCCAGTCAATAAATCATGTTTTTGGTTCATTGTCCATAATACTCTGGATTATCCATTATGAAACTCGAACCTTTGTAAATATACGAGATTAAATTAAACTTTATGTTTAAATATTATGAAACCCCATCAAGATAACCGAGAAGGGCCTACTTCTCGTATAATCCGTAAATCCGGCACTGCTATGTCAAAATATATCTTGCATCACAATTTTTTAAGGAGCATTAATAGTTGTTGAATATTTAAAATGCATCCATGTTTATTGGAAATCATTGACGATATTTTTTTATATTTTATGATTAAAATCTAATAAATTAGTTATCGAGGTCGGGACCACAATAGCTTCAAGTAACGTTCGAACCACGATCTTTCCCCACGAGCCAAAGTAACAAGGAATTGAATTCAGTCCAGTAAATATGGGATTTATTGATTACAACCACGGCCTTTAAATGTTTTGTATGTCTCACGTCGCAAGACTGCTTCGAGTTGTCTGGGATGGACCCAACTACTTAACGTGCCCTCTGAACCACGATGTTTACACAGTCATGGTTTACAGGAATCGAACCCAGTGCGAGTGCGCCGTTAACCTCAAAGCCTACTTAATAATTGGAGCGCATTGACATATAGGGATAAATACTTATCGCTACTACCGATTATACTACGATTTTTAGGGGAATATGTACTTAATAATCGCTTATCTTGCGATTTCCACGGATGTTGGTTCTAACAGCTTTATTTGCATACAGTTTTCGCCCTAGGTTTTGGTAATCTTAAACACATTGACCTTTCTTTAATTTCATTTCTTTGAACAGGCGCTAATAGTGATCCACTACAGGGGTTTATCCAGAATTCATAAACTGAGAGGCGTGGATTAGATTTTGTGTATTTAGATGTTATTAAGGGGGTGTATCAAAAAAAATCTGGAGATATGTTGGGGTGTAAATTTGTGCTTCACTACATTTTTTTTAACGAAGTGGCAGGAAACGCAGATTAATTTTTTAATTTCTAGTTAGATTAGCAGTATTTTACGACTTTACTAATTTAGTTTACTGATCTCACAGTGAATGATAAATACGTTAAATCCATTAATTTGATACAAATTTCTAATCAACTGAATATTAGGTGCGCGAGGAAGGGGCATTGCACGCTTTATTTCTCACATATGAACAAGAAATATACAACAATACGTATTTTTTTTAAATCGAAATTAATCTCAACTCCGTTAAATTAATAGAGGGCTTAATCCATTGTATATTTTATGTTGTAAGAATAATTGCGATTATGCTACGCCCGTACCTATTTTCTGAAGACTCCCCACCGAATACGGAGAGTAACATGCGAGCAGAGTTTTTCACACCTTACAACTTACAATTTGTGCAAAGAACTCCCTTGCTTCCGTAACTGTCCAAACTCTTTCCTGTTGCCTTCAAATTCACAATCTTTTGGGGTAGGGTGACAAAGTGAAAATTCCACTTACTGTTCCCCGTAAAATTGGACGTTTTTAATGAAATAATGCTATATAATTAGATGGGGTGCAAATCACCCCGCGCGCGTTCTCGCGTTAATCTAATTGACGCACCTGCTCGCCGGTAAATATAAACCAGCTTTGTCGAGTGGATCAACACAAAACGTCGAATCTGAAAAATGAAACTTGTAAGCGTCGAGTACCTACGGTGATCAAACCTGGTTTATTTGTACAGTAGCCAAAACGTATTAGCACAATACCTCCGTTAAGCATTTTTTCCCTTCAAAACAATGAGAAAAACCTAATTTACTTTTTTGAGAAAAATGTTTTCATACGTAATTATATTACAAGCTAAGGAAATGCTCAAAATTCGAAACTTTTTGAGAACCGACTTAACACCGCAAGTATAAAATTTCACGCATGATCACACGTAAGATGTCGCATTCAAAATCCACATGGATATAACAGATAATTTATTCAACATGCTCAGTAACCTTACATATAAGCATTCTAGAAGTTAATAAAATACATTTCTCGGTTGTATCATTTTAACAGATAATATTGAAATGATGTTTACCTGGTCTATATCTGTGTGGTTTTTTAACCCCACCTGTGGCAGGAGCACTTTTCCTAGCTGCTTTGGTAACTAACTGCTTGCGAGGAGCTTTACCACCAGTCGATTTTCTAGCTGTCTGTTTCGTCCTGGCCATTTTTCAAAACTAACGAAAAACAAATCTTAAACGGTATTTCCAAGTATAAAAACAACACAAAGTTCGTATAAACTTACAATTTAATCATCTATTTGGCCACGGTTCATGAGCTAATAACGTACCAATCCCATTGACGTAATATCTTATTCCATTTATTTGCGTATACTTTTCTTTAGCACGTTATATGCCGCAGTGTTTCCGAGTTAGAGTCATTTCAGACTACAGACCTGCATCCATTATCATTAAGGTTCGTGTTTGATAACAAGATCGTTGAAAAATTGTTTTCATTTCTCGGAAATAAAATAAATTATCGGATACATTTGTTTGTATGTAAAAAATAATACATTTCATAAAACTTACCTTTTTACTCACCAGTTTTTATTGGACAATTACATCTGACGATATATTGTTATGGTAAATATAATTGCTCACACAAAATACAAAATAACTCATGGTGTACGTATTTTTTTTTCATATGTTGTGGAACCAATTAATAAATTGAAAAGGATGCCTTTAATCAAAAATTTAAATAAGTTCTTTACAAATTCAAATCTACATGACGACTTTTTTAACGCGGACTCTTTAACTCACCGGCAGTCCCAATTTCCCTAAACCGAAATGTGGGGGTTCTTGCGTTCCAGTTGTGATTAAGGAAATATATTAGACATGAAGTCCTCTCAAATAAAGCATCATTGTAAAAAGGAGGGAAAGAAGATTTTCGAAAACAGTAAAATTCGTAAACCATTAATAGAATTTAATTTTATTTAAATGCAGAAAACCCATCGTTGGTAATTTTTCTTCATAAAAACATTCTTTACCTATTTTGCCGTTGGATTACCTTTGCCTGATTTATTTTAACTTATTTTTAACGTATTTTTAATGTATTATAATGTTAAAAAACAATTGTTGATTTAATTTTCCTTCGTTTCTTAAAAGCATTAGCCTATTTTTTTCTATACTTGTTGGGTAATATTTTCCTTATTGCCATGCATTTTTCGTTTATTTTGCTAATGTGAACAATTTTATAATATTGTGTAAACGGCTTGCATTCCACTTTTATCTAGTTTTTTCTTTCCTTGAAAATTCTTGCACTAGAAATTATTAGTGCAATTGAATCGGAACTTGTAAAAAGGGTGACACTACAGATGAATCCCCTGTTTTGTTGCCAACTCGTCGCCAAAACTAACACTATACTCTTAAAACGGAGGGAAGTTTTTGCAGAGGGTTAAAAATGTGCACATGCGCAGGGTAGTTATATTGTAGCGTTGCAGCGTGCATTCAGGCATTTTGTAGTTGTTTGCACTTCCTTTAGGTAGTACTTTGTTGAGTTGCAGCGCTAGTATGAGTGAACGTTTAAATTCATTTTTTTTTTCACAGATTGCAACTGAAAGGGCTTAAGTTTGCGTAAAAAATGTATGCATGCGTGGAGTAGTTGTGGTGTCATAGCATCCATTCGTGGCGATGGTATCTTGTTAGTTGTAAGGATAGGATGAAGAAACGTTTATTTTTTTTAAGGGATTGGAATTGAAAGTATGTTTGGGATGGAGAAGAGGTATGGGAGGAAGAGGTTTGAGGAGGTACGGAAGGGAGAGAATAGAGGAGGTATGGAAGGAGGAGATTAGAGGAGGTATGGGAGGAAGAGGTTTGAGGAGGTATGGGAGGAAGAAGTTAGAGAAGGTATTGTAGGAAAAGGTTAGAGGAGGTATGGAGGAAAAGGTTAGAGGAGAGATGGAGGGAATGTGGAGTATCGCAATGTCGGCGATGAAAAGCTGTTGGACTCATTCTTTGCAGAAAGTATGGGGGGATGAGAGGAGAGGAAGTATGAGGGGAATGTGGAGCATCATGTTGTTGGCAATGAAAAGCTGTTTGACTCATACTTCGCAGAGTATATGTGGAGGCGGTGTCACAAAGAGGAAGTGGAGGAAATGATTCTAAAAGCCATAAAAGCTCAGAAGCTTAAAGACAGAAGTAAGTTTTTTGTTAAAAAAATCTAAAAAGAGTATAATAGGTAGTAAACTCATTATAACAGGTAATTACTCCTTAAAAAAACATGGCAGCCGTGAAGCAAACATGTGATGACGTAATCCGTAAAGGAGGTTACCTCGCCTTGGTGACGAAGCACACAGGGGATACGTGTGTAGTTTGGCCTAAAAAAGGGTGATTATGTTCCATTTAGTACTTTTGTGACATATCCCCTTTTTACAACTGCCGATTGCATTAAGCAGACAGTATATGGGTGGTTTAGCCTAAAAACAATTTAGCACCCTTTAGACTTTCGTGCTAGCTACCAGGGACGGACTGGGCACCCTCATGGGTGATGGAACTTGCGTCCTCATGTACTATAGGACTCGCGCCCTCTGATAATCTAATGTATGCACCCTTTGAGAGGACCCAGTCCGCCCCTGCTAGTTATACCAATAGCTGAAAGAAGTACAAAAAGAGAATAATTTTTAAGTTGTGTTTTCAAGTTGATGTTTTAACTATCGAATTTTAATAATAGTCATTTCCAAACGCAAGTAAAATATAAGATAAATATGTTTAAGCTGTATTCCATTGTGAACTTTTAAGCTATTTATTAATTTTTTAGGTTATCATCTAGTATTCAGTATAGGTTAAATTGCGGTTACGGATTTTTTATTTTTTTGCTAGGAAACTAGATTCCTTTGTAGTATGACCTTAGCTGT
>QLNU02014802.1:123510782-123523955 GCA_006491805.2 Dysdera silvatica | reverse complement strand
GAACTTTGTTACCCATAAATTACAAAGTTGGACATTGTTACCTTCCTCCAGTACCAGCACTTACCATGAAAGGTGTTGAAATTGACCATAAATGCTTCAGTCTACGAAACCTCAATCGTGAAGATATTTCTCGCTGGCAAAAGGAAGAATGGCCCTTCGTGTGAGGCTGGAATCCATTCAGAGACATCTTTAGAATATCCTTTTTAATACGTGGGTCCAAAAGCTCTGACTTGGGACAAAAAAGTGTGGTCGTTAAAAATTAATTTATTTGGTTAGTTCTCCATATATCCAAAAACTTGAGATCTAAATACGAGTACATGTCATTATTATAAAGGTTAATTAGAAAAAAAGAGGTTTGGCGTAGGTTTTAGAGGCAATATGATGCCAACGTTGTGAGCTTAAAGTTGAGTCCTCTGTATTTCTTTTACCGTACTACGTATATATGCGATGACAGATACATATATATGTATAGAGAGAGTTATATATGTATATATAACATTAAACTAACTTGTTTGGTTAATCTATCTAATCTTTATCGATACAATTATTAGTTTATATTGGCTATTTAACTAATTGTCACTTTGAGTATGTCCAGCCTATAATCGGCATATATTGAATTGCATATTAATACACAAATATATTATCGTTGTTATTTCTAATAATGTTTCTACATAAACTTGTATCCAAAATTAAGGTTACATTCAATGTTATTTCAATGGGAGGGGTACATATTTTGCTCTGTAACTTTCGATATGCTTTATTTATGAAAAAACATTTTACAGAAAATTAAAGGGCTGTAAACGCTTAACAGAATTACAATAAATCAAATTTTTTCAAATATTCTATGAAGGATAATCCATAATCAAAATTGGTACGAAAATTGAAGGTGGAAAACAAAAATCCGTGAAAAACAGATTTAGGATAAAAAAAATTTACAACGATTATTTTCTAATAAGTTTGCATGTTTATTGTGAGAAAACGTGCTATTCTAAATCAATTTTTTACGAATTTGCTTTTTTGACTCTCAATATTTGCATCAATTTTAATCGCGGATTCTCATTCATAGGATGGCTAAAAAATTTGATTTGTTGTGATTCTGTGAAGCATTTATAATATAATAAATAAATTAATCTTCTGTAAAATGATTTTTTTTATAAATATTGCATATAGAAAATTGCAGGGCAAAATATATACCGCTCCCATTGAAATAACGTTGAGTGTAACATTAATTTTGGACACAAGTTTATATATATATATACACATAGTTAATGTTACACTCAACGTTATTTCATGGGAGAGGTATATATTTTGCCTGCAACTTTCTATATGAAATATTTATAAAAAATCATTTTACAGAAGATTAAACAGTTATAAACGCTTCACAGAATCAAAACAAATCAAATTCTTTCAGGTTGAAATTGATGATTGTGATACTTTATATATATATTGCAATTCCAAGCAAACCAGAAGGCCTTCTACAGGAAGCTTCGAGAGACCCCAGCGAACAAAGACAAGTACGAAGCCCCAAAGCCAGCAGAAATAGAGACCTTCTGGAAGACACTATGGTCCAATGAAGTACAGCACAAAAGCGCCCCCTGGATTCAGCAAGAAATGGAGGCTACGAGAGGAATAGAGGAGATGGAGTATACGGGCATCACGATAGAGGAACTCCAGCAGGTAATCCAACGTACGCACAACTGGAAAGCACCCGGTATTGACGGCATACACAACTTCTGGTACAAGAAATTTACCAGCGCCCATGGCCCATTAGCCAAGGAACTTACGGCGATAATTGAAGACCCCAGCAAAATGCCTGAATTCCTCTGCAAGGGAATAACTTACCTCCTACCGAAGGACCAGGATACCAGTAACCCAGCGAAATACCGACCCATTACGTGCCTGAACACCCTGTACAAGATACTCACGGGGTGCATCTCTGAAAAAATAAGCCGGCACAGCGAAAGCAACAACTTAATGACGGAAGAACAAAAGGGATGCCAGAAAGGGACTCTGGGATGTAAAGAGCAGCTTACCATCGACTCAGTTATCCTGGAACAAGCAAGAAAACAAAAGCGAAAACTCAACACCGCATACATAGACTACAAGAAGGCTTTCGACTCTGTTCCGCACTCGTGGCTCCTTGAAATACTCAGCATATACAAAGTGCATCCCTCAATCATCCGATTCCTACAGAGCAGCATGAAACAATGGAGAACCCGGTTACAGCTAAACACGCCAGACAGTAAAATAGAAACGGCCGAGATCCCCATCCGCCGCGGAATCTTTCAAGGAGACGCACTAAGCCCCCAGTGGTTCTGCTTGGCGTTAAACCCCTTGTCAAGGATGCTGAACACAAGTAAATACGGATACATGCTGAAGAAAGACAAGAGAAACCTACATAAAGTCTCCCACCTCATGTACGTAGATGACATCAAGCTATACGCGCCAACAATCACCCAACTCCGACAACTCATCAGTATAACAGAGACATTCTCCAAGGACATAGGAATGGAATTCGGCCTCGATAAGTGCAAAATACAGAAGAATAGCAAAGAAGATTTACCAGGCATCGAACTCGAAGACGGGAGACTACTGAAGACCTTGGACGAGGGCGAAACCTACAAATACCTAGGGATAATGCAAAAACGGCAGCAGGAGCACAAGAAAGTCAAAGTCCAGCTCACGCAAGCATTCCAAGAAAGACTTAGAAGCATTGTGAAGACGAAACTGAGCGGGAAGAACACCACGCAAGCAATTAACGCATATGCGGTACCAGTGCTCACCTACTCCTTCGGGATCATCAAATGGTCCAACACTGAACTAGAACAACTCCAGCGGAAAATGAGAACCATCCAGAGAAGAGCCGGACAACTACACCCTGCAACGGCAATTGAACGGCAAACACTACCCCGGGAAGAAGGAGGACGCGGACAAGCGGACCTCAAAGACTTACATGACAAGCAGATCCAGAGCATGAGGCAATACTTCCAGTTGAAGAGTCCCCGATCGCCACTCATCCAAGCCATAATACAAGCAGATGCAAATTACACGCCACTAAACCTGTGTAGTACCGAAGAGCGTGTCCTGGAAACAGCCAACGAACAGAAACTGAGAACTTGGGCCGGAAAACCATTACATGGCAGGCACTACAATGACCTGCAACAACCACACGTTGACAAAAAGGCATCAAATTCTTGGCTGGCCAAAGGCACTCTCCAGCCAGAGACAGAAGGATTCATGCTAGCCATCCAAGACCAAGTGATCGCAACAAGGAACAATCAGAAATTCATCCAGAGAAAAGACATAGAAAGCGACAAATGCAGACACTGTCATGCGGCATCGGAGACAATCCAACACGTGATGGCAGGATGCAAGATCCTTGCGCAGTCAGACTACAAACATAGACACGATCAAGTAGCGAAAATAGTCCACCAGAAATTGGCAGCGAATGCTGGCTTTCTGACAGAAAAATGCCCGTACTACAAATATGAGCCAGAGACCGTGCATGAGAACGAAACACACAAGCTTTACTGGGATAGAGCAATCATAACAGACAAGACAGTCCCACATAACCGTCCTGACATAACCCTCGTCGATAAATCGAATAAGACCACGTACTTAATCGACATAGCAGTACCCAACACCAATAACATACAGACAACCTACACAACGAAAATCACCAAGTACCAAGATCTCAGACATGAAGTACGAGATATATGGGGTATGGAAAAGATCTTCATCATCCCGTTAGTCATCTCAGCAACAGGGATAGTACCAAAAACGCTTGCGACGAATTTGGAGATACTCAACATTGACCCAAACACCTACATTGAAATACAAAAAGCCACAATCCTAAACACGTGTCACATTGTCAGGAAGTTTCTAGACATGGCACATTAAGAAGTGATGTAAAAAGAGGCTTGGGAACATGGCGCTCTGCCCGTCCCAAAGCCTGTTTCCGCCAAGAATGGGCGAGGAAAACTTTTATATATATATATATATGTGTGTGTGTGTGTGTGTATTTAGTGGGTATATATCACAATCGTAAAATAACACAATGGGCATAGTTTTTTTTAACTATATGCTTTAATATAGCTTTAAAACGTTTTTTCGAAGGCTTTTAGCCCTCTTCAAAGAAGGTTACATAATACTGGAACTATTCTATACTATATATATATAAATTTTGAATATCTATGTCGAAATGAAAACACAAAAATATACTTAAATCTCAAAATTCGTTTGAGAAAAACCTTGTGAGAAAAAGTCAAACTTGTCCAGTGCCGATATTTGTTCAGATGCTTTGAAAGTCGTCTGCAGAAGTAAAAAATTGTAAAAAATTTAGAAGTCGACTTGACTTCGTTATTTTGTGCTGATACTAGCTTTCATGATTCGAAAATGTCGTTTGGTGACTAGGGAAAAATTTTCCCTTTGGGGATTTTTTTGCCATGAAGCTACAATAGACTAAAATCGAAAGAAGTAATATACTGATGTGAAAGTTCTCTTAGAGTCCTTATCCGGCGATTTAAAAATCCTATTTTACGAGCTAAAAATAGAACTTCAATGCAAGCGAGGATCGATGTTTTCTTTTCCCAGGACAATGATCTTTAGGCTTGTTTATTTGTAAGCTTTTAAGCAAACAAGCACATATATCGATTACGCTATCCTATAATCGATTAGATCGATCTAAAATAATTCTTGATATCAATTATGGGTTGCTTCTACTATTCAATCCTAAAAACTTCGTTGGGGGTCCTACTACTGCAAAGCTAAAGTGCGGAATTAATAATAATAATATTTATTTTCTACAAATGTACACATCAATTTGCAATTTTCATGTTACCCTTCACTGTACATATATTTATGTCTTTACATTAAAATATATTGAATCGATTTAATCGAATGTTAATGGTGTGCTGATATATTCGAAGAACAGGGTCCAGAGTTATCATTTTCTATCTTGGAAAAGAACATCAGTAGCTAACTGAATTGTATGGGAATTTTGTATGTAAAGTTGCGAAATATTTTAGAAAATAATATATTTTTTATATTCAAAGAAAATCCCCGCATTAATTAAGGAAAGGAGATTGTATAGGATTTCTTTTCTGCTTTTTTCCCATTCCTAGGGGATGTACGGCTTTTACAAAAACTGGTTGGTCGTGAATGTTTATGGTGCAAGGACAACAAGGGTCATTCTATTTTACAAAAAAGGTCTCCACTTTCCTCTATTTCTCCTCTTCTATTTGTCCTTTGGTAGCCATATAGTTCAGTCTTGGAATGTTCCATATCGCAACACATCTTGCCACGGAACTAATCCACTTTCTGTTGGAGGCATTGCTTTTGGAAAATAATTTCTCCACGTTGCGATAATTTATTCAATATAAAATCTTCAATTCTTTGGATCTGAAGAGAAAAGAAAGGCTTACGCATTCAAACTGGATGTAAACCCCATCATTAAGATTTACATCCGAGCAGTGCCTTCTTAACGGGTGGGCTATCGGGGCCCACGCTCTGACACACACAGTGGCCCTAAATTGGAAAATTTTGTTCGTATTTTCATTATATTCTTCTTATTGCAAAAAATTTGAGTATCTACAAATTATAAAAAGGGGCTCCAAAAATTATCTAACCCAGGGGTCCCTAACGCGTTAAGATAACCCCTGCACCCTAACACTGATTGCTAATCTATACTGGGAACAGCAATACGTGGAACGTTTTTTGTACTTGCGTTTATCAAGCAGTTTATATTAGTTCGTTATGTTTTTGTTTGTTTTACGGCTCAAGGGCTACAGTGGCCATACTGCGCCGGGACTCACTGTTTTCCAAGGAGTCCGAAACTCTTAAGGTCTAGGGATCCAAACCCCAGGCTACAGTGAGCGGTGCGATATTTATGAGATTTCTCACTAGGCGTTCTTAGCACCGTTGGGAGTCGAACCCAAGTTAACGGCTTACTAGGCGAACGCGTTACCACACTGCTCCACCGCAGAACATTAGTTCGTTACGAAGATTATATATCAAATGGAGCTAAGAATCTACACATAAAGTTTGCATAAAAACTTCGACTTTCAACTCATCTTCTAATTTCGTCCTTTTAGTAAAAAAATAGAATTTTATGAAGAAATCAAACCACTTCATGTAAAATGAGATCAACTCTTCAAGGAAGAATTTTAATGAAGTTTGAATATTGAACACCAACTTATAAAACTCAAACTGATGATAACATGGGAAGAGGAATATACATATTGCAAAGGAACGGGTTTTTTGCGTTAGCTATTCGTTAGCAAGGCCCTTTCTCTGAAATGACTGTGGTATATCATATTTTAAGTCGCCCCTAACGAAGAACAACATGAAGCGTTCAAAAGCTCAAGTGCTTTGCTCTGCCAGCATTTTAACAACTTTTTATGTGAAAAAATAATCAATTAAAAAATAAAATAAATAAAAAAATAACAATAAAAAATAACTTTTTATCTGCTTTACGTTTTCATGTACATATATCGTATTAATCAATTCATGTTCTAAAAAGAAATCAAGCGAAATATTGTAGGAGATTTAGTAATCTTTAGATTAAGTAATCTAATATTACTTCAAGATATATTGAAGTAATCTACTGCATTGACTCGTAAAATTAATCATATTACGATGAGTAAAGAAACTTCTTTTGAAGAGTGATCGTCATATTTAATATATCCAATACCAAATTACCGTGGAATAGTTTAAATGTAAAATTCAGCTCAATACGAAATTCGAAATAAAATTCAAATAAATAGGCAAAAGATACGAAAAAATTAATATTATTAAGTTAAAAGGAAATACTTTGAGATGTCTCAGTTCGAATTTTAAAAAACGTGTTTCTTATTCACTCCAGAGCACAATTTAGAAAAATAAACTGATAATAGAAATGTTGAAAAAGATTGCTGATGAAATTAGGCAAACAGTAGTGGCATTGATTGCTATTTGTTATTGCAGTAACAACTGCTGGAACAGCAAAAGGAAAATATAACAGATTTTTTAAAAAACTCGAGAGCTGATGAAAATATGAAGAGATGTTAAAATGAAAAAGCAGCAGAGTTTTACTTTAAAGATTGTGAATATGTATTTAATTTTACAAAAAGCTTCCCAAAGGTATTGAAGATAGCGCAGCAAATTTTTGTTCTATGAACTCACTCTTTCTCTCAAAGAAAGCTGTTACAATGATAGAAACTTTAAAAAAGATCGGAGAGTGTTTGTCGAAGCAATTACGGTTATATAGAAAACCACTGAACGAAAAGGAAAAGGCAGTGCTCTGGCAAAAAAAAAAAATTGTAAAGAAATGCCAAAACCTTCCAAAGAATTCGGAAATTAATAAGAACAAAATCGAAGCTAGATGAAGAAGGCACTGGAAGAGTTGAAGTAGATTCTTTGATCTCCTAGAAGTAATAGCTTGTACAATTATATGGAAGTACGAAGAGTGTTTTTGCATCTGAAGATAAAATCGCCCCCAATAACTATCTTCAAAGAATCTGTACAGAAAAGAAGATCATACTTTTTAATTCCTATATAAAATGACTCAATAACAAGAATGCTTAATAGTAATAAGACGCTGCAACGTGCATTCTCAAAGAATTGACAAATGTAAATAAAATTTACTTCGCACTAAAGTGCGAATGCATTTTCTTCGGAAAGAACTGTATATGGCTAATTAACCAGGCTGAACTAGCTTTCAACGTGAATTCAGTGGGCTGCATTCAAGTTTTAAAGAAACTAATTGAAAGAATAATTGAAGCCTCCGTCTCTTTTCAAACAGCAACAATTATCAATTTAGGGGATTAACAAACAAGGAGGAATGCGTTTTTGAATAAAAATTAAATGTATTTTCTTTTTGTAAAAATATGGGTACTAATTCTCTTCGGCACGTGCACACGCACACATATGCATGCAGTGATGGATTTCTTCGTAGGGCCTCAAGGCACGTGACCTAGAGCGGCAACAAAAAGCTCAAAAATAAAAGTTTCCAAACTCAACAATATTGAAACAGAATTCTTTACAGTACAAATATAAAAATAGAGAATGAAAACAAGTTTAATGTTGGTATTGGCACAAACTGTCCATGATTAGGGTAACGTAAACAATACAATATACATTTATTAACTCTTTTGTACATTGTATATCAAAATTTCTAACAATAAAATAAACTTCACTTTAAATTTTTTTAAAAAGTAAAATATTTTTTAACAAATGTACAAAAGTGTGGAATACGAGTTAAAAAACACAAGTCTTAAAGACCCGAACCCAAATCATAGCATTAAAAAACAGACAAAAGAAAATTTCAATATGTATTTTCATCATTATCTCAAATTGTCTATCAACTTTTTATGTATATAATAATCGTCCAATTTTTTTTTGAATAATGGATAACTATTTGTTTTAACCAATCCGGTAGTTTTTCCCATAAATTTATTTTTAAATAATTTATATTTTCTCTGCTTTCGTTTGTATTTGGTTTCTGTATTATATAGTTTCGTTTATATCTAGTCTTTTTTCCCAATGCGTTTTCATTTATTTTTTGAGGTTTTCATTTTTATTTCTTTTAATTCTATCATATATTGTAAGTGTAGTATTATATTCTATATTTTCTATTATGTTGAATAATTTATAACGTTTTATTATTTCAAGTTTTGTTAATTTCTCTTTATATTTCAGTATGTTCATGAATTTATTTTGAATCTTTTGAATTTTCTCTATGTTGATTTTCCTGCTTGCACAATATCGTTTTTTTTAAATATATTTTGCTCGTAATCTCTTAGGGATCTGGAATATGGAACCTAACGAAAAAGTTCAGTGAAAATTGTCAAATGGTTCACAAAAATATGGAACGGTTCAGGTTGTGAATAACTAAAGGTTGTTGTAAAATAAGAAATGCAGGAATAAAGAAATCCACAAAAGCTGAAGATCTGCGATAAAATTAAAAGTTTTAAATGATTTAAATATTTTGAAAGAGAACTGGTCAATGAGGAACACTCAACCTTCTGGTCTAAATTAGAAAAGATCTATTGAAACTAGAGAAATGACTGAAAACAACAAAGGTAAATGAAATAATATAGTAACTTTGAATTGAATATGAAAAAGGAGCATCAATGAGAAAAAAACTGCTTACAGATTTTAGTGATTTAAAAGCAAAATGATGCTCTTTCTTTCCCTTAATTTTGAGACTGTTTTTTTTTTCTAGTAAAACATAATTTCTACATATAATTATATATCTTAATATAATGAACCAGTGGCGGCTTGTCGGGTGACGCGAGTGAAGCGGCACTTCACCTAAAACAATTGGGCGGTTGAACAGTTTTTTTAATTTAAATTCCAAATCCTTTTTATTTTTTATCAAATTTAAAATTTGATTAGAAAAATAAAATTCAAAATTTTATTTTGAGCCCACTATTTTTTTTTGAATTTAATTCCTTTAATATAATTGGAATTACATTCAGGAACAGAAGGCTACGTTTTTAAGTCAGCGCTTTAAACGCGTTAAACGCACCAACGAAATGTTGCTCGCCGAGAAAAAGGGCCGAATGAAGCGACGATAGAAATTCAGAGCTTCGCTTCAAAACGGAAATGTTTTGCGAACATGGTTACCATGGCGATGGAATATTTACGGCGAAAGCAAGTACTGTCAGAGAAGAGAAATTTTTATCGCATCATCATGTCAGCTAGTATTGC
Source organism: Dysdera silvatica (assembly GCA_006491805.2). Taxonomy (NCBI): domain Eukaryota; kingdom Metazoa; phylum Arthropoda; class Arachnida; order Araneae; family Dysderidae; genus Dysdera; species Dysdera silvatica. Next base: position 123,514,265 of record QLNU02014802.1, on the reverse strand, counting down.
CAGATCAGAGGTTTTACCTCTGAATCTAGAGGTTTTGCATGGGGAAAAAGGTAAAAATTACCAAAACAGAGGTATGGCTTGATCAGAAATAAAAATTGAGATTTTTGATTACCACAGAGGTTTCTAGAGGTAAAAAATTTTCTGCGGGGATGTGTTACTGGTCAAAGAAAAAAAATTAAATCAAAGAATTGAATCAAACTTTGATTCAAACTACAAACAGTTTAGTGTTATATCTGTTAGAATTATTTAATTACCCTGAAGTATTTCGAGGCACGTTGAGTGGTAACAGTAGAAGCGTGTAATTTCGTTGTGTTTTTGTTTCTTAAGGGGACACAGGACCTTTAAATCTTTAAAAAATCGATTTTTTATTTATTAGTTTAAAAAATAATATCGATTTTTGGCAGTGTTTTAAAACAAACCGCATCAAAATTCTTCAATTACTTCTTGCACTATTGTATAAAATAAAAATAACTATTACATGTTACCTTGTTACCAAGTTCCAACTTGAACACTTTTTTTCTCAAAATCACTTTTTCTATATTGCGCAGAGATTATCTTCAGATCTATGCGCACTAGAGTTCTGAAATTTTTAATATGCTTTTATATCATAAATACCTATATTTTAAAACCAACTGACAAAGTAAAAATATATTTTCAATAATTTAAAAGAAATATGATATTTAAAATATGTCGATTTTTTTATATAATTGCTATATATTATTTTTTATACATTTTAATGACTTATTTTGTCCATATTTTCTGGTATTGGGTTAAAGCTGATGCCTTTCTTGGTAATTTGTGTGTGTTTATGTGTGAATGAAATGTTTATGTGTGATAATGGGAACCGTATCATTAACAGTGTGAACAGAAGATATATACACATTAATAAGCCTGTGAAATGAGTAAATTTCGCCTTTCTTTCCCACCCCTTTCCTTGCAATTATATGCTACACTGTACCGCACCATGATCGTTTTAACACACTAGAAGAATAGCGAGGAGCTTGCTAGGAAGGATAAGACGTCTTTTCTACTTTCCTCACGTGGCCAATGAATTACGTTTAACGTCACGTGATGTGGAGCCGCTCGAAGAGCAGCCGTTAAACTGGGGACACTGCTGTGTCCATCTTTTATATAGTTTAAACTTCAGATATGCGCACTATGCTACAAGTTCTCAAACCGCCTAGGAAATCAATATTTCCGTTACTTGATTCGTTAGGTTAAACCTAATAGGTTCCTTTACAATATGACGTTTCCCTTAAATGACCAGGTATGTATTTTATTAGAAACCCCATTCTCCAGTTGGAATAACGATGATAAAAAAGAATTTTTAAGTAAGGAAAAGCCCATGCCTGTGTTAAATTTAAGTAAAGTTGCAAAAAAAGGACAAAGTATATAATCGGCATTTTAAGATTTCGTGATATTCGGAGTTTGAATGGCTGTGTGGGAGTTATTATTTAAATAAACTTTTTTGTATGCCATGTTTAATCATTGGTGTTAAATCAAATGTGTGGAATAAGAGTGGTTTCAATGATTTTGGTAACGTTACCCGTGCTCTTCACAAACATGAAGGTTTTTTTACCATGTGGATTGTACATTATGTTTTTCAAATCTAAAGAAAAATTTAAGTGGTACCGAGGATGCTTTAAAAGAATACTTTAGGCAATATATATTAAACGCTTCAACGAAAATATGCAGCTTAATGGACGTTTCATGCAATATACGTTTCATACAATTGCCTATTCGTACTGTTCTTTACTTCGGAAAGCAAGAATTAGTGACCATCACGACACACTAATCGTGGGAATTTTAAAGAATTGTTAGAAAACTGCATTTCGATAAGCCCTGTGGACATTCATGAGCACTTTTGAAAAATCACACCCATGTTTGCCGGCAATTCTAAGACTATTCAGAATGAAATAATTGACTGCATTTGGCAATATATCAATGAACATATCGAAAAAGAAATAAAGGATTGCATTTTTTTCTATACAAGTAGACGATTCCACAGATATTGTCCAAAAATCTCAATGTAGTATCATAATTAGGTATGTTATTGCTGGTGGAAAGTTAGTGGAAAGATTTTTGGGATTTTATGACGTCAGTTCCAATCGGACTGCCGAAGCATTGTTTAACCTTGTATCAAGATGCCTCGAAAAATTTAACTATAAATCAAAACTTATAGGATTACGTTTTGATGGAGCAAGCGTAATGTCAGGGCACTTAAATGGTCTTCAGTCCAAAATTAAAGAAGTAGCGCCACAGGCAGTTTTTATTAATTGTTTGGCACATCGTCTGAATTTAGTGCTACAACAAAGCTGCAACAGCATTTCACAGTGTCGCATATTTTTTGCAACTGTAAGCTGCATACCTGCATTTTTTCATCATTCTGCCAAACGAACTCACGTGGTCGATACAGTCGTCGGAAGACGAATTCCTACTTCTGTTATTACGCGATGGACATCAAACTCTAAAATGTTGAGTGTTATAAATAAAGAATGGGATTCTTTAAAAGAAGTATTTACTGAGATTATGAACGATCCAACCTCCGATCAAACTTCGCTTAGGCAGAGTGTCGGCTATTTAAATATATTTAACGACTTTGAGGAAACAAAAATACAAGTTGACAACATTGAGCTAGAAATTGCTGATTCATATATTTACCTTGGCCAGCTGATTTCAATGGATGGCAACATTATGAAAGAACTCAACAGACGTATTAAACTTGGCTGGAGTGCATTTGGAAGAAACAGTTTTATCCTGAAGGGGAAATTGCCTTTGTGTCTAAAAAGAAAGGTCTTCAACCAGTGTGTATTGCCAGTCCTCTCTTATGGATCAGAGACATGGAGTCTAACAGTTGGAGCAATACGAAAGTTACAGACAACGCAAAGGAGCATGGAGAGGTGCATGCTTGGAATAACTAGGAGAGATCGAAAAAGAAACACTTGGGTGAGAGAGCAAACTAGAGTAGAGGACATCATTGTTAAAGTAAAAGGGCTGAAATGGCGATGGGCTGGGCATATTGCAAGAAGAACTGATCAACGATGGACAACAGAAATTCTGAACTGGATTCCAAGAGACCACCGAAGACCTAGAAAACGTCCTCAAACTAGATGGGTGGATGAAATAAGAAAACAGGTTGGGGTGACGTGGAAGCGAATTGCTCAGGATAGACTTGTGTGGAAAGCATTTGGAGAGACCTTCATCCAGCAGTGGATAGATAATGGTTGAATATGATGATGATGATATATATTGTGAATATTTGGAATGTTATGCATGACAGATTATTGAAATTTTAAATTAAAACGTTTTTATTGTTGACATATTTTAACAATTTTATGTATATAATGAATAATTTTATATGTTTTGATAATATTTAAATTTCATACAATTACTAGTGCATGCGTAGTTTTTGTATTGAAAAGTCTGATGTGTAAATAATTGAATTATTTAAATACATCCATATTTTTAAATTATATATATATA
>QLNU02014802.1:123499839-123510682 GCA_006491805.2 Dysdera silvatica | reverse complement strand
TTTTATTGTTGACATATTTTAACAATTTTATATGTTTTGGTAATATTTAAATTTCATACAATTACTAGTGCATACGCAGTTTTTGTATTGAAAGGTCTATTATATGTAAATAATTGAATTATTTAAATACATCCATATTTTTAAATTTTTATGTATATATATATCATAATAAATATAATTATTTTGCTAGGAAACGGAAATTTATTAACCACTTTTCGTGTTTCTTTGGGGGGTGGAGGAGGGGCTCGCCGCTTCACCCGTTCTTGAAGTCACGAGCCGCCACTGTACTGAACGTAAAATGATTCGAATCTATCCCATTTCTCAAATCATAAATTAATAGAGAACTCACATATAGTACTCTAGAAATAAGAATTGAAGAAATTTTAAGCATCAGTTTTGAGATAGCTGCTCTCATAAAATTCAAATTATACTTAATTACTATGCTTGGATAAGCAATTTTAAAATCTATTTCAATTTTAGTGATTGTAAGAAGAAATGATCTCACAAGCTAATTTGATATAGCGGCATGGAGATAATATTTATAAGTAGAAAAACGTTAAAAGCGTAAGTAAATTTGAAAATTTTATTTCAACGTACGTTTTTAACGGACTTGGCCGTCTTTCGTCAGGAATACGAAATATGCTTTGGATTACTGTATGTTGAAATAAAATTTCTAACCTTACTTACGTATATAACACTGGCGTACGCAGGGGGTGTTGATGGGGGTTGTAACCCCCATTGCAATGAAATTTTGTATATATATATATGCATATAAATATATGGACTTTGTAGCTCTATAATCCCCATTGATGCTAGAAGTCCCCCTTATGAACTTCCATACGCTTGCAAGCATATGGGGTCAACATCGTTTTTATTTATAAAAGAAATGTATTATTTATTAAATATAAAGTTTTTCTTTGTTTTATTTTACAATTATATTTTTAATTTCTCATAAATTTGATTGATTCTACGCATTTTTTTATTTAACTCGTCAATTTTTTCGATAATTATTCCCTAACTAGAGCAAAATGTTTATGAAAAGGCTATTCTTTCATCAAAATAACATTATTTCGGATTTTTATAAAACACTGATAGAAAATTAGTTTAAACAGGAGATCCTTGCGATAGAAATGAAGGAATTAATGCTATCTCCACAAAGCTATCGTCATTAATTGTAAGTTTAATTAAAATCCTTTTAGGATCTAAATGTCAACGCTCTCACTTCTCAATTTACTGTAAAATGTGGGCTTATAAAGGTATAACTAGTAATTTAGTTAGGTCAACTGCGAGCCTGATGTGACATTGTCCAAACAAGACTAATTAGAGGTGCAAACCTTACAGAGTACTACTATTTATTTATAGTTTTGATTTAGTGAATGAAAAACAAAATCATCATAGTAAAGATCCGTAACTTGAAAATTAATGAGTATGATAATTAATTACGATAATTAATTACATCACCTTCGACACTGCGTGAATTAAATAAGAAATATTGAAAGTTGTTAATATATCTATTGTGAGGTTCTAAATGCGAACTGAATAGTTTCTATAGAATAAAAAGAAAAGTTTCTTGCCCACAACCTTCTTGAATTGTCAGCATTTTTCCCTAAGAGGGATTTCTCTGAAGAGCCTAATGTTTTCCCTTCAACACAATTGGTTAACTTCTTGTTTTAGCCGACACGGTAACAATAAATCCTGCTCCTTCCCGAAAATCGATACAAAAAAAAGGGGGACATCGTTGTCTTTTCCCTCGCCTTTTTCCCTTTGTGGTAGTATCTGGGACGCGTTTTTTCCAAATATGCATTAAAGCGTAAAGTCTGTAAATTTTTTGTTTTGAACTTTTTTTTTTGGAAATAAGGTTCGGAAATACAATGAGTAAAAATTGCTTTTTTTTCACTTTTGTATTTTTAATAATTCTAATAAAAAGTATATATATAAAATTTTAAACGTCGGTTATTTTAATGCCTTTGAAAGAATAAAGGAAAATAAATTTTGCAATTAATAAAATGAAATACAACAGAATGAGAATAAAAGGAATAAAACTAGGAAATATAATGAACTAACCTCACCTAAAATATGAAGAGGAAATGGAAGAAACAACAATAATTATAAAGGAGCCAAGATGTTGAGAGAACGACTTGACAATAGAACTAAAAATTTCGTAAAATATTAAATTACTTAAGAAAATACCGAATAAAAGGTTATTGCGGAGAATGCTCTACAGCCCTCCATTTGCTTCATGGAATAAATGTTTTTTATATATATATAATTTGGATATATTATATATTTATATTGTTTTATATCCATGTACTTTGAATAGAAGTTTTCTTTTATTTCAAAAATTGGTATATTGTATGTGCTTTTTCGTTGCATGTTGTATACTTATTGAATAGAATTATCTTGGATTATTGACATACGGAGTATTTTCTGGCCATTTCGGTTTTTATAGAGAGGGCTCATTGTATCAGTTGCTATTCAAAAATTTCCTTCTTTCCTGTGATAGAACATAACCCCTATTTTACTGTGTTTTCCTTTGTTTGTAGTACGGTTTAGTGAAATGTAATAACTGTTCTGTTACGAAATAAAATATTTTAAGTATAAAATATATAATGTGTATTTTGGAAAAGTTACGAACTTTTTCGCATATATATATATCAAACATACACGCCCACCATACATGCACACATACCATATCTACCTACCACCCAACACACACACACATACATAACATTACATATTTAAACTATGGACATTTGGATTAAAATTTAAACATCTCATCGATTATTTTAATATAGATATTTGATACGTTCATTATAAGGAATCTGTATATAAATTTTAATATTTTAAAGAGGAAATAATTTTTAACGTTTTTTATTTATTTCAAAGTAATTATTTGCCAAAAGCACCAACGAAGAAAATTCACACAAAAGGATAAAAACTGCTTTTTGGTTGAGCATGTAAGCAAATTTAATCATTTTTATTTTATGGAAAACCGTTACATAAATCAAAACATTTCATCAGTTTCTACAATAAAATATGAAAATAAGAAGATCAATTATTATCAAGTCTCCACAGGAGTTGATAAAGCTGTCGTCCAATTTTGGTGTTTACTACTAAAAGCAAATCATAAACTTAGGTGAAATTAACATTGCAGCATTTTACCTTTCGCTTAGCCAAATTGCAAGCAATATGTCAATAAAAGACAATGTTGTTACTGTTTGTGATGGGTTGTGCATAGCACAAAAAAAACAAAAAAACCCAGCTTGCACGAGAGGCGTCGCTTGGTACTAGCTCCATAAAAACTGAACACAATAAGTGACAGGTGGAATTTTAGATTGTATTCGAAAAAGGCTGTCATGGCGATACCGATTATATCAACTATTCTGCACAAATTTTGTTTGCGGGTAAAGCCATGGTATTTAAAATGTTACGGAAGAACGACATCATGGTTAATGTTTTCTACACTATCAAAATATTAAACTGCAATGTTTTTCGTAAGTCATTTTAAGAAAAGGGCCTAATACTACTTTTAACTGAAATGGTATGAAAATTTTCCTGCAGTATAAAAAAATGCACTTTGGAAAACGCGCGTCGCTACGGAAGGACAGAAAAAACATGAAATTATGTCCTTCCGTAACGGAGTTTTCAATGTTTTTTCAAATTCGGTGTTGTTAATTAAATAATATACACATTATTTTGCATAAACATGTAAGATTATAATGATATAGTTTATTAACTTTAATATGATATCCAAAACATCATAGTGTATTTAAATTTTAAAATTTGTCACTCATGTCCCAAAATACCATGGCTTTATCCTTACCATTTATTCAAAGCGCACATAAGCTTTGCAGAACGATAATACTAGATTCGCTTACAATATTTTTCTTAAACCTATGCAATCTTAAAATTCTGGCTGGGCATCAATTCTTGTCTACTAATTCATTGAACGAAAACTAATGTTTGTATTTTAAACTTTCATCCCACAGACTGCGACAGCTTCCTCAAATGTGTGTGTGTGTGTGTGCATTTCAAACATTGGATAGAATGTTTGTTTCAAAATAAGCCTATGACTGACAACAAAGACAAAAATCATCTTCCGAACGACAGTCCATTTGTTTCAATGAAGGAAAGGAAGATATATTTCAGGTCTGCAAATCGAAAAATGCATGCTACCGTGACGAACTTTTAAAGATTGAACTTTTCCTTTTCCTTTTTTTTCTAAGCTTCTGGAATACTTCGAAAAATACGTCATATACATGTCCCAAAAACATTTCAACAACGAGTAGGGCACCACGGTTATACAGAGTGATTCAGAACTAATGGAACAAACTGAAAGGGGTGGTAAAGGACGACAAATAAGCCTTATGTGGCGAAATTTCCATGTCCAGTTTGGCTATAGAATGAAAGTATAGGGTGTCCCATAAAGAAAGAAAATTTTGAGTGCATAATGACATACAAATTTATTGGTGAAATTAAGTAATTTTAATATATTTACATATTTTTGTAGTGTATGCCACCTGTGATTAATTATGAAATATGATATTACTCAAATGTCCTCCACGACTCTGCAGGCACACTCTCGCTCATTCGATGAAATTTTTCGTAACTTTTCGGCATATTTGCACCTCTAGTTCTGAAATTACCATGGGCGTGGAGTTTTGAAAATTATCGGGGAGGAAGGGACTTAGGCCTCCACTAAATAATAAGTAAATTAATTAATGAGTAATTTGTCATTAATTAATTAACAAGTAATAATTTTTATGATAATTTCGTAATTAATAAATAATTATTAAATAACAATATTAAAGAAAATCTCCATAAAATACATTGTATATAAATTGCACTTTATACGAACTTTATAGGTAGAAGAATATTTTTTACATGATTACACATATCTCACGATTTAAGGTTCAAACATGGGGTTTGTGGAGGGGGGTAAACTGGGAAAGGGGCAAATTCGTTTTCAGAAATTAGAAGTCAAGTATTTTCTGTCTTTTTTAATATGAACGAATGCCAAAAGTTGACATGTCTTTGGAGTCTGCATCAGTTTCATGGTGGCAAATGAATCTTTGTATCTCTTTCCGTTCAATCCCAAAACATATATCAACATTTAGAGGTGGAGGGACCTATGTGGTTTAAAAGCACATGATTCAGCTGAAATGAAAAATATGCCCATGATATTCAATGGGGACCTTGGGGCCCAGTAGCGTAGAGGAAAGGGGTGTTTATGGGGCTCCAACCCCCATTAGATATTAAAACGCATTATTTTCTCATGGGAAGCATAACAAAATCTTCTTTAAAGGCACTTGAGCCCAGTGACGGCTTTTCAGGAAGGAAGGAAGGAAGTGCCGCTCCCCAACACTTTTCATCGAATTCATTTCTCATATTAGTCTTCTTTTTTAGTATTTCATATGCGTACATTTCGATATTTTTACGTAAAATTCATTTTCTTATTATTATTTATTTTTACGATTTATAAATTGCTAAAATAATTACAAATATGAATAAAAAATTATTTCGCAGTGATCGTTATTCAGTACACGGGAAATATCTAACAATATTTACGACTGTAGATGTCGATAGCGAAGCAGTGAAGTTTTTGGTGAACAATATCGCCACATATTCCGTAATCAAGGTGGTTGCCATGACAACACCGCCATTAAAAGCTACAAAGCATTTGGACATTCGGCTAGAGATGGGAGTTATTTAAGGTAACTGTTAAAAATCACCTGTTATCGAATGATCACAGTTCCAGGAACAGTATGCTCCTCTGAAACAGCTGTTATTTCAGTCACCGGTGACTAGGAACAGGAGTTACTTGAAGTAACGTTTAAAAATCACCGTTCTAGGAACATATTCCTCACTTTCTTCACACAGGAAACGCGTTGAGATAACGGGTTGTTACCATAACATCCGGCATAGTCAGTCAAGTTGACGTCAGGGCTCAGGCGCTGATTTCCTGTGTCACGTCTGATATTACGAGAAGTCGCATTTAGTTGCAATTTTTAAGCATAATTAATCGAAAAGCTTCCAGTTACTTGTGGTCCCTTTTTTACAATAAATGACAAGGAGGAAAAAAGTGCTGCGTGCGATTTGTGTGCACAAAAATTGAGTTACAAATCTTCCATAACGAACTTAAAAAAACATATTACAAGGAAGCATCCAAGCATAGATTTATCCACACATTCATCATCCACGTCTTCCCACTCCCAAGCATGTGTGGTGCTCCCATCATCAAGTTCTATCATACCTCAGATTGACACCGACATCAGCAGACCTTCTGAACAAAGTTTTACAACTGAAGTAAGTTCGAACAAGCGGAAACCGACGCAGCATTATTTGTTAATTTGTTTATTTATTTCATTAATGGAATAGATTTTTTATCCATGTATATTAATTAGTACAAGTATTAATATTTTTACATTACTGAGCTTTACACATGAAAAATTCTGAATACATACATGTGTATAACTACATCAGCTGAGAATACACATTTTATTTATCATTATCCTGTTTAATTAGTTCCACATTGTAACCGTTCATTATAAATTCATTCAAAATGTTCATTATAAATGTTCATTCCAAAATGGAATATGTTTTACCAATTAATTTACAGCAGTGTCAATATTTTTTGCTGTATTTCATTACTTTGAATTAGTTTTTTAAACTTTCTTTGATTTTTAATATCGTGTAATGTTTCAAATATCTAAAATTCAATATTTTAAAGCCTTACTTTTTCTCATTATTTTTGTACTTCATATGTGTGTATTTTTTTCCAAAGGATTTATTATTTTTATGGAGTTGACGCGACGTATTGTTACGGATTGAGCTTTGAAATGTGTTATCGTTAAGTTCCTCAATTTCCATATCCTGTGAAGCAACGCTTATGTTCCAGTCACCGGTGATTGGAACCTGTTACGTGATTGGAACAGGAACGTTGGAACAGGTTATTCAAAAATAACAGTTTGGTCCATCACTATTCTTGGCCCGAAGGCAGAAAAAGTCTAGAAACGCTATTTCCTCTTCCTGTGTAGGGTTGCCGGTTGAAACCAAAAAGTAGCTATCCCTCGCTTCCCGTTGCGAGCAGCGAACAGAGAAATGTAACAGAGAGAGCTTTAGCGCCAAAAAGTCTAGCCAATTTCATCAAAATTGCCAAATGTACATGAAATGGTGCAGTGATTTTGTTGACCATTTTGTTTTAGATTTTTCAGCGAAATGAATCCAATTAATGATATTGTGTGTAATTTATTGGAAACTCCGTTTAATCGGTGGAAAGACGAAGACAAAAGGGACGTATTACGTCAAGCACGTCCAACGGATTTATTGACGACTATAGCCAAAAAAATAAATTAAGAAGTGCGGTAAGTCGTACTCTATTAGTTTTAAGGAGGGTTGGTTTATTCGGTATAAATGGCTATGCAGTAATTCAAACTTAGAAAGGTTATTCTACTGGTCGTGCTTGCTTTTTAGTAATAAACATTCTGTTCGGAATAAAGACGGATTCGCCGACTTATTAAACATAACACGAGCACTCTATAGGCACGATGATTCTGTTGAACATCTGAAGTTTGAATTAATGCTAAAAGGTTTTTAAAAAAATCAGAACACGATTGCCGATGCCCCGAGGGAGAATGCTAGGCCTTTTAAAGTGCAATTTAATGAAGACGTTCGTTTGAATAGATTGTCTACAAACAGTGATTGATGCAGTAATATATTTGAGCAAACAAGAAATGGCATTTCGGGGACACGACGAAAGCAGTGACTCCATAAATCGTGGCAATTTCAAGGAATTACTAAAATTGTTGACCACAAAAAGTCCTTTAGAAATTCAAAATCATTACAAAAAGATTAGAAACGTCTTCACTGGTGACTTCAAAACTATTAAAAATAAAATAATTGAATGTATTTCCGATTATTTAAATGATCACGTCAAAGACGAAATAAACGAGGCTAAATTTTTTTTTCTATTCAAGTGAACGACAATACTGACATAGATCAAACTTACCAGTGCTCCTTAATATTAAGATTTGTAAATTGTGAAGACATGTTAGTTAAGCGACCTTTAGGTTTCCATGATGTCAGCGAAGACAGGACGTCAGATATGTTGTACAAAATGATGGACCAAAATTTGAATCCTTTTGATTATTACCACAAATTAATAGAACAATGATGCTATGGGGCCAGTGTAATGTCTGGAAACTTGAATGAACTCCAGAAAAAAGTCAAAGATGAAGCTCCTCAAGCCATTTTTGTCCATTGTCTGGCACATCGCTTCAATTTTGTTTTGCAGCAAAGTTTTTCTAACATTTCTAAGTGTCAAATATTTTTTGCAAGCCTCACTCAGTGGCATTTCTTCGCTTCTTCATCACTCGGTGAAGCGATCTTATGTTCTTACATCAAATTCCGAAAGACGCATACCAACCATAACACAAACTCGATGGTCCTCCGATTCGAAATTAGTGAATGTGATCGTCGAAAATTGGGATAAATTAAAAGAAGTATTCGAATTTACGATAAACAGCGAACATTCAGACAAAACAACAATTCAACTTGCAAAGGGGATTTTAAATGATATGAAAGATTTTGAATTTACGTTTTTTGTCAGTAATATTCAATGAAATTTTTGGACTTACTGATATATTATTCGAAATTCTTTAAAAAAATCACTTAATTTAAACTATTGAGTATCTCAAATAAAATACACTCATGAGCTATTAAGCCGTAAAAGGGAGGATGGTGTTTTTAAAACCATATTTGAAAACACGCTGAAAATCACAGGAATAGTCCAATCTAAACAGAAATATGCCGCTCTTCCACTAGAAACAATTTTTCAAACATATAAGAAGCTATATTTTGAAATTTTAGAATACATGCTTATGGAAATAAACACAAAATTTCAAGATTGCGAAATTTATTTGTCTTGCCGATACAACGAAATTTGAACAATTTAATTTCCATTTTCCATCCCAAGTACTTGAAAATCTGCAAGAGTTATACAGCGATGTGTTTAAAAAAACCAGCGCCTTAAAAATGAACTATGACATATATACCGATATACATATGAAATTTTTGCTATGTAAAAAAAAAAGTTTACATAATTTTAAGCTACACCTCGAAGACGTCAACAGTGACAGTTTGAAATACCGCATTCTGATTGGATTTCAACTCAGGCTGCCTGTCAATGCCGTACCAGCCAACGTCAGTCTCCTTAGTTTATATTTAGTCTTCGATGCGATCGCGTATTTTTCGCGACTGTTTTTACATCCTGCTGTGTTATATTTCACGACTGGGAATTCGTTTCGTGTTTAAATGATATAAGAAGGTTCATGTTTAAAAGATTTAAGCCCGAAACATCTGCATTAAGTGATTCTAATACCAGTAAAGAATGCCAGAAAACAAGAAAAGAAAATCACCTGATGCGACTACTGAGTGTTCAAGTTCAAGAGGTCAGGCTTCAAGATTGATGTGTTCTGTGACAAACAATATTTATTCAACCGATACGAGCTATTCCAATAGTTTGGATATTGGTATGTATGTACAATTGAATGTATATATAAATGACGAACTGCGTTTAAAATGACTAAAGAATCATTGGTCCCCTATTGAAGCTTACGGTTTTCAGGGAGACATGGATAGAAAATCAAAACGAGCATTTCGCATTGATTGGCTGAAAACTTACCCTTGGCTTACTTATTCATCTGTTGCTAAGGGCCCTTTCTGTCATGTTTGTAAACTTTTTCGCGCTCAAGTTCATCGTGGTCTCCCAGGAGCATTTACAATTTCCCCATGTACAAAGTATCAAAAGTTTCGTGAGTTAGTCCAATCTAATGCTGCGAGCACTTGGCAGCGGGAAGCAATTTATTCGTCGCAAATTTTTTTAAAAAATAATGGATAAAATAGACCAAATGTACTACAAAAAATCGAATCCGCTTTCCATTATGAAATCTCAGAAAATAGGGTAAAACTTCGATCTGCTGTATCTATGATATTATTTTGTGCACAACATGATCTTCCACTTCGCGGAAAAAGCGACATCGTCAGTTTTCACAGATTTACTACACTTTCGGGTGGAATCTGGAAATAAAATCTTGGAAGATCACTTGGATTGCGGCAGGAAAAATGCTTTATACATTTCACATCAAACTCAAAATGAATCAATTCAAGTTTGTTCTGAAGTGTTCCAAGAAAAAATAATAACAGAAGTAGGCTCATCTGTCTTTTCAGTCCTCGCTGATGAAACTGCTAATATCAGTGGTACAGAACAATTGTCAATTAGAGTTCGTTACTTGCGTTGCGATCAAGAGAATCGTTTTATAATTTGCGAAGAATTTATTGATTTCGTACCTCTGAATCAATTGAATTTAGAATTTATTGCAAATTCTATAATTCAGTATCTAAAAAATTGTAATTAGATATAAGCAAACTGGTTGGCCAAGGATATGATGGGTGTGCAAGCAATAATGGCCGAACATGTGAATGGTGTACAAAAGGTAATCAATGATAAATATCCGATGGCTCTATTTTTTCATTGCGCTAGTCACATATTAAATCTCATAATTAATGATACAAATAATGTGAGTGAAATTAGAAATGTGACTGGAACTACTAAGGAGATAAAATTTTTTAGAGAAAGTACATTAAGGGGAAACTCTGTACCGAATATCCCTCTATTTTGTGGAACGCGCTGGTCTGCTAAATGCAAAAGTATTCGCGTATTTTCAGAAAGCTTTTATGCTCTTGTGAACGCTTTGGAAGAACTGCCTCAAAATGCAACAAATTCGAATACGAAAATCAACACCAATCATCTATGTGTAGCAGCAACAACACCAACCTACATTGT
>QLNU02014802.1:123461352-123486368 GCA_006491805.2 Dysdera silvatica | reverse complement strand
ATCGACTTATCGTTGCTAACAAGGTTTTTCAACAATGCGTATTATCAAAACCCAATACCTCGCAAAATTGTCAATTGAAAATAATATGCGTGCATGTCCCACTGAAACGATTCCCGGAATTGATTTACTTATTGAAAAGAGCCAAGCTCATCAATCTCATTAAATGCGTAATTATGCATTGACTAAATTATAAAGAAATACTACTTGTCTGTTATTTATCCTGTGGCATCCATACATTTTATATCATATTCTTCTCAGGGTAACACACTCGGGCAGGGATTCCCTTGGCAATGGAGGTTCAGATTCCACGCAAATCCGTGCTTCCATTGCAAAATGACTTTTGATGTCCTTGGGCCGTAAAAACACCAATTTTATCTTACTGGACAACAAAGAATGCCTCTTTGCCAGTCTATGGGGCGATTCTTGACTAAAAGCTGATAACGCGGAAGCATGATCATGTAGTGGCCATGGTCTTTACCGCCACCACAATTAGTTTAACTGAGAAAAGATGCGAGTCCAGGATATTTTAGAAACACCAAACGGTTCTATTATGTTAAGCCAAGAACAAGTGTAATCTTCAGAGTAAACTTAACCTCGTTTCCAAACGTAAGGAGTTTTTAAAAATTGAAAATTAAACTTCGATGGTACAGCTATATAAATAAAAGTGGTTGTAAGCGTTACGAGCCAATTAAATATAGTCACATGACATTTATAGTAAGTCGAATAAATGTGATCTCTATAACGCTAGAACATACAAATCTTTACGTTGGTATCCGTGCGCCACTTGGATACAAAAATTGCACATCATTATAAATCGAATATACGTCACAAGAAGTGTCTCCCATGAGTAATTTTAGGAGGGAGCTAAGAAACATCATTACCTTCTTCAAGGTAATGAGCTAAAAAGTACCTTATTTTAAAATGTGACTGTAAAACTTTTGAAAGTAAATGCGTAGCAGGTTCGGGCAAATCAAATTTTTAAACGGCTATGGGGGGAGGTGGTGGAGGACTCAAGCTCGCTTACTTCTGGTGGTTTCTCGAATTTGCCGTTTATTTGCATCCTCATCGTTCACCGGTTCTTGCCCTTCTTCATCAAACTTCATCTGGTTTCGCCTTACCTTCTCTCGATTCATGAAACTTCGCCATATATCATATAGCCTCTCATGCTTCAAATCTCATACTTCGAATGGAGGGTAGGATCGGTTCTACATCACTATGGCTTCGCCATACTTCTGGAAATACAGATCCGTTCGATCGGACAACTTTTCCAAATCATCTCTGCATACGAAACAACAGCTCGTTTATCGCTACGCCAACATGGATGCACATGGTCATACGATGTCACATTTAGAATGTTTCCACATCCTTCACAACTTTTTAGACACTAAAATTAAAGAACATAAATAACTTAAGAAAACTAAGTTAGGCTCCATTTAACGTTTATGTTAGATATGTTAAAATAACTACTTTAATCATTTTACATTTTTTAGACAGTGTGACAACATTAACAAAACCGCTAAAGAAAATAAATGGTTTACTTTAAGTAGTTTTTTGATGGAAACGTTACATTTTTTATATGATGACGTATCTTACCATTTCCTTGAACAGAAATATAGGAAATCATGGAATCTGATTGCGTAGAACAGTTTCTTCGAATAGCAAAACACAAATCACATTCACACTCAGTTAAACATATCAACAGCCAGCTATTAATGCGTTTAGAGTCACCATCTTATAGTATTGAATTACAATTATGCGGTTCAGTTGTAGTGTGTAAGCCCATTGTATAATTATTTTATTTGAATAAGTAACTTCAAAAATTTTATAATACCAAATACATTCAATACAAGAAATCGATGCGCATGTTAAACCAACAAAGATTATCCAAGCAAAAGTGCTTCATAATATGAGGCCTTAAAAACAATTATGGTACAAGTCCATTTTTGCTTAAAATGAGATAAGAAAGGATTTGCGTCCATCCAGTTTCGTGTTGGCCAATAGTAACGTGGTGCTATCCTGCAACAACTTATTACACTATGGTCATATACTAGTGTTGCAAGCAACAGGGTAACCCCTAGAGGATGAATTTAAATCTAAAATTTCATTTTTATCACTTATACCGCTGTTGTTTTCAACGCCTCATATCATGATACTACACGTATCAATACAACTCCGCAAGCTGAAAGGAAGTTCGAAACATCTTCAAGCTAATAGCGTTTTCTTCTTGCTGTTTACATCAATGAGAATAGGGAAGGTTGGTCATAACTGGTAGCTATGTATTCCCAGTGTTTTTATAATTTAACCTACTGTGCTTATAATAGAGGTCCTGAAATTTAGCCTCGAACCCCTACCAGTGGCCCAGCCAGGAATTCGTTCTGGGGGTGACGGGTCAAACATCATTGCATCTTATTACGCATGTCAATTGACAAAATACTGAAATAGAGTAAAACCTCCCTAAGGCGACCACCCTCGGTTCCATGGAAAATGGTCGTTCAGAGAGGTGGTCTTTGAATGGAGATAAATTTAGCATTGGGTCTGTGGGAGATGCGGAAAATCCGTCTAAAAAAAAATGGTTGTTAAGGGAAGTGGTCGCTGAATAGAGGTGGTCGTTAAGAGAGGTTTTACTGTAAATCAATTTATCGCTTAATAGATTGATTTATTTAACATCACATTTGTTAAATAAGAACAGTACTGATAACTTCTATGAATGAAAGTAAGTAATACACAAAGTTCAATGGCAAGTCGTCTAGGTTTCTTAGCCATTTCATTTAAAACCTCTTCAAGGTTTTCTTCGATTTCCTTGTGGATATATAACATGGACAGTCCATTTAATCTGTGCTCACCTGTTGAACTTCTTAAATAATTTTTTAAATATCGTAAGGTGGAGAATGATCTCTTTGCACGTTGTGACTGGCAGTGTAATCATTATCTTCAGAAGTTTTCGTATACTTGGAAATACAATTCCATCACATTCGTGAAAAGCTTCCAAAGCATTATCTGGATATTTCTGAAGTCGTTCGAGTTTGCTGCGCCATATTTTTAACTCGCCATACAAATTTTCACATGTGATATGACCAATATCTTCTTAATACTTCACTGCTTCATTGTTCCCCTTTGGTAAGGTCTCGGTCTTGAGATTCGATGAGCATTTGGAAAATGGTTCCTAATATGTAATTGCACTCTACGGAAATCGCCACCCATGGCTAATTCACCATCATATCCTTGACTACGCAAGAATTCTGTTGCGACACCAATTAACATTAGTTTGTTCAAAATAGTTTCATTTATACTCTTTCCGGACATGTTTGTAATCGGAACAAACTGCAGAAAGCCCTTGGTACTGCTTTGTTTTCCGTATCAACATATCGAGCGCATGATGACAATTGTTCGGTACATGAAACATCAGTTGCTTCATCGACCAGGATGTCGAAACATTTCACAAGCATTATTTGTATTTTTTTGATAAGTTTTTTAAAAATTACTTCATTGCATCCTGTAATGATGTCATTTTGAGAAGACCAACTTAAGTAAGTCGCGTTTTTACCCCCACTCATTAAATGATTTTTTAGGATATCATCCCCACTCACAAGTTTTATTCTTAAAAGAGCGCGGAAGTTCCCTTCATTTTACTTGATTTCTTCAGAAGAATCAACGCTAATTGAGCCACCATCCCTATGAGCTTTAAGTTATCCCTTGTCTGCCACAAAACATCACAATTTTTATCAGCGAATTTAACATAAATTGATTTTCAATAATTTTCCTATTTTTACTTGTATCTCTATCATTTATTATGTCATTTTTCTTGCCTGAGTTGCATTGCGAGGAAGTTTTCAGAATCAAGCTTGCATTTGGCATGATAATTAGTAAGTTGGTGTTTGTTGAAATCTTCTATTGCATGTCTCCAATTACTGTACAGTACTCTCACTAGTTTTCTCAAACTTAGGCCTTGTTTTTTAGCTCCCGATGGTGAGAAAAGAACGCAATTTTTGCAAAATGCACCATCACATTCCTTTGAATAGACAAGCCATTCACAATTGTTGAATCAACTGTACTGAAACTCTAGTTGCCGCTTTCCAAAAGTGGTCGATGGAAAAACAAAATTCTCAGTCGGTTATTGTACATTCAAACGAAGATTTCACCTACGAGATGAGTAATATGAAGAAGGCGATATATTATTAGAAAAATGTATTTTTTGTATTTTTGATGTAATCTGCTTTTAAAAAAATTGGGAAAAATAGCCCTCAAAATAAATATTGCAGTGGAATACAAAGTGTAACATCAATCTTCCTCAAAATTTCATTTTCTTATGGACATTTTTTCAAGAGGATTTCTTTAGCAGAATTTTAAATTTATATAGCTATGTTACATTATTATTCATAAAATTTTATAACTTAGTAAAAATATTCTAAAGCTAATTATGCTTATGATTATTATGATAACTATATAATAAAAGCCCTTACCTTTTTCCCTACCAATAACCCAATATCATTGGGATTTAAGTGGATTTTAGATGATGTAGATAATGATGTCTCAACATCTATTGGAGCTTTCCTTTCTGCACTGTCATCTTTAGAGTATTCAACATTTTTGAACGTATTTTCATTACATTCACTATCTTCCTTTTTTTTTCTCTTTCAAAGAAATTGAATACGCTACTCTCACATGACTTACGCTTATTGCTATTCATTATACAATTGCTATCATAGAAGAACATATTAAAGGTCCCTTGGTCGAAAAACGTAGAGGTTTTATTTTTTAAAACGTAGAAGTTTTATTCTTTAAAATGTAGAGGTTTTATTTTTTAAAACATAGAGGTTTTATTTTTCAACACGTGCTTCCAAAACAAGACAAAACATAAGACTTTAGGAAATTCTTTTCAAACCTATCTAGAGACAAGGAAATTTCCCTTTTCGAAGGATTTTTTACTTTCGTAGGGAACTTCCCTTAAACCAAAAACGAAGTGTCAAGTAAAAATTAAATTTTAGCAGAACGAAATTTGTTTTAACGAAGTACGAGAAAAAGTGAAAATATAAATAGCACAAATAAGAAAAATAAAGTAGATATTGTAATGGTAATTTACCATTACTTGTTAAATATCTAACCAACTGGCCATTCCGAGACGCACCCATTGCGAAATATAAATGGAACTACTTGATTTTAAATATTTAGTATTCAGTGTGACGTCAGCCTAGTGAATATAGACAGGGCCGGATTCAGAGAACGAGGCGCCTTGGGCGCAGATTTTGGCGCCACCCATTTATTGGCGTAATTAGTGGGGGGCTAACCCCGCTAGTAAGTATCTTCTAAGACTTGAAGTATATGGTTTAGCCCCTTTAGAAAATAGGCCAGCCCCCCTGGAAAAAGTTAGCCTCCCCTAGACTTCGAAGCTAGTTACACCCATGACACCTCTCCTGCCGTACTAGCAGAAAGAAATAAAATTCTGTCGTTTCGCCCCCTCAAATGCAACGAAAAATCGCGGAGGATCGTAAAGGGGCGACATTTATGATTAGCCTACCTTATATGCATTATTATAAGATATAATAATGATATTTTTATAAATAAATTTAATTTATTTGTAAAATAAGCTTCATAACATAATATAATACTTTATATAGCTATATTATTACTATAAATAACTATATTGTTACTATAAATAGCTATATTATTTATAATAACTATATTTATTTGTAGAACTTGAGGGCAAGGCGGATGCAAAACAAAGGTTAAGGAAGGGCGCAAAGCTTGAAAATTTCACTTGTAAATTTTGTTTTAAGTATTTTTTACTTGAAAATAATTATTTTTAATGTAAATTTATTATTCTCAGGGGGGAGCAGGCCCCCTGCTTGGATTCGTCCTTGGGGGAGCAGGGGGTTGTTTCACGCAATTCTTCAGAATTTCAGATTTAGAAAAAAGGTGGAGGGCGCCTTCTCGGGGAGAGCTGATCGACAGAATTCTACGGTAAATAAATTATAATTTAAAAACAAACAAACCCGCTGCCTCTTGCCCTCCTAAAAATTTTGCGCCCTGGGCAAGTGCCCAACTTGCCCATTTATAAATCCGGCACTGAATATATGGTTGACGAACGAGCAAAATGCAAGCGAACTCACTCTTGCCATCAGTCGTCATGTAAGCGCTTCGCTTCGACTGGCTGGTTCCAGTCGTGGTCTGGCATATCCCTGATAGTGTTGAGTATGTCAGAGCTCCATAGGAACTTAACTATTTAATTGTTTGTTAATCATTGCTAGTTCAAATGTACGCCAAGAAAGGTTATCGCTTGATTTCTTCCGAGATGTATACGACTTATCTCGTGGCAATTCGTCATTTGCCGACTGAATGTTGCCTATCTAGAAATGAATCTTCCGAATCTCGTTTTGTGGTGTAAGAGCGTTGTTCCTCCTGATTGCTTGAGGAAGGAAGTCTTGGTGGATGAAGGAAATCTTGATTGATGAAAGAAGTCTTCAGTGACCTACACGACGTATCTTTACTTGCCTCTCATACGAAGAACTGACTACTTGTGCACCCCATAGTGGTCAACTGCCTCAACTGTACATGTGCCAGAAGAACTGTTCGACAGTGTGGATGGATACTGGACTTCGAGCAAACTGTTGCTACATTTGCAATGATAAGTATTTTGTTTATTTAACTTGGTTAATTCGGAGTTTCTGATGAACTGTGTTTTACGAACTTCCTAGTTTTTAGTTATTTACGTGATATGTCTTGAGTTAAAATATAAATATAAATGTTAACTTATGATATAGAAAATTGTACTGAATTTATATATGTATTCTCTGAGTTATTTTGACTAACCTTAAATTGTGTAGCCTTGTACGAATATAGAGTAATAAGAACCCCTTACGTTATCTACGTTCTTAGATACGTATAACTAATTGTAACGTAGGAAGATACCTAGTATAATTTTAGGTATCTGTGTGAGCTAGTTGGCTTAAGTCTACTGGACGGCTTAACCCTTACTGCTGAACTATTCGTACTTATTTTGATATTGCTTTAAAAGATGCTCTTGTTAGAAATCACCTGACTATTGATGAGAATTGCCTTGCTGTATTTAGGGAATTTGTTTAATAAAAGTTGATGAATATGACAATTGATTGATTGATAATTTGTGTTTGATCGGCGACTCGGTGATTTCTGTTTGATTGGAAATGGCCCGTAAATGATTGTATTTATATAATGTTTTATGACTTGATCGAATGCTACAGTCGAGGTAAAAAAGCATTATAATATTTTTATCTTTTTAATTTAAGGCTCTGGTGGGGGGGGGGCGGTCCTCTTGGACTCCCATCCCGTCGCTGCGCCGCTGACCCCTACGGTAAAGTAGAGGTGACACGTTCGTCCATCATGTCGCTAAATGCAGGCCATTTTGTCCTCCCATCGTAGTCTAGGGTTTGATTCCTAAGCAAAAAAAGATTCTGCTTCTTCGGAATATTGTAAGTCCCGTCGCCGCATGGCATTAATTGTTCTTACTCGCTGTGAAACGCAAATAATTTAACATGAAGCGATGGATGCTTCCCCATTAGCTAAACAATCTTGTTCTATACAAGGTGTCCCAAAAACATTGACCGCAGCTCTAATTCCTTAAATATTGATCCTAGACATACGTATGTATTAATTGCAAAGTGGCATAAAAAGAAGTGCAGAATTTTATGAAATAGATTAAAATTGCAGAGGATTATTTTTCGAAGAAATACAAAATTTAAATTTTTGTACGGTCCCTTTACACAAAAATGTCCAATAAGTCAAACGTGCCTCGTAGTTCAATAGGTCAATATACAAAATTTCAGCATTCTAGTGGGAAAATAACCAGAGATATCAAAGTCCAAAATAACTGACTGACACCACATTTTGGAGGGAGCAATAGGTGCATGCCGGGAAGAGAAAAATGCATGCTGGGAAGTCACGTTATTTTTGGGTCTTGATATCTCTGGTTCTTTTTCCACTAGAATGCTGAAATTTTGTATATTGACCTATTGGAGTATGGGGCACATTTCACTTATTGGAAATTTTTGTGTACAGGGACTGTATAAAAATTTAAATTTCGTATTTCTTCAAAAAATAATCCTCTGCAATTTTAATAAATTTCATAAAATTCTGCACCTTTTTTTTACGCCACTTTCCAATTTAATACATATGTCTAGAATCGATATTTAAGGAATTAGAACTGCGTCCGTGTTTTTGTGACATCCTGTATAGAGCTGTACAGGTTATAGTCGTCTTCCTCCTCCGACATGTTTATGGGAAGATCACCCATAATCGTATTTCTAATAATAAGTATTAAAACAGCTGTCTTCTGCAATCTCGATGTGCCTAATGGGTTATAGGTAACGTTGTGTCACACACAGATTAGTGGTAATGTTGGTCAAACTGACTTGAGGACGTTTTCCTATTTGCTAGGGCGTATTCTTCTGCCAACCCAACATGCAACAGTGCTGTGGACAGCGTTGACCTGTTGGCAGCAATTGAAATTCGTATCGCCACAAATTAGAAAAAAAAAATTGTACTGTTAATTTTGTCAAGAAGTGGTATACTATACATACCAGAAAATTAATTCAGTATTATCGTATGTTGCCCTTACAGAAGAAAAAGACATTCATATGACAACTAATTAAAACAAACATCCCTAAAATCAAGAAAGTTCGCTTTAAATATGTATGCTCTTAAAATATGAATATTTTTCAAATCACACTTAATTTTTAGGAAAGGATTTTTCCTTTTCTCTTTCTCCAATTCGTCGAAGGTTACATCCCACCTTTTTATTCCTACAACGTACGACTCTAAATTTATATTAAATTTCGGAGTTATCTAATAATGCCTCGAAGTTCAAAAGTGTCACAAAACAAACGAATGATTTAATAATGATATTACGTTTCATGAGGCAATAAATAGCAATGGAAAAGTAAGAGATTGTGGAAGGACATGTCATAATATTTCCCCCATACCATTGGCGCAGAGATATCAATTTTCTCTCATTTCTCCGATTCTAATCGATTTCATCGGAAAAACGCTCGCCCTTTTCTTGCGTGATAATATCAATATTTTAAAAACGGAAAGAATAGGGAAAACACAAAGAAAGAAAAGGCAGGTGATTGACATCATAGCTGAGAAGGTAATTGATAAACGGACAGGTAGTCAAAATATGTTTTGACGTTAGATTTTCCTTTTATTTCCTGCTTCCTTTTTTCCCCGTTTTAAGCAAAGATCTTTCGCTAATGCAGTTCTTCCATTTTGTTTCAAGTTTCAGAACTTATATTTGCTTTGTCTCCGATTTTACTCTGTTTATCATTGGCTATGGTTTCCCTTAATTATGCCTATGCTTATTTGTTAGCTGGGTATGATTAACAACGTTCTATTGCGTATTTCATAAATGTGCAAGTTGTTTTCGGTTTAAGTAAAAATATATATACACACTTCAACTCTAAATTTTTTTCTCTTTATACCCCTTTTGTAGAACGAACTTGGACTATGTAATGATAGTTACGGTTAGAAAGTGGTTAACTGAATGCAATTCATTTCTTGCACAATTAGACCTTGGTGTTGATCTCCTTCACATAACCAATTTCTAGTTTGCACCTTCGAAGACAATAACCTCGATTGTAATGAACTGAAGAATGGATTTCCTGAGCTAAACCATGTCCCGAGTTTTCGGTCTTTCGCCCTTAGCCTGGCTAAATCCCGGCAACTAGCCCTGGCAACGAACGAACCAATGGCAAGCGAGATCTGGCGTCAGGTGGTGGCTCCATGTGACGTCAATGGAAGTAGCACAACTCTTTAATTTCCATCAGAAGCGTTGGGCTGGCATTCCCTTTGTGCATCCGTCTCTCTCTCGCGAACCGGTCCTCGCATAACGACCTGCTAATGAGAAAGTCCGCTTTGAAAGAAAATAATAAAGAATTCACCTCTAGAATTTTACTTCATTTCACGCCAAATGCTTTTTATTTAGACTCCTCCACAACAACTATTCTCAACGGCGGTTTTGAGTAAAATTAAAATGTTCAGTCTAGCATAAAACCTCTTTGCATTGCTTTCTAGATTTCTAAAAACATTAACAGACGAGTTCAAGCAGCAAACTGTTTAAACGATTTACCTGAATTTTTAATTCTAAAAGCCCTACAGGCGAGGAATCAAGTGCGTTTGCGTTTGACGCACACAACTAGTGCAGACGACACCAGAAAAAAGTGATTTTCCACAGCCGCTAAAGTCTTGTGCCTCATGGCAAGCAAAGGCATTTCGATTTCGAGATGACAACTTATGCTATTTTTCTCGATTCTTTGAAGATGTTATTTACATTTTTATTTCGAAGTCTTGTCGTTTAAATGTCGTATTTCAGGATTTTAAAATATGGCACACAACAGAACATTAAACGACGATTTTTACAACAGTGCTTTAAAAAAATATTTAGCTTCATAAAATGTCTACCTCTAAGCTACAATTTATAAATTAATTTAATCAACTGGCCTGTAAAATGGTACTAAATAATTTTGAAAACAGTTACGTTTAAGTATTGTGTTAATGTTTACATATTTATAGTTTCTCTTTAACCTTAATTTATTTCTAATAAAAAAAACTTGATCATAAAACATATGCAAAATAATCGTTTTCCAGTTCAACCGGGATATTCTTTTTCTTAGGTGTCGTGCATGTATTACGTAGGCACATTTCTGGCCATTTTACTCCCCCTCCCCTTGTAAGAAAAAATAAGCAAATGCCTGACCCCTCTCATGCTTACGTAAGATTTCGGTTCTCTAATTGGTTGGTACAAGTTTTTGAAATAAGAATGCAACGTGTGATGCAAATTATAATACTTATTTACATTTTTACTCTAATATTGAGCATTTATTTATAAGTTCGCTATAATATTAAATGCTTATTAATAAATAGAGAGTAATCACAACAAATTATCGCATTTAAAAAAGTTTTAACACTTTCTTAATTTAATTTATTTAAATTAAACAACAATATAAATCAACGTTTATTGGCGTAGTGATACCAGCGCCGATGTTATGGCGTGATTAGATGGTGAAATTGCGTTGTTAATTGCTATTTTGGTGGCATGAGAAAGTATCTTGTCACATTGTTATTGTTAATATTTCTGACATTGTATGCAAATAATGTAATATATAAGAAGTGGATTCGATATAAAATACACTTATGATAATTTAAAAACATTTGTGGGCCACGGGAAGCCTAGAGGGGGATCCCGAGTGAAAAATGGTTGAAAACCATTGGTTTAAATAATTAAATATTTATATGTGATTACGTGTATTTTATATTTTATATCTTTCACTCGCAGTCTGTCATGCAGCCAAATATTGCAGTTCTATTAGGGCGGTAGTCGCTTTGTGTTGGTTTTATTGTTTTTTGCGTCTTACGTAAGCATGGTTCAGATTCCTCCCCTTCCCCGTTGTCACCAAAAATAAGCAAATCTCTCCCCCTCCCCCAAAGATGCTTACGTAATACTTGAACGGCCCTTAGTCCTAACGTATCGTTGCACGATGACATACAGTATAGGTAAACCATTTGCCTACCTTGTAGAAAATCCTTACTTGGACCAGAGCCGTAGCCAAACTGATGCTAGATGGTGCTGAGCGCCCACCCCACGAAAATGTAATCAGCATCCCTCCTGGAAAATATTTTTTCTCAAAATAAAATATTGCAGAATTTTCTTTTAAATTTTTTGTTTTGTACGAAATTGTACATGATAATGGAAATTGTTCTTTGACGTTAAAAATATATTCAAAATAGCTTTCTACGGCAGATTTTGTGTATATAACGTGTTTTTTTATATACGTTTGAATCTTCATATACTTTATAATAAAAGTAAGGGAAATTGCAGAGAGGTATACTAAAGTTTATATGTTTTCAATACAACATTTACGGTAAGAAACTTATCCATTATTGTGTGTGTGTGTGTGTGTGTGTGTGTGTGTGTGTGTGTGTGTGTGTGTGTGTGTGTGTGTGTGTGTGTGTTAAATATATTAGTCTACTTAGATATTAAATATTATTAACCGTATTAATAAGATACATCAAAACATTTATGAATTTTAAGCCCCTTGTAGCTTTATGCCCCCCCCCAGTAAAGTTCAGAGTTCGCCTGTAACAAGCATCTAGCTACAGGCCTGATTTGGGCACCGTTGGGTCGCGCAGTCAAAAATTTTCTACCATTCCGTGTTCCACAATTTTAGTCCTAAAGTGTGATAGAGGTTTGACTTTCTCAGAAAACTGTAGAATCTGGCGCAACATGATCTTAGAGTTGGCGAAAACACCTATCCGGATTGTAGAAGGTCGTGGGATCGTGCCCCACCAGACGCAAAAAAAAATCTTTTTGCGAACATTTCAATTATCTAACCATGCCATAACATTGGCGTTACTATTACTACGCCTAAAAAACGTTGATAAAAATTGTTTCTTAATTTAATCTGCGTAGTGTTCGACTTGTATAAATGGTCTTAGAGTAAGGTGACCACATTTCCAAGCCCTGAATCCGGGAAGCTAAATTTGAAAACCTAGGTCTACTTCGACCGGGGGGTGAGACTCACAGATCAGAGGTCACGTGTATGGAAAAAACAATGTATAAACACATGACTTTTTTTAATCTCGGACCCAAACGCAGGAAACCATTTCTTTGGGGGGTGGGGGGGCTGAACCTCATTTTCTACTGTCCTTGCTCGGACCCAGAACGTGTATAAAGATTCATTGAAAGTATATTTATTCATACATTAATCAGAATAATAGCCTGTTACATGCAATACCACAGTTATCATTTTAACAATTACAAGCCCTTTAAAAAGGTTCTAACCAAAATTTCCCTACCCTGTGGCAAATTACCTTATAGCAAGAAAAATTCTTTAAAGCAGGATAAATCGTGATATTTTCGCCGAATCCGGAACAAATTGGTATCCCTAGGGGACTTCGGAAAAAAAAAAGGTCAAAATCCGGGACCTCTGGTCACCCAATCTTAGAGGTTCTTGTGCTATTAAACGCAAACGAATAATAAAGTTATCACGTTGCAAATAATTCGTTTTCTAATCTAATTGTTCTGTCATTATTATCAAATTGAAAAAAAAAAAGTTTGTGATTGCATGATAATTCGCAAAAACAATAAGAAAAAATTGAACATCTCACAAAGTGCTAGTATTGACAAAACATTCCTTTTTTTGGGGAGGGGGGAGGGGGAGGGAAGAGAAAATCCCTCCCATGGAGTCCTTGTTATTTAGTACTTGGGATTCCTTATAGATACTCACATGCTCACCGTGGTCCGGGGATGAGTTCCTTAGGTCTTATGAGGTTCGAATTCCAATAGAAAACGTAAGTTCCGGCTCAACATTGGTTTGCATCGTAGAACTCGCGCAAACAAACGTAGACCCATGCAAACAAACGTAGATCCGCGTGATACCTCCACCGCATACCTCGAATGAATATCGCCTGCTGCTTCGACCATTCTGTGTCATAGGCAAAGGATCATATAACGGTGAATAATTATCAGTTGTTCATTAGTGTCCACTTTATTAGGCGATCTGCCATCACTTCGGCCCACAGCAAGCGATCAGTTCAGAGGGGTCACCCTCTTAAGTCTGGCCACGTGGTGATCGTATGGGAAAACAATACTTTCGACAATGAAATTCTGTGGGCCACTCGTAGAACTGTAAATTAATTTTTTAACAATTTTTTAACAATTTTTTAACAATTTCTTAACAATCGATGCAACCGTTTCATGTGATAACAACAATGAAAATAATATTCCCAATTGGCCAATGTACAATTAAACGAATTCCGCTTGTTCTAATTTAAGCTTTTGCATTATTTTTCATTATTATTCCGATTGATTTTAAACAAATTTCCTCAAATTTAATTTTTCGTGGATACAGGGAAGACAGCGCCGCCTACGGCAGCCACATTTCTCCATTCATTTTCAACTGCACAACAACGAACAAACGGATTCTTCGTGAATAGGAAATTTTTTTATAGTATATTGGGTTTGAATTTCAACGTTCCTGGAAAGAAAATACTACACAATTTTAATCCATGGTCATTCTCTAATTCCAGATATAAAATTCTGCCTTGACTTTAATTTTTCTCAAAAAGTTTTTCTGCTTATATTAGCTTTTTACGACGAAATTTTTCATTGTTGTCTTTTCTTTCTTAGCTGAAGTCTTTAAATATTTATTTTTTTTCTCATTTAATTGGTTTTTCTTATTTTATCTTTCTTATTTCTCTTCCTATATTCCTTTGAATAAACTTAAATTTACGAGTATTTCAGGATTTTAGTAAAAATCATAACTTTTACGAATGAGTTTTCATCCTGAATCCGCAAAAAATAATAAAATTCAGAGGATTAGTCTCATCTATGTTCAATTACTCGATTTTATTGACATCATTAAACTTTTTCCTACAGTTCTGGCAATTTCTTTCAGAATTTGTGTTATTAAAGTCCATTTTCAAGATTTCTTCTCTTTAGTTTTTAAGAATTTTAATTATGTTTTAATTTTTAAAAGTATATAGGTAAAATTTTCTACAACTTTTGCTACAAGTGTACTGTAAGTTTTAAGCATTTTTCATTAATTTTAAAAATTAATAATCACTGAAATATTTAAGGAATTATGTAAGTGCTCAGAGTTACTTAATTCTATTACTTAATTCTTTTTAACGTTATTAAATACCTTAAATGATTCTTCAATTCTTGCGATGGTTTCAAGAATTTTGATGATTTTTAAGTTTTAATGATTTTGTGAAGATTTCAATGATTTTCATGTGACAATTTCATCGATTCTTGAAGAGTTTCAATAATTCTTTCACTAAAAAGTTTTATTTACAATGTATACGAAGAAATAAAACTAAGGACGCGAGAAAGAGAGAAACATATGATTTGTATTTTCTCGAAGTTCTATTCCTTGTGGAAAGAACAAAACTTCTATGTACATGCTGCAAAATATGTTAACGTGTAAATACGTATGTAAAACCACGTTTCAAGTCTACAATTCTTGAAAAATGTCACAGAATTCTTTCTCTGAATGGCATTTTTCACAAGTTGAGATCTCAGAAGGCGGAAAAACTATTGAAACTTTCGACATTTTATGGGCTTCGCGCCAGATCGTGGCGAAAATAAATATTTTGAATTTCGTTTATTTATTCCTGAGATTTTACTTTCTATAATAATGTCCCAACTAACTTTTACCAAAACTGCTTAGTCGCGCGTACAACAAAGATTTGTACATCTGAAGTTAAGATTTTTTCTTTACTTATACGTCGGTGAAGTCGTGACGTCACAACATGGCTGCTGGGCACAAACAACAGATTGGGCCCATTGACTTAACATTGACGATCGTAGTAATTAGCATTTCTTAAGCTTGCAAATAAAAATGGGTTTATATTTTGTAGCTTGTTGCAACCACCGGACTGTCGGGAATAAATGTTCTTTTTATAGATTCCCAAAAGACAAACGCAAACATGCACTTTGGGCAAAAATGTCCAGGTATCTATAATTTCTATCAAAGGTCATTCAAATCACATCAACCGGGGCATTGACCTTTAATTTTCAGATTCCAATGATTTTTGATTTATATTTACCTATGGAGCAAATTGCAAATTTTCATAGTTTTCGGAGGTTCCGTTTTCCTGGAATTAATTTTTGGAAATTAAAAAATAAAATAACTTTTTCATTGATCTTGAGTCACATTCATGTAAATATCTAAGCACCTGTTTTAGCTAGAAAGTTCATCTTGAGCTCATTTTAAAGCCCTCTATATGCGCTTTCTCTGTGATATACATATGTACTGAGAAGATTTTTTTATCGTTTTTAAAATATATATATATATAAAAACTCAAAACAGCATTTTTGAAATTGAAAAAAAAATTATATATATATATTAAAGGAAAACTTCATTTAAGTACTTTTGCACGAATTCAGGGGATGGGACAATAATGAGATCAATGTTTTAAAAAAAATCTTCCCAACTGCATTAGAATTTAAAAAAATAAATAAATTCTGCCTGTATTTTCAAATAGTTCACAAAATAGTCATTAGCCATTAACTCTTCCAATTATATTTTAGAGTAAGTCACACATTGAAGGAATGTGAAGTTAGTTATATAGTACCGTGCCTCTCTCTTCGCCCCAAGAATTTTTTTCTGTATTCGCCTGTACGTTGGACCAAATTTCTGATATTAACATAAGAGAATTAGAAAGATGAATTTTAAATTTAGTGGTTTGTTTAATAAATTTTTATATTTGGTTTTTATTCAAACTTTTGTGTTCATGTATGTTACAAAAGCATTTAATTCGTTGTATTTCATTTGAAAAAAAAATTTTTTTTTTTGGTGGAGGGCTAATATATGTATATATATTCAAAACATGTCCATATACTTTGGGTAGTTTTGTTCAGAATTCTTGTTATATTAATAAGTCTTGATGCCGCAATCATTTTCTTTAAAAAATGTTTTGATCTTTTATGAAAATCAATTCTTTTCTCCTTAAATTTACAGTTTTGATTTTATAGATCTTTAATTTTCCATTTATTTTTTGTCTGTAGGGGATATGGCAGAATATCTAATAACTTGAACCATAATTATAACCCCCATCAACGACGTAGTCAGGTTTTTGTTAAGGCTGGCCCCTTAAAATAAATTTTTATAATTTATTTATTTTTTATTTCCTTGAAGTGGGGTACGACCAAGCCCCCCTGAAAAAAAACGGATCTTGTATATATACACACTGAAAGAACAATTTATCTTCTTCGTTCATGAAATTATTGAAAACAAGTATAATAAAAAAATTTTTTTTTAAAGTCAATTCCTTCAATGCGCTGCTCAAATAAAAGGGAAGAAAGGGAAAAATTGCGAAAAGCAATTTTGGCGACATTTGGCAACATTTGGCTGTAATTGGCGACATTTGGCGGCAAGCATTAATCGCCAAATACACCAAAGGAAAGCAAAAAAAATTCATTTAAATTTAATTAATGAATTAATATTTGAAAAAACTGTATTAACATCAAGTGTCATCCACTACAAGTTTAAAAAAATTTATTTGAACTTGATTGGATGGATAGAAAGTATTTTATTAACGATTGAAAATTTGAACAAGATATATAAATATATATATATATATATAGGGAGAGTGTGAGCTAATAGAAGGAATTGAAAAGCACGAGCATGAATCTGTCAAGTGTTTTTATGGCCCTTTAATTTCCTGCAAAAATTTTTTTATAAGCGCACTGAGAGTTACACAGCAAAATATGTATCGCTTCCAGAAAAATAATATACGTGTATATAATAAATTGCTCTTTCAGTACATATTTATATACATAAACGCAGACTGGGTACAGTATCTGAATACTATATACTTTACTCTTCATGGAAGCATGAATTTGTTCTCGCATTTCTTCATTATCAGGGTCATAAAAAAAAGATCGAACATGTGAAGAACGTATAGCGTTTTCTGCACGTTCGATCAGTTTCGGCTGATCCGAAAAAAACACGGAAATTTCATAAAATGAGAACATTTTAAATCTATCTCATAAGCATAACATAGCAAATGGCAGTTTGTTTGTGCCCAGCGCCATATTGAAACGTCACACTTCACCGACGTATAGTAATGTTGGGAGATGAAGTTCGACAACCATAAACGTGAAGTTAAACAGCCATCTCAAATATCAATATACTCTAAAGCGATAAGTGATGACAAAAGAATTTCTGAATGCTCTTTTGGTTAAAACATAGTTTACTTAGACCATGCCAAGTTGGATCAAACTGTGATTATGATTATGTTCTTCTTATAAAATGAACGGAATAATGACATAACTTCGGAATCTATTTTAAATGTTCTTGGTTACTACACATGTGCCAAATCGCCTACTAAACGACTAAATGAACGATTTTGTCTATCTCATAACCGAAAAGCTTCGTTCATTCAGTGATTTAGAACACCGCTGATTGGTTGATACCTTTCCTGGAAATGCAGCGCGGGCTTCGGCGGCCACTCTTCCCACCCCAACCTCCTTGCATAACACACATTGGAAACCCGTCTATAGACTTTTTCGAACCTTTTTTTTATCGACTTTTCTCTGGAAAGCGGAACTAAACGAAAAAATCGTTCTAGGTTAACTATATCTCATATTTAATACCTAGTAATACTGTAAAAACTCAATGCGTTTAAACTGCGCTCAGCAAAAAGACTTCATTGCAATGGCAACACTGGCACATAAAACATTGCAATGGCAACACTGGCACATAAAACATTGCATTACAGTCGAAGTTCTGCTAATTCCGTTTAACGTGAATGTTTTCTTTCTTTCTTTTCTTTTTTCTTTTTTTTGCGAATTCTTGACAAATTTGAGCAACTTGGGAATGGCATCCCATCCTTTTCGGGTAACACGAAATTCTTTTAATGTGAACAATTTATTTTTTCCCCTATGATTATTCGTGCTAACAAGGTTTGACAAGATTGAAAGCCAAGGTCAAAAAATTAATTATTCATTAGTAGAGTTTTATCGAGAATTATGCGATGGAAATTACTATAAGCATGTGTTTTCCGCGTTGATATTTGTATTTACTTGAAGTTTCGACTTGTATATGCAAGGTTTCTTCAGACGAATTTAAAAGCAGAGCAAGCACCTGTCATACTTCAACCTTTTGAAAGGTTTCTCTCCACTTCTCCCAGTTCTTTGAAGAGGACTCACGCAAACGAATCGAGAGCTCAAATGACTAAAAGTGTCAAAACGACAAAAACCATACATGCGACAACGTCTACTTATATATTTGTTGTTCGATTCCGGGTTTGTTTTGTTAACAAAAAGCACGTATGATAGAAAATGCTTAACAACAATATGTTTTAAAACAGGTTTTTATATTTATGTTTTTGTATGATAACATTTAATGATACATTGACAAAAGCCCAGTACTCCTTTCTATTAATTTTCAGTGTCGAATTTTACTTCCTTAGTAATAACACGGAGCATTTTTACGTATCTTCACTCGCTGTTCATTGCTGAGAGAAGGATCATAATTTTACATTTTAGGAGCTTCTTTGTGTTATAGTAAAGGGGCCGTTCATGTATTACGTAAGCATCTTTGGAGGAAAGGAGTTATAAATTTGCTTATTTTTTCTGACAGCGCGGGGTGTACACCCTGCTTACGTTTTAAGGCACCGAAAATAATAAAACTAGCGCATAATTACAAAGTGACAACCGCCCTGGCAGAACTGCAATACTTGGATGGATGTAACACACTACGAGTAGAAGGTATAACATATAAAATTACGAGTAATCTCATAATTAAATGTTTAATTATTTAAACTAGCGTATCTCAATCTTTTTGGCGCGGGGTCCCCTTTCTAAATTCCCCGTGGCCCCTCCTGGCATTTTGAAATTATAATGAATGTATTATTTTTAATAAATATATTTTAGCAAATCCATTTTTATTTATTACATATAATTTACTGACAACATAAATATTATTATTAATAAAAATGTAGCAAAATACACTATAATAAAATATATTAATTATCCCTTATAGTTTGATAATATGTGTAATACTTTTATAGTATGCAGTAGTTTTACAATACGTTCCTGTGCAAACCAGTATACAAAAAAAGAAAAAAATATCGTGAACGCACTTAACACGATAAACTACAATTTTGAACCCTATGGAGATCGTAAATTTCAGAGCTTATAATTCATCACAGCAAGGCCATAGCCAGGAATTAATTTCGGGGGGGTTCAAAAAATTTTGCAGCATATATCGATGCAATCACATCATATAAGGCTGTAGCCAAGTAAATCCAATAAGTACCATTAATAATTTAGTTTCGGGGAGGAAATAGTCCCTAAAATCCCCCCCCCCCTACTCTGAATACAGGCATGAGTCACGCATTGCATTCTTATTTCGAAAAATTAGAGAACCGATATCTTACGTAATCATGAAGGAAGTGATCAGGCATTTGCTTATTTTTTCTTATAAGAAGAAGAGGGAGTATAAAATGGCCAGAAATGTGCTTACGTAACTCTTTAACCGCTTCAAACCAGATATTTTTATAATTTATTAAAATTTAATTCGGTCGTAACCCCATCTTCTACTTCTTATTGCCTAAAGAGTTTAATTAAAGTACGACGACTGAAACTACACATTACTGTTTAAGAACTAATTTGTATATTTTAATTAAACCACAGCGCTCTCAAAACTCGTTTTCTAAACAGTTAAGCCTTGCAAACAAAATCAATGTTAGCTCTTTATGCTGTCTTTGCACGCTCGTCACACAACGCTTTATATAAAAACAATTACATCAAATATGGAGTTTAGAAATTCATTAATACAAATATTGAATTAAAACACGGTAGTAACACTTTAATTTAAAAGACGTAACTTATTTATAAAAAGCTTCCCTGAGAAGCGCAGTAAATAACTTTGCGTTATCTACAAAATATATAATTCTGTTACGTTTGCACTAATAATAGGACAAAACACATATGTGTGTTAATATAATTGGTATATATCGACTATCATTCTACATTTTGTTTTCAGTTTTCAGTTTTTGTTTTCAGTTTTTTTGTTTTCAGTCAGTCATTTTATTTTCGGTTTTTGTTTTCAGTTAATTCGGTTTCCAGTTTTTTGTTTTCAGTTTTTTGTTTTCAGTTTTGTTTTCAGTTTAGTCTTTCTACATTTTGTTTTTAGTTTCATTTTGTTTTCAGAAATTTTAGATTTGAAAGCAATTGTTAAAACCCTTATATGGCAATTTGAACCATCAGGGCCGTATCGAGAATTTTTCGTACATGCGGCAAATGGCGGCGTCCCCCCTTCCCCTCTAATAAAATATTAGTTTACAACACTTGCTATTTTAAAGTATTGCCTATACTTTTTTTTTTTACTCTAACACACAAACATCCATCTAGAGCCATAATACAGCTCCACTAGCACCACGATACACCCTATGTTACGTCGTTTTTTGGCGCCCTTTCAACTTTCAGCCATTCGTCTTGCTTTCTTTCTGACATATTATTTCGTTTGCCAGGGCAAAATAAAATGTTTCAATGAAAAGAAGGAATACACACATTCCCGAAATCGAGTTAAGTACCATCCATATATATTGCTACGAAACTCAGCTTTCGGGGATAACATTAACACTTTAGTTTGTTTGTTTTTTATCTAATATCTGTATTAAACTTCTGCTTTATTTTTATGGCATATTGCTTTATTTGTCGGGACAAATTTAATTTTTTAATAAAAAAAAAACGCATTCATCCCCCGGAATCGAACTCGGGACCAATTGTAACAAAACTCACGTTCCGGAGTTCGTTTCCTGTTGTTCGCAGGACCATGTCGAAAAATTTTCGTATTTGAAGTAAAAACGTGAAAAAAAATTGCTCCCCCCCCACCCCCCGCGCGCCGATCGTAAAATAATATTAATTTTTAACGTTTGTTACTTTAAATTATTAACAGTCTTTAATTCTTAACCTAAAAGCCAGCTTGGAGCGACATTGCACCCTATTTGGCACCCCTTTAATTTTAACCTGAGGCAATTGCCTTGTTTATTACACCCTCGGCCTGTGAATGGTAGCCAAACTCATTGCCATTTTAGATCTAACTAACAAGAAGTCCTGATAAAATGACCACGAAACGGAAAGGAGATCTAAATCAGCTTTCTCCCCAATTTTATGGTATGTATGGAGGCGCAAAAATTCTAGATATACATCATAACATATTATGCAAATGAACAATATTCCCTAACTCTCATTTGTAACATTGAAATGATAAACGAACCAGATGTATCAACAATATCTGTATGCAGTAGCGTGGCTAGAGGGGGCAAGGGGGCGGTCACCTAGGGCGCCACAATTCGGGGGCGGCAATTAGCCTTTAAAAAGCGATGACAAGCCCAACAATTACGGCAATGACAGTCACTCGCCCCGGGCGGCAAAATATCTAACTACGCCACTGATTATGTATATTGAATAAAATTGTTTCTTATTCTATTTTATAAAATGTCCTTGTGCGATAATAGAGACAGACACAAAAATATTCAGAATTGTCGATCATCCATTTTTCCTCCTTCGATCCATGGACTTCTCCACCATTCCGTGTGAACTTTATGGCCAATGGTCGTCCATTGTTGGAATACAGGTTCCTGTCCGTTCACTAAAAACTAATCAACAATAAGCTCCGTTGGCTTTCGAGAGGATGACCACTCTGGAAAACTGGCTGCGGGTTGGAGTAATGTCAATCGGCTAATATGGTTATTCAATGGACGACCGAAAATTTCACCATTATCTGATAGTTTGACAGTTGGATACCAATAAATGGCGGACGTTGGAAAAATAACGTAAACTTTATCTAAATGGTTCCGTCCCCCAATCGAAAGCTTTTAACTCGAATTAATAAATTAATTAATTGTCCAAATGTGTTTCGCGTAGCCTATTTTTTAATTTGCTTTTTGATTGAACTCATCAAACTAAAACTCCTTTCACAATCAGTGCTATAAATGCCAAAACGTTCCCTCAGATATTCATCAATTTCGTAAGATTGGCGACTAATCATCTTGAAAATGCCAAATGGCGCCGTTGGAACCGTTAAATACACTTTAACCAAATACACTTTTATATTGAGCTCTTGCTCTATGCTTGCAGTTCACTTTTATGAATCTGCGATTAATATTGCATATTTAAAATTAGTAATTGTTGTTAGCAAAGAAAATACCTAAATTTTTCTTAAATCTGAATCCGAAACATTTTTATGCATAATAGTAAGAAATTGTAAAATGAGTCTTCTAATAAAAAGTTATTAAATAAAATCACCTTTTAACCGAAACATAATTTCTACTAAACTGTCTATACAAGATATTTAGTAACGATGTGAGATATTAAATTAACAATTTTTTTTCATTTAGGATTCATAAGTAAATACAACATTATAAGCGTAAGTAAGGTTGTTAAAACGTTTTATTTCAACGTACGTCGCTGACGGACTTGGCCGTCCTTCATCAGAAATACAAAATGAAAAAATAAATATTAGAAAACTGGAGATGGTGTTGTTGCGTGACTATTATGTTGCCAGTTGTGGATGAATAATTAATGTGAAAATTTTATTAAACGTTTCCAAGCTTGACTGAAAGTGGGTGTAGATTTTGGTTCATTGACTATGATAGAAGAATTCTGAGTGATATGGACTGCTTCTAAAAAATTTAATTCACGTATTGATCTTTGATGACAGATAATGGTGATTAATTTGAATTGGTTAATTTGAATTTGTGGTTATGTGACCAACAATGAACAGAGATGGTAGACTTGTGGAACTCCGCCTTGTATATGTATTTAGAGTATTTCTTTAGTCTATGCTGAAAGGCTTGTTTCGTCTGGCCAATGTAGCACAAGTTACATTCGCAGTAGATTTAGTAAACACCCCAATGTTTTAAAATTGAGTTGTCGTCCTTGAGCTTAGAGATATGAATTGATTATTGTTATTGTATGGAGAAAATATTAAGCTGAAGTTTTCTTTTTGAAGAATTTTAGAGAGGAAAAAGCTGATATTTGGAAGAAAAAAAGAACAATGGTTCCGGAAAATTCATAATTGGATGTGTAAGAAAATGTGGTGCTTGGAACAGATTTATAAATTTTTGGACAGCAAGATCAATAATATGAGGGTTATAGCCACTATTGATAGCATTTGATTTAAGGACAGCGAGCTCGTGAGTAAGTGTTGAGGGCGTTGAACAATTTTTTAATGAGCGAAAAACATGTATAAAAGGCAGCCATTTTTTGTTTAACGGGGTGGCAGGATTTGTTGTGGGGTGGAAGGGAGACAGAAAAAATTTACTGTAAACTAGTGATAAATTTATTTGCCTTTTTTTATCAAAACGTTATTACCAAAAAAAAAAAGTATAAACGTTTTTCGAAACGTTATTAGAGTTGTTAAATCAATAAAATATCGATCTAATAAAACAATCTTGGAACTAAAAAAAGAATTTAATATCCTAAACATTGGAGAAACCCATAGATTTAGAGTGTTGAGTAGGGTATTTGAAAAGATAAAACAGAATAAATATTCTGATGTAATTAACATAGAGAAGACCCAATATCTGAAGTTTACAAAATTATGTGAAAACCAATGAAGATACGAACCAGTGTGGTTCATAATAATATTAACTTTAACGTTAAGGTATTATTACCCTCCGCAGGGATAACACAATTGCCAAATATGGTCAACACAAGAAAGCCTCCGGGGCGAGAATTTTGTGAGTTTTCGTGGGGGAATTTATTATACTATAATTTTTGCCACCCACGTATTAATTACAGCTCAAACTAGAGCTTATGTAATTTTGGAGAAAAAGAGACGCTTTCCCCATCCTGGATTCGGAGGAACCCTGGTTCGAATCCAGGATGGGGAAAGCGTCTCTTTTTCTCCAAAACAAATAAGCTCTAGTTTGAGCTAATTAATACGTGGGTGGCAAAAAAAAAATTGTATAATTAACTTTAATGGAATTAAATTTTAGAATGATTTACTAGCAGACATAAAAAATAGTGAACAATAAACATGTTTAAAAGAAAATAGAATTTCATAGAACATCAAGAGAATTGGTGGTCAGAGGCAGAGAATAATAATGGAGGTTTTGCTCTGTCACCCAATGTGATCCCTATCGTATAGGGTTTTCGCAGACAAAATAAAACGTTTTTGTTTAGAAAACGAAGAGTGTTTTTATTTTCAATTTCAAGGGAATTTCAATTTCACGGGAAAATTCCAAGTTGTGATCTATTGATTTAATGATGGGTAGAATGAATAACGCTTGATATGATGGACCTTTCCAAAGAATGTAAACATCATCGACGGATCTTACCCAAAATTTGAAATTAATTTTCTTAAAAAGTTGTTCTTCGAAATATAATAAATAATGTAAGATATTATTACCCTTCACAGGGATAACACAATTGCCGAATAATGGTCAACACAGAAAAGCCTCCGGGGCGAGATTTTTGTGAGTTTTTTCGTGGGGGAATTTATTATACAATAATTTTTGCCAACCAC
>QLNU02014802.1:123440847-123461252 GCA_006491805.2 Dysdera silvatica | reverse complement strand
CCACCCCTGGCTACGCCTATGGGTTCGCCAAATCATTCAAAGATCAAAGCACTGAATATGTTTGCCCGTCTATGATGAATGTGCAAAATCGTTCATTGGCTCGTTTGGTGACTGATTTGGCGAACTTTTGTTGGAAATATGTTAATTCGAACATGTGCATTTCCATGTCTATATCCAGGGCTCGATTAACGCACGGGCTTTCGGAGCCACGACCCTGGGCCCCATATTATTGGGGACCCCAAATTTTGTATTTTTTGACAATTGAATGGAAAGTTTAAATAGTTCGAAACCTAGGTTTTTTTATAATAACTTAGTAATTTATTAATATTACATTTTTCGGAATCATAACTTAGGCGTTATTGGAAATGGCTTTAAACTATTGATTATGCAAATAATATATAACAAGAGTTTGCATTTGTTACTTACTTATTGAATAATTTCGTTGCGAGTGCAAGGGGAGAGCCCCGAATCAATACTAGGCCCTGGGTCCCACTTGGGCTTAATCGGGCCCCGTCCACCTTCTTTTTTCCGGGCTTTAAATCATAGAGCTATCCGATAACTATTGAATTTCTCCAACCATGTTTAGCATTCCCTCCCGAAATTACTATATGTTTTTTAATTAAAAAGTTGGGAGAAATTGAAGTTGAGCTAAAATTAATTAAATTACATTTTCGTAATTCTATAGTTTTGGGAACATGAGAACGTTAATTAATCAGTACATTAATTTCAAAGCAATTCGGTGTCCCTTGCAGATGCAAAGAAAAAAAAGTGGGAAAGAAATCAATGATGCAGTTTGCATAAGAATGGTGCAAAGTGAAAAATGAAAAAAAATCGTATTTGGCGATGGTTTTCCGAAGAATTTCAGAAAACCGCTAAACGCGGTTTACGAAAAGCCATTGTCATAAGTTAACGCTGATATAGGAGATTCACCCGTTTCAGAAACTATTAATCATCACCTTAAACGTTTCTATCTCCTTTTTCCTTCTGCTTATTGTTGAAGCCATTCCGTTTAAGAATAAATACATAACATATTTCATGAAAACCAACTGGACGTAAGCAGCACACTCACTCGCTGGTGATAAAAATGTACAGATCGATGCAATTTTTTAATGCTTAATTTCATCGCTGTTGTATCGTATGTAATCAGGGTACACCATCACATTTAATTTTGAAATGCAAATTTTAAATTTCGTTTCGAAGCACATCGAACCCTCACCCCACCTTGTCTATAATCCTCTGGTCGTTGTTGAGCAGATACATTTTGTGAGGAAGTGAAATAGTGCCAATAAATTTTCCGTGGGCTCTTTCTGCAGTTTAACCATTATTGGAATGAAATTTAAGTAATTTACAAAAATGCTTTAAAAAGAATGTTTTTTATACTAAAAAGTACAGATTCTTACCTTACCAACCGCATAAAATTTTTAACTCTGGGTTAATTAGAACTTTTTAAAGAAATTTTCAACTGTAATAAGTAAATTTAAATGTACTTTAAATTTTTGCAAAAATGTAGTTTTTGCAAAATGATATTTTTTCTCACAAAAGGAATATTTTTCCAAAATCTTGAGTTGTAATTGTCTTATGGTTTCCCGGGTACGTACATAAAAGTATTCTGCATGATTTGTGTGAAGGGTTTTACAATTTTTTATTCGTTTTTTAATTATTGGCTTGAACGAAAAATAAAATCGTGTTTCCTAGAAACACAATTTTTCATTTGATATATTTTTTATTTTTACAAATATTGTGTATTTCATAAAATGCCACACTTAAAACATGTAAATATGTTTGCTAATCATACGAAAAGATTTTGGTTTGTATCGAATGTGTATTTTAGGAGAAAATGTTCCTAATATCCCCATGGAAAACTCCAGGCTGTTGGTTTCGTTAGTGACCCCTTTATATGATTGCAATGCATTTTAATCATGATTGCAATGCATTTTAATCATGATTGCAATGCAACACATAAACAAGGAAGAAAAGTCGGCAAACTTGACGTCATTTATCTAGCATATAGCCTAGGACGGAACTTTTAAGCACACTTTAACCAATTCATGTACAATAAAAAGTACAGCTGATTATATACGCACTTTTCAGATTCAAATTTTTATTCAAAAGGAGCACAAAGATATTTTGGATGGACATGATATTCTTGGCCAAATTTTTACAAAACTTATTCTGATATAACTTCATTTTCTCATTAAAATTAAACATAAAAAATATTTAAAAATGTTATATAGAAAATAGTGATCCTTATTAGGTAATACAAGTCAATCACATTCACACGAACATCATAAATGGAATTCTCTAGAAACCTTGCCGATGAAAACTAGTCTTAACTTACGTATTTAAATAACAGGATTCTCCAAAATGAAATAGACTCCACCAATGTAAAATTTAAAAAAAAAAAATACAACGAAAATCTTAGAAACCTTAAACACATAAGAAAAATTACTGCTGCCGACCTAAGCATAGTAGTTTCTGCCATTTGGAGGACTTTGTGGGAATATTGACTTGATTGTTAGTAACTGATAAAATATACGAGCAGGCTGCTTCAACATCATATATGTTGGGAATAATTGGCTTGGTCTCTTCTAAATATTTAGTTTTGCGTTTGAGGAGATATTTTCTTAGTGCATGCCTCCTTTTGAGTTTCCTTCTTTCTTTAAGAAGGATTTCTTCCGCTTCATTCTTGTTCCTGGTCTGTGATTTCATCTCCTTTAAGTGTAAGGTGTCATTCACTTCACTTTGTTCGTTTCCTGTTAAACAAAACCATCCTTTTGTTTTATGTTTCCTCAATTTTGGTTTGCGATTTTGTTCTTGGATATTCAGAGATGCTCTATTTGCTTCTTCCATAACTGACTGCTTATTAGAAGTGCATGGAATGCTCAGTGTCTTACAACACTCTTTGGATTGATGGCAATTTCTTGTTAACTCGCAAGGAAAGGTCTCGAATGTCACAATTGCACTCTCTCCTTCCTTAGTTGGTAACTGAAACTTCTTGCTTTCTTCCTTACCATAATTAAAATTCCAAGCTACAGTTTCTGATTGATCGTTTTCTTCGTGTTTCCTTTCAACTTGGTCTTCGTTTGTGAACCCTGCGTTACCTACAACTGTCGGGTTTTCGCCCCTTTTATCATGGTGGACATCCCATTGCCAGTTCTGTGATTGAGAACTACTTTGAATCCTCACAGAACTTTCGCCACTACATGGTAAATCCTCCATTAAATATTGGAATGGATTTACAGTCAAATTGCCATCTGGATCTTTAATGAAATCTTTTAAGAACTCTTTGCTATTTGATTTAGTTTCAGTCTGCTTACCTTCAAGTTCCCTGTTTAAATCATTATCCCATTCTAAAGCGTCTCCAACAGCGGTTAAATGGATCTTATTTGATTTCAAAGAGGATACATTTATTTTCACTTCAGAGCTATTATTTGCTTGCTCAGAACATTTATTGTCTTCGACCGAAAGGCAGACTTTCGTTTGAAATTCATCAGCTATATTACATTCATTGTTTTCATCTTCATTAATTAATATATCGTTATCTAAAATAGGAAAGCCCTTTTCTGTGGTAAAACCAATCTGTTGCACTTTTATCCGGTGCTTGTGTTCTTCTACTTTCACGGCAGCATTTTTAATTCCATCGTTATTCATTGATTGTTTTTCGTTCGTGCTTATTTCGGTATTTACATGATTACTGATATTGGAAACTTTAAGTTTACATAATCTAGTTAACATATTTTTAGATTTATTTTCAATTTTCTGGTCTTTATTTTTGGGATCGTTCAAAAAGAAATTGGGAATTCTGCTAGTCATTACACCATCTCCCGAAGCCATAATGATCTGCTGTTCAGATGTAACAGGAATATATGACTGGCTTGCCTTATCGTTTAAGGTAAATTGTGGATTGCTGTTGACTACCTCATGAGTGTTAAGAGCAATTTGTGTAGTTTGATCGATTTTTGCAAAAATTGGGGTTCTTTTATATGTATCAACTCTTGGATTAATATCTATAGACTTTTTCCGGGATTCTGGAAACCTTATCTTATCCTTCAGAAACGCATCCGTTGCCGCAATTTTGGCAGGAACCCTGAGCATGGGATCCAGCTGGAGAAATTCTCCCAGAAACCTCCGGAACCACAGTGCGACATCCGTAGGTAAGTCTGGACCAGGATTTGCTTCAACCAAGATGTCTTGTGTCAAAATTTCTTTAAAATCTAAAACAGTTATGATGGCTTCCGCGGTTTCATAATTAAATGGTAATTTGCTTCCAAGCGCATGTCCACAAAACAATTGCATTATCATCACCCCGCAGGCCCACATTTCAGCCTTGATGCCATTAAAATAGTCTTTCGGCTTTAAATTTAGAACTTCTGGAGGTTTGTAAAGATTAATCAGAGAAAAGGCTTCAACGGTCACTTGGCTAAGTGGAACCATAGAACTGAAATTGCCGATGATGGCCGTGTCCGTCTTCTGGGAGATCCAGATATTTTTCTCGTTGAGATTCATGAGGCACAATTTCTTGTCATGCAGGTAATCCAGGCCCCAAAGGATGTCTTGCACATAAGCCTTCTTCCGTTGGAAGGGATACGGTTCGTGGTAAAAACGTACTTGGTAAATGAACTCAAACAAGCTCATACCTAAGAGCGGCATCATGTAGATTTGAATCTCCTCAGTAAGACGAATGCTTTCAATTAAAGTCATCACGTTCACATGACGTAATGTGGGCCAGTGGTAGGCCTCCCCTTCTCTCGGCTCATTGACGATCTTCCCCGCGACATCTTTTTTGCGAATGACGTCACGAAATAAGGCCACTTTTCCGTAATTGGAATTATTCAAAAATCTATAAAAATCATACTTTTGACTTCCTCGAAGTTTCCAATGTCTTCGAATGTCGTAAAACTTGCTATCAGCCATTTTAAGAAAATAAATTACATAAATAAAAATTTTCTAAAACGAAATAATTATCCCGTGATGTTAATTACACGGCGCGCGGTATGGGTTTCAAGACAATATTTTCTTGATCCTTGAAAACATACGATTATTTTTATCGATTATCGGATAAAACGATATAATTGCGTGAGAAAAAAAATGTGCGCGTATATTTGCTTTTAAGTTTTCCAATATATTCCATTATTTACTAACATAGTCTCGTTTTCGTTAGTTTTTCCTTTATTTCGATAGTAAGCTTTCTTTAATTCTCTTTTTTTTTCTTTTAGAACCAGTTTCCTTGATTTACACTTTTTCTTTTCTTTCTTTCCACATTCCATTTTATTGGTTTGAATATTGTGTTTTCATAAAAAACTTTTAATTAATTGGGATATATAAATGTAAGTAAATTAAAT
The DNA here is from genome assembly GCA_006491805.2 of Dysdera silvatica. Lineage (NCBI taxonomy): Eukaryota > Metazoa > Arthropoda > Arachnida > Araneae > Dysderidae > Dysdera > Dysdera silvatica. Next base: position 123,455,910 of record QLNU02014802.1, on the reverse strand, counting down.
ATAAGCGTAACATAGACTAGGCATGTATATAGATACTAGCTTAGGTTTAGTTGTATATAAGATTAACAAATAAATATATAGTAGTAGTAGATACAGGCGTACAAAAGAATATGCACATGAATGCATATGTATATAAATCATCGAGAACAGGTTATTTTTTTAATTTGTATCCTGTTTGGGTACGTATTAAATACAAAATGAATGAATGAGTGTTAAATTTAAGCATAGAGATTTACAGAACGCTTCCTTAAAAGGAGTTACACGCAATGTTATAAAACGTTATTAAACGTATACGTCAGCGTTGTACCAAATCGTTCATTGATTGGTTTAATGAATGGTTTGGTACACCTGTAGTACACGTATAACGTTTGAAATACGTTATTCAACGTACTTCGAACGGGAACTTGTGTTATTATTCATGAAACAGCTTTTGTTTATGTGTAAAACATGTGGAATTTTAGTTTTAACGTCCAAAATTTCGCTTTTTAACTTTATATGAAAATTTTACCAATAGATTTATTGGCTAATATGGCATATACGGTACACCTCGCCAAAAATTCTCACCAAATACCAAAGAGCAAACGTAATCATCGTAATTAACATTGGACGCCACTTTGTTTTTTCCACAGCAAATGATAAAATAAAAATTTTTAATATAGAATTTACAGAATTTTTCTAGGAAAAACAGTATTCATGTTTTTAGAAGCGACCAATGTATCATTTCACAACAGCTTTTTCACATAGGGAAAACAAAAACCAGAGTTCAGAGAGAGAGAGTAGATGCTGGGGCGCAACTGCATTGTGGATCCCTAGTTTTCTCTTCTCCTGAAATTGGTCGGAAATTTCAGTAGATCGGCTTGTGACGTCAGGGTTACGCTCGTCTTCTGTACTTGCAACGCCATTTGCACCCGCTTTGCCGTTCTGTAGGCTGCCGCCAAACGTACAAGCCGCAGAATTTGTTTCCTACGTTCCTTTAGGCAATAAAAGCTATTTATCCGCCACACATGGCCGACCAAGACATCTAGGTGAGAACTTCCTGCTTTTTTTACTTCACTGAATCGCTCTCATGTGGTTCGACATTTTTACTATTCAGGCATAACTCAAATGTAATCCAAACGGGTACGAGGGGGGATTACCTCCGACCAGGGGGTGTGGGTCTCCCCCTCCCCCACTGATAGCAGGATTTACAGGGCCCAAAAATCACCCAAAAAACAAATCCAACATTGCGGCAGGTCACTTCGCCTGTTGCCAGTCGCTTTTAGCAACACTTAAAAAAAATTCAGGAGGGAACAAACATCAAAGAACACACGAAACAATTATTCTTACGTCAAAAGGCCACGAATGTCAAAACAAAACTTCAGCTGTGAGAACTTCCCAGAATTCCTTCAACGGTAGAATTTTTTCGAAGGTTCGTGGGGTTCGCGAACACTTGGAAGTGCTTTTTTTTTTTTTTGTGCTGTTCTACGAAAAAAAAAAGAACTTCTGAGATCAAATAATACTGTTCAAGCAATATTGATTAACGAGAGTACTGGTTCAGGAGCTTGTCTTTTTACCAGGCCAGTATCCAGAAGATGTGTAGGGGATACTAGGCATCCATTGATACAAAGAAAGTACTGTGGCAACTTCAAAAGAAATAGTCTAATATCCAAAAAAAGCCGAAAAATCCGCCAGTACTGCTGGGGAAGTTGGCAACAAGAAAAGGGTTGAGGAAACCGTAATGGCGTAAACATCAACAATTTGGCGAAAACTTTGGCAATGTGGCCCCTATACGCAATATTTACCGATTTATTTATACTGTACGGAATTGTTTTATCGTATTAAAACAGGTTAAATACATTCAATCTACCATATACGTTTAATGTTTATATTTAAAAAAAATTACACATTTAAAAAAAAACTTTGTCTACACGAAGTTAAAACTCTTTACTAAAACTATAGTGAAAACCATTAAGGGACTATTTTCTTTAAAAATGAAAAACACCCACACTTAAAATAAAGGAAAATAAACGACACGAAACATCTATAAAATAACCATTAGGCTTCGGAGAAAAATCTAAGACTTACCGATTTATAAAAATTTATACTTACAATCTCTTAAAGAAATTTTGTTATATTTGTAATTTCAACGATTCGACAAATATTCTGTATATATTTTAGGGTCCAGATTGTCCAACCCTTATTCGGAATTTCGCATTATCCAGTTTTTATTATTTTTTTTTAAGCTAGAATAAATTTAATTCAATAATAAAAATGACAGAGAGAGAGAAAAAAGCAAAAACAATATAAGTATGAAAAAATATATATTAATGATTGCATTTTATTTTGTAATATATCCTCGTAGACGTATCGATGTATGTTGGACAGACGGGAAGATCGATACGTCTACGAGGGAAGGAGCATATGCGTGCGGTAGCTAGGGGAGACGATTCAAACCAGTTGGCTGAACATGTCTTCAGGGAGGGTCACGAACCAGATTGGCATTCGATGAAAATATTACATCAGAATGTGACGAATCTGGGGAGTAGACTTTTTCTGGAATCATGGGAAACCTACGGTTTGAGGAGTCGTGCAATAAACATCGCAAAACCTCTACCAGAACCTTACAGGATTTTTGCAAAACCTCGAGTTGGGGGTGTTCATCTGACATCGTCGGGTGCGGGGGCTTTCCCGGCGAGGGTTTCCCCAGCTGGAAATGCTCCGCACCAAATGGCGTCAGATGGGGATTCCCAACATGCGGGTATATAAGCTTAGGACTTTCACGAACTCTTCATTCTGCCTTCACTTGACAAAGGGAGCAGTTGGCTCCCGAAACGTCGTGTTTTTAAACCTTACGCCAGTGTCAAAATAACTGTTTGTTATAGATACTTTATATTGAAATCATTTGTATTGAACTCTCTTATACAGTCTGGAGGGAACATTGAAAAGGAGGTCATTGAACAGGATGAGGGTTGGGGTACCGAAATGTAAGACAAACCCGATCAAGTGGGGGTTGTCAATTGACAGAGACATGAAGTGCGACCGTGGAGAAATTTAGAGCCCAGCACAATTGCTAATCTATCCGCAATTCCCGAAGCTATCTACCATGGACGACTTGCTTCAGACTAATGACAAAGTAGTAACCGCAGCAAATTTTTTGAAGTGTAAAGTTTGGTCTGGACACGCAAAGAAAGAAAAAAAATTGTATTGAAATCTTTTCAAAATTTTGAAACTGTTTCAATTTTTTGAACTCGGTTGAATCTTTTGAATTCAGTTCAAAGTTTTGAATTGAATTTCATAAAATTTAGCCCCTGGCGGCCAAATTGGGAACTAATGGAGAATATTTAATAGCGGGCGAAAATTTTCAAATTTGGACAAGGAGGTCAGACAACCATTCTTTTCACGGATTCCTGATTCGGAGTCGATCTGCGCATGCCCGATTGAGTTTTGCTCCTATGGTTGCTAGAACTTCGAATGTAAATTGAATGGATTCGTCTCGATGAGTCACATACAGATACAAAATTTTAAACCAATCGGATCATTCGTTAAATATATAAATATTGGGTAGAAAATAGATAAACTCCTAGTGGCGAAATCTGAAATTTTATGTTGAATCATTTCGAAATTTTAAAATCCTTTCAATTTTTAGCGGGTTTAAATATTTATTTATTGAATTAAAGTGTTGGAAATTAGCGATTTGAAATTGAGGAAATAAACTACAACTCATCAAATTCAAACTTGCCAAAAGTTTGGCGAGTTGAAATCTGAAAGTTTTTTTGAGTCGAAAATTGGCGATTTAGAAATTGGAAATAAACCACAGCTCGCCAAGTTTCAACTGAACAAGTTGGAACTCGCTAACTTCGAAGTCGTCGAATTTAAACTCGCCATATTTTTGGCGATTTGAAATTGGGAAGTAAATTACAACTCGTCAACTTCCAACTCGTCGTCGAATTTCAATTCTCCAGCTTCAATTTTCAATTCGCTAAAATTTTGGCGAGTTGGAATGGAAGTTTTGCAATTGGCGATTTGGAAATTAGAAGCAAATCACAACTCTCCAATTTCCAACTCGTCGAATTCTGATTCGCCGACTTTCAATTTTCAAATCACTAAAATTTATTGAAAAAGCAAAACAATAACAGATTCAATGTTGATTGAAATCCGATAAATAATTTAAATATCGACTTTTTTTTACTTGATTTTCTTTTACTTACTTGTTTCCTCATATTCGTGTTATTCGACTGATCTCTGGTGCCGTTTTGAATAATTAGGACTCACCTACATTTTTATATGTAATAAAATGTAATACTTATAGTTTAAAATCTTTTTATTACATCACATTTAAATGGAAAAAAATTATCATATACGATATTATACCAGGTAAGTTTTACAATTTAAAATTGGAAATTTGTTGCATTTAAAATTGAATAATTATTATAAATAAAATCTTTTTTAAATACCATTAGAGTGCTCTAACTATATATAAATTTCAAGAAAATTTAATTATAGTATGGTCGGATGCCCTAGCATTTCATTGTATATAAATTACTTTTATATATCCTTAGTTAAAACTTATCAAAATCTGTTACTCCATTAAATATTGCCAATACGAAAAAATACAAATAACACTTTTGTTCCATTAAACGGCTGATAGTTTTGAATACACATTCTTAGCTACTTTTTCACAAAAAATTCGTTCTTATAATGCGAAAAGGGATTGAACCCAATTTGTCTTAAAGGTGGGCGATTATTCATAATGAAAAGTCAAAGGGGATACAGAATCATAAAAAAACACATATTGATTGCTCCTCCGGTTGATGCGTTCTTCAGAGCAAAATCTGAAATTTGGAAAAAGGAAGAAACACAATCCATCACCAGGGAGTGGAAGGAGGCGAGAAAATGCGTGTCACCGGCTTGGAAGAATTTCTTTCGATTGAATTTTAGGCTTTTAACAACGAATAGCTCTTAAAATGATCATGATTGCACCTTTGCGAGATCCCGTTTTTCTTTTTCGACCTCGTCTGTGAAAGATGATTTATATGTGAAAGGGGGAGGACTTTATTTTTTGAATTTTAAAATCAAGTAAAGTGCTGGTAAAACTATAACCTTAGTTCAATAATAATAATAATAATAATAAATGTATGCAGGACCTACGGGATGTACTTCATTAATTTAATTTATGATCTCAACGCTACTTAAAAATTGTTGCAAATCAGACCGTCTCAATCAATAAGACAGTAATTTTACGGCAGCGCAGATTTTCGCGAATTTTAGAGTTTTTTATTTTTACGTTGCACTCAAATATGTTACATGTACAGACTTTAATTTTAAATTTTAAATTTAAATCCCAGAACGGGTTTAGCAAGCGATCGGATATAATGATCATTTTCGTTGGTCCCATTATCTTCGTTATATATGGGTCCTACCGTAATTGCACAGGCCTAATTTGTACTACTAGGGGCTCGGAAAAAAAATTGTCTAGGGCACAATGAAACCTTGATCCAACTTCGAATCCGAACATCTGATTCCGAAGGACACAATCCGGACTACACTAGATAAAAACTGGGCAGGCAGTCCACGATATTTGAGAGTCGAACTTGGGTTAATAATACTCAGCGCCACTGCACGGTAAGGACCTACGATCTTCCGAGGGATCCGAACCCCTGTAAAGACTAAGGAACCAATCCCCGGACTATAGCTTGTACTTAGTCGATAAGCTTTTTGGCAACGCGTTGAGACTTGCATCTGGATTTATGGCACTCTAAATTAACGCGTTTTCACTGCACTACCTCAGGGGTCTATCTCGGCTCTGTATTAAAGATACGTAAATACTTTTTTGTATCGGTATACAGAGTGTACCTGAAATAATGCTCAGAACTTTAAACGGGTAATATAATATCCATCAAGATTAACAATATTAGATACGGAACTTACGGACGCAAACAACTTACAGCGCCAGTTCGAAAACTGTCCAGCATGCAGTACTTATAACCTGTGTATGAGAGGCACAAAATACAGTTCATACAATCCATAGATGATTGGGATATCGCATCCTGTGTGTGTCTCTCTCTCTCATGCACTAGTTGCAAATTCTTGTACATGCTGAACTGGCGCTGTAAGTGGTTTTCGACCCTAGATTCCGTATCAAATATTGTTTGTCTTGATGAATGCTATCACCCCTTGAAATTCTGACCATTAGTTCAGCTAGAGCCCCTAAAATCTTAGGCCGACTCATCATCCGCCATTTTGTTGTACACTTGCGATTTCATAACACAAAATTTACACGTTTACCATTGAAAAATTAATAATCCATTTTCTTCTTCTCACAGAGTCTATTGCAAATCTATTCTACGTTTATTTCTCGAGTGATTTGAACAATTTACAGCGGCACACACCCATTTCACCTTATTTTATTAAAAATAACACACTTGGAAATCAATCAACGCTAACACAGCAGTTAACGAGATCACGTGATATGATGACGTCAAAATGACGGATGTGCCAGCTTCCTTTTTTAGGATCCTTAAGTTCAGGCACACCCTATATAGCACCAAGAGCGGATCCAGGAGGTTATTACGGGGGGGGGCGGTTTCGGGGGCCCCCACCTGGAAAATTTTTAGTTTCGGACTGTGTTAAATAGTTTAGGTAAATGTTGTTATATTACTAGCCTTCCTTTATCTTCACCAAAATATTTAATTTATGACAATGAAGTAGAGTTGGGCTTTTCTTTAATTAAACTATATGGTTTAGGGTAGATTATAGTCAAGTATGACAGAAGGATAAGCTAGTAAAGGAGACATATACAATAACAAAAATGATAATTTACAATGTAATTAATAGAACAAGTTTAAATTTAAACTGCAAAAAAGTTATAATTAGTTTACAAGCCATCTTGGTTTCTTTGAAAATTTGTCAATAACTTTATTTACATCAATATGAATGTCTCTATGGGTGTGTATTAAAAGTCTCTTCTGTCATCCGCGTTCGAAGCCAAGTTTGAAGGCGCTTCAACGATAAAAAACTACATTCTGCTGAAGCAACACTTACTGAAAACGTAGTTTGAAAGGCAAGTAGCTTATAGATTCGTGGAAAAACGTCTGGATCGCATTTCTCCAAGGCTTAGAGACTTTGGACACCAGTATAAGACTTTTATTTATTACAGTCGTAACAAACAATACATAAAATATTCTTCATCGTCTTTAATTTTTTTTCTTATTTAACATTTAACCCAGACGGGGGGCATCGACCCCTCGCTGGATACGCCCTTATATAACACAAATGCGCGAAAGTAAATGTTTTGTTTGAAACGTCTTCGTAATGAATTGCAGTTTTAATTAAAAATAAACCCCAATAAATGAAACTTTTTTTTTTAAATATCTGCTAATGGAATTTAAAATTCCTTTGAAACGCCACGAACGTTTAAAAGCAAAAGTTTTCCGCCTTTATGAACGCAGCTTATTAAATTCCGAAAGTTGTGAATCCAGTACTTCAAATTCTATTTTAAAATATTGTAATTTGGCCCAAATATAGTCTTCGGACTTAAATATTTAAATGATAAGATGCAAATGACGCTTCAACTAATGACCAAAGCAATTTGAATTGAATTTATTAGTGCGTATTGTATAAGCTGTTTGTTGAAAATGAGTGTTATTTTAAATGGTAAGATACGCATCTTTTGTGGTTATCTGGGATCCAGATAACCACAAAAATTAAGTAAGCATACTTAATAGTGATTTATCAGCAACTATATGAGACCCTTAATGTTATGCTTGTTATGGAATATGGAGAATTAAAGTAATATAAAGAAAAATATAAAAAAATATAAAATATAAAAATATTTAAAATATAAAAAAAAATATAAAAAAATATAAAAATATAAAATAATATGGAGAATTAAAGTAATATAAAAAATATAAATTAAAGTAATATAAAAAAATATAAATTGAACTAATATAAAGAATTAAAATTAATATAAGAAATTAAATAATATAATTGATATTATTTGATTTCTTAAGTTCGCCCTTTTCTGCGGTTTACGGGATTTATTTTAGCTATATGGAGCTGTTGAGAAGCATAGAACCATTTGTTATCACTATGATTATTATTAAACATGGGATTTATTTGTTAAAGATCGCAATTATTATCATTTTATAACAATATTTTAACTGACAAGCAAGCGAAAAAAGTCGCCCACTATCGATATTTAAATTTAGCGGGTTTCAATTAACATTAATTCGCAACTCTCTAATTCTTAAGTGCCCTGCGGTGGCGCAGTGTGGTAACGCGTTCTCCTAGTGCGCCGCTAATCCGGGTTCGACTCCCAGCAGTGCAAAGAACGCTTACTCAGAGATCTCATAAAGATCGCACTGCTCACTGTAGTCCGGGGTTTGGTTCCCTAGGCCTTAAGAGGTTCGGATTCCTCGGAAAACAGTAGGTCCCGGCGCAGCATGACCATTGTAGTCTTTGAGCCGTAAAACCACAAAACAAACAAACAAACTAATTCTCAAGTAACTCGGTAGGTTTTCAGCATTAACAATAGCCATCATTATTGCATTTACGGAAGACCTTTACCTTGTCCTTTTCATTGCGTATAGACAGGACGGACGGACAGACAGAAAAACCAAAAGCAATAGTGGGTTTAATATCTATTGAAACCCTCCCAGCAGTGCAAAAAGAACGCTTACTCAGAGATCTCATAAAAGATCGCACTGCTCACTGTAGTCCGGGGTTTGGTTCCCCAGGCCTTAAGAGGTTCGGATTCCTCGGAAAACAGTAGGTCCCGGCGCAGCATGACCACTGTAGTCTTTGAGCCGTAAAACCAAAAAACAAACAAACAAATCTATTGACACCCGCTAATAACGAAACGTTAAATGGGTACAGCTTTGGGAAGGTAGTCTCTGTTGCCGGTTGTGTGATCCTAGTCACGGAGTAACCTGCCAAAAATATTTTTGTAGCTTTTCGGCTAACTTGTACCTAAAATTTCTAGACGAATTGGAAAAGTTGTAGCCGAATCAGGAAAGTTGTTTTCAAATTTACAAGAAATTTTTGGTCGAAAGCAATCAACTCTTCACAATGGCATTTAATTATTTTTATACCTAAACTTGATTCTTTGATGCCGGTACATGCACCAGGCAATATATGCTGCCTTAAATTCAAATTCCCTCCTCTGTGGCCCATTAAAATGTTCATCAAGTGTCTCACATTGGTGGCATGGAGTCTATTACAAATATCTGTTTTTATATTCATTTCACTAAATCTCCTCTCACGATCTTCAGTATGCACTGCAATTCGGGTCGGATTTAGGGTAAGAAGCGCCCTGGGGACAACGATTTTTGGTGCCCTCCTCCATTGGCGTAACTAGGGGAGGCTAACCCCCCTAAAAAATTTCTGCTAAGCATTGGGGTACAAGGTATAGCCCGCATAGAAAGTGGGCTAGTTCCCGTAGAAAATAATAGCCCCCTAGACTTCGAAGCTAGTTACGCTCATATCCCTCTCCAGCGATGCCACCAAAAACAAATAAAATTCTGTCGTTTTGACCCCGCAAATGAGATAAAAAATCGCGGAGGATACGAAAGGGACGACATTTATGATTACCATATGTGAATTATTGTAAGATATAATAACGATATTTTTATAAATAAATTTAGTTTATTTGATGAGGATTTTTTTTTTTTTTTATGCTTAATGGGGTGGAGGTGGGGCAAGGCTGTTAGACTGGCTTTTGTTTTCAAATTTCAATTGAAGACAAAAGGTGTGAAGGGGCGCTTTCACCATCAACACAATTTTACGGTAGATAGATTGTAATAAAAGAAAGACGAAGTTCGCCTTTTTTTGCGACCCTAAAAATTGGGCGCCCCCATCCATTTGGTATTTTTCTATGAATAAATTAATTTTATTTGACGACGATTGTTGGGATTTTTTTGGATATTGGGGAAAGGGGGGAAAAGACAGGATGCAGAACAAAATTTCAGTGAGGGCGCAAAGCTTGAAAATTCACTTGTAAGTTTAGTTTTATTTTTTACTTGAAAATAATCATTTTTAATGTAAATTTATTATCTTCAGGGAAGCTCACGCCCCCTTCCTGGATTCGCCCTTGGGGGGGCTAGGGTTATTTCACGCAATTTTCAAGAATTTCAGATTTAATTTAATTTCAGATTTGAGCTGATCGCCAAAATTCTGCAGTAAATAAATTGCAATTAAAAAAAAATCTTCCACTGTTTGCGCCCCATAAAATTTGGCGCCCTGGGCAAGTGCCCAACGTGCCCATTTATAAATACGGCACTGCCGGAATTGACAATTCAAATTCATTCATTCATCTATTATAAACATAGCAGTGTACTCGCATAGTAAATTTTCTTCAGCAACACAATAGACTTTTGCAGCGTGTTACTTGGACTTACAAGCCACTCGGATTGGACGAGAGGTATCCTTACTACGAATCGGCGCGTTTTGTCTGCTTCATTTCAGTGTAAAATATTTCTGGGAGCTGTGGCCGCAAATAAGCAACTGGGTGTTCCCAATAAGGATACGTTTCACCTCCGATCTAGAGGGCCGCATAATGTCCTTATTATAATATCGTTATCAATATATATACATATATATAATAATGTCATTATTTAACATGCCAAAAACTATTCTAACAACAACCCACCATCGTTTTAAAAAACCATGAATTCGCTACACTTGAAAGAGCTGTATTACATATTTAAAAGAACTTCATTACATTTGAAGTTTAAAGAAACTCAGTTCATCTAAAATAAAAAAAAAATGCTTAGAGAAATTAACTTCTCCGCGATAGAGATTGCTTCCAAACCTACTAATTTAGTATTATAATCTAAAACCAAGGTAGAGTTCATAACTCTGTTTTAATATTATTATACGAATGTACGTTTTCTTATCCGGATTTCTCGGATTTTTCCCTCAGCCGATCTAAGATACTTAGACAGGGAATGCGATCTGAATGATTTATTTTTGCCCAGAAGAAAGTTATCGGATTTTTTCAGGAGATAGTTTAGTTCGGAAAGTGATAAAGCAGCAAAGTCGTGCGGTAGATATTCAAATTTGAATAAAAATTTCGATTTGTTGCAAGAAAAGCAAAGTCGAAAGAAAATTTTAAGTGGCGAAAAAAACTATAAATTGTCACCCGTCGTTAAATTTGCAGTATCCTTTTTGGTAATTTAATTATTTCAAAATTATATTTTTTTTCAAAGAATTTTTTTTTCAATTTTTTTTCTTTATAATATCTATTGCTATCTGGAATCAGAGATAGGGAACTGTATTATACCGAAAACATTTGGTTGTGGGCTCTTTGTTCGATATGGTTTTCAAGTTTCCAAGGTGACGAAATTCACTTCTTTTGTCTTCTATTTGAAAATTGTGTAAAGCGGCCGATTGACAGAAAGAATTAGTGCTCTCTTTATCAAGCCAAATAACTTGGCTTGATAAAGATAGCAGTAGTTCTCAAAACGTTGTGAAATGTTCTCTTATGCTGTTGGTAAATTTTACTTTTATTCTGATTTTTCTTTCCTTTTTCTACATACTTTTTTTTATCTTATCTCATTTTCTTTCTCTTTTTTTATTCCTTTAACCTGTTCTTTCCCTTTCATCAACTTTACTCTTTTTACATTCTTTTTTTTTTTTTACTTTTTTCTTTTTCTTTCGCATTCCCGCCATATTTTACTAGCTACATTTTTTTGTAAAAAAATATAAGTGTAATAACTATGATGTCAGTTAACATTAATAACAAATTAAAGGATTTTATTTTAAAAAATTACCAAATTGTTGTGAAATATTCTTTTATATGTCTAATTTCTATAAAACGCAAAAAAAACTTAAGAAAAAATAACTATTCCATTAAATATTGAGATCTAAGTTATTTGTGAAAACTACACCAAAATAAAACTAACGCTTAGAAATTGCTCAATGTCTCGTTCTGAACGTATAGCAAGAATAGATTGATGAGTATTTCTTCGGCTGATATTTTACAAGTAAAAAATTGTTTGAAGCATTGCTTAAACTCACTTTGAACAATTTCCTTTGCGAAAGGTCCATTTGGTTTTGCTTTAGTAATTATCCACTCTCCGAATAGAGAGATGAAGGATTTTACATGCCATTAATAATAAATTATTATTATTATTAATAATAAAGTAAGTCAACCTGAGCTGAGTTCAAAGTTGTTAAAACCATTTAATGAATATATAAATGCTAAATATGTTTTTCTAGCGTCTCTCGCTAATGGCTGTGTATCTCATAAAATGTTTTTCTTTCTGTTGGTGGAGGAGATGCTGTGCGTTGAAGTTTAATGCGAAAAGAAAATTATAACGAGAAGTTTATATTATAATGAAAAAAATTAAATTGTCATCATTCAAATTCACCCGCATTCATCATTTAAGTTGTTAATTTAGTGTGAATTAAAGGGGAAAGAGTAAATGTATCCCATTGTCTGCCCAAGTGCATTCACATGTGCCTATTCTGGTTGGTTGGTTGGTTTGCTTTTGGTTTTACTGCTCAAAGACTACAGTGGTCATGCTGCGCCGGGACCTACTGCTGTTTTTCGAATCCGAACCTCTTAAAGCATAGGGACAAACCCCGGACTACGGTGAGCAGTGCGATCTTTATAGCAAGGTGCTATTCTGAAAACATATTATTCGTAAGAGGTGTGTCAATAAAGTTCGATGGATGAGTTCAAGATGGGTAGATACCCTGCAATGATGCAGCGGCATCACATTCGCCTGGCCTGTGTCTCTATCCCTTATTCGACTCTTAAGGGGTCATCCCCCCCTCCCCACCAAATGACCAAACTTGAAAAAATTATTTGCTTAAAAAAAATATGAATCTGTACAAATCTAATAAGACCAAAAAAAATTTTGTTTCTAGGTCAAGAAAAACACCACCATGTCGAAACTTTTGCTAATTATATTATAATTTTTTTTTAATTAATTAATTTTAATTGTTTTACTAATGGATTATAATAATAAAAATTGATCACTTTTAAGTCCAATTTATTCGGAATTTTGTTTTTGCAATTTTTTCAACTTCAAATTGCTAAGGCTTTTAAGCCATTCAAGGTGTTGCCTTGAAATTTGGCAAACATATATTATGTACAGATATAAACAAACTATTTTAACAAAATTTTGATATTTTAATTTTAAGTACACATTTTATTCTGTTTTATGTTTCTCACTATGAAATATTGTTAAAATATCAATTTTTTTTCTCTGGTTCTATGCAAGTTAACAAAAAATCCTTCAGTCGGATTTTTCTTTACTTAATTTTTAATAAGATAAAATATTAAAAATAAAAAAAAAATGTTGAAAACTTAACGACAAGTATAAAAATGGTCAACGTCCTTTTTCAGCACATTGGACATTTTTCTTAAAAAAGTAAATTGGCTGCAAATGATTTTTCTGCCTAATATCAATGCGGTATGCCCTATAAATGTACACCCAAAAAATTAAATCATAATTTTAATAAATAACCAATTTTCTCTGAAGGGGGACGGACCCCCCATAACAGCATCAAAAAAAAGAATGCTCGCCGACTACTGTTCGCTCACGAAAGAAGTCTGATGGAAAGTTAGAAATGACGACAGGTTACGTCATAAACGGGCTAGTGTATTACAGCAGAGGAGGACTCCAAGTTCAGAACTTGTTTTTGGTGAACGTTTGTCGGCGCCAAAATTTAATTCTGAAATTAGAGTTCTCTACTGTAACGCGATAGGCCGTTTGCGACGTCAACTTCCGTTATTTCTAACTATTCCATCGATCTTCTCTTCATGAACGAACAGTAACTGCTCACTCTAGTTCGAGGGTTGGTTTCCTAAAAAGTTCGAATTCTTCGGAAAACTGTAAACCCTGGCGCAGCATAACCCTTAATGTCCTTGCGCCTTAAAACTCTGATAAAAACGTAGATATCTATGTTGCCTTAAAGCAGTTATAATGTTGAGCTGAAATAATTATAATTAATTTTAAAAGCTCGATATTTGTGATTAATTTTAGTGATCTTAATATATATATGGGATTCATCAAACACGTATATATAGGAATAAAATACAAATACTCCTGATGAAAGAATACTGCTGAAGCGTTCGAAAGCTTGGATGATTTTTCTTTTTTCATTTACTCTTTTCAACAGCGTTTAACCTTTTGCATGTACACGTATACCATATTTAACGCTCAATTGTCACAAGTAAGTTTTCCAAATTTAGAAAAGTTAATGTTGAAACAATGGTTGATGTTGAACTAAAGGAGATGCTTAGTAGTGATAAAACTGTCAACATTTCAATCAGGAGCGGATGCAGACTTTCGTTTGTGGGGGGGTGGAGGTAAGGACAGAATTTGACACGATCTTGGAATAACACCCTTCGTTTAGCATGAACGTTGGAATTTTTTACAAAAAAAAATTTTTTTAAAAAAATATGCTTTTAAAATAATTTTTTAAAATAATTTTTTAAAAATATATTTTTGAGGGGATTAGGATTCCCGTGACCACCCCTCTGTGTCCGCACTTGATTTCGATACAATTTAATCCGGTTACAACGAAAGAAATAAAATATTTGGTTAGATTCAAACCATGCGGGATGAAAACCCTTTATTGCGAGATAAAACCTGTTACACCGACCAACAGTCTAGTAATTTTTGCACTTACAGTTAGTTTAAATAGAGATGGTCCACTGGCGTATGCAGGGAGGGGTTATGGGGTTTGTAACCTCCACCTTGCGATGAAATTTTGTATATATATACATATGAATATATGGAATCGTAGCTCTGTAACTCCCCACATTGAGCTTATAACCCACTCTTTTGAACTTTATGCATATGCCTATGACATTGGTTCTCAAGATGCGGCCCGCGGGCTAGATCCGGTCCGCGGACAGTAAAATCTGCCCCGGCTACAAAAGATAAGAAATTGGATTTTTTTTTTCTATGTGGGGTGGGGCTAATTTTTTTTCTAAAGGGATTTTTCTAGGGGCAGATAATACCCCCTAACCACCTCCAATATCTATATAGCGTGTAAGGTAATTTCGTTTTTATACCTTCCGACCTGCCGACCGAAAATATGATTCAAAGTGGCCCGCGATGCAAACTAATT
>QLNU02014802.1:123402714-123419359 GCA_006491805.2 Dysdera silvatica | reverse complement strand
TACCATTTGCCAATCATATACGATTGTTCATATTTTTCGCTTGCTTATTAATCTAACAAGGGCAGCGCCATAAAACAACAAGTTCCGATCTTTTTGTCCCAATACCTATGAAGGAACCCCCCAATTCCGGTTACTTTTTTTCAATATTCATAATCTATGTACTCATAGCTTTCCAATGACATATCACTCGTCCTGATTCCCAGATGCTATGACTGGCGTTGCCCTAGTAAGTTAAGCTGGAAATTTTAAGAGTGTAAGGTAGTTACCTAAAAATTTGATTTCCCTCACAATTTCGGTGTTTTCTCCTTTCTCATATTAAGTCTGCTTACGGAATCTGTGGTTCAATAATTACCCTGATAAAGTGAGGGTGCAAAAACTTATTCAACATATTCGCTGCTTACGATTAAGAATCATATATACTTACATTTAGCATACTTCTTATTATTCTTTTGTACGTTTAAAATTAAAAAGAAAAATAATATTCACTACCTTAGATAGGCAGATATTATGAAATATCTAAAAGATATAAATTCTGTGTTATTAAAATTTCAAAGTAAGCAAATATATTTAACTATCTCGAGTAGTTCCAGGATATTATAGAACACGCTTAATAAACCTGAAATACTATAAATATTCTGTTATAAAATTAATGTTGAAACTTTGAATATACAGTATATATATATAGTCCACTAGGTATATAATGTTTTGGTAAATATCATTCTATGTTATGTTCACTTATTAAGGTATTTTTATACTTCTTTTAGGTAAGTCATTTCTATCAAATGGCAAGCAATTTGAGTGCCCAAGGTCTATGGGCTGAAAGCTTTACCAGTCCTGTCATCAGCAGTCAGCACAAAGAACTAGCAAATGGGCCACCAGGTGACGAAGAGTCAGTCAGTTGGAATGGCGTGTTCCGCTTAGTGGTGTTGTCATCTGTCGCTACCGTCGGATCTATGGGAAATGTTTTTGTTATTAGTTCTATTACAGTCATGGACCCATTACAGGTACAGTGTTGTTGACATTGCTGGAGTACTTTGTACACATTTGTACTAATATGGATAATAGTATAGGTGTTACAAAAATGATACCGATTCCTTTGCAAATAAAGAAGGCAAAGATAAGAAAGGTAAAAGGATTAAAGATTGTTTTCGTTAAATGATGTCGATAATTTAATTACTCTAAATAACTTGCCGGTAAATCAAGGTTAGGAATATCATCAAGCCTTCATCGAAAAACTTAAAAATGTCCGTCTTAATATTCATTAGTTTTCGTCTATTTTAATTTTAATATTAACACATATCCGTTCGCATGACGAAAATTCGTCATTTCACAGTCAATCACCAGTAGCCAAATGACGAAAATTCGTCATTTCACAGTCAATCACCAGTAGCCAGATGACGAAAATTCGTCATTACACTGTCAATCACCAATAGCCAAATGACGAAAATTCGTCATTTGTATATTGCACTAAATAATTGATTCTTGGTTTTTTTTAAATCCGAATAAATTAAAACGAAATTTTTACCAAACAGAGCTAATTCTATGAAAAAACTGATTTCATCTTCAATTACGTCGTATAATGGTGCAAAGGCAAAAAAAAAAAAATTAATTTAAAAACGTTTTAGTCGGAACTGTGTACAGAAGAATTTTGTTCAAAGTTTAAGCGCTTGGGTGTTCGGATATCCAAGAAATTTCAGGGATATTACTGTTAATTTTCTTAACCTATTTTTATCAAAATCAAATAATAAAGTAAATCTAAAATGGAGAACGAAAAAGAAATATGTGCAGACAATTTATCTGATTGTGAGTCTAGTGATAACATTGAAGATCTTTTAAAATCTAATTTTGATAGTGATGATAGTGATATTGTTGTGACAAGAAAACGCCCACGTTTAAATCCTTTACAATATAGTGACTCTGAAAATGATAATGATTCATAGTGAAACATAAATGCGTTAAAATAGTGACCGCAGGAAAGACAAAATGTCCTTTAAAATATTGCAAAGTTTGTAAATTTCACAACAGAAAAAGTAGAACTAGCTGCGCATGTGACTTTTGCAACATTCCCCTTCATACTGGAACATGTTTCGAACAGTACCATTCGTTGAAGAACTATTAATTATTGATAAAATTAAAGTTTCTAAAATAATTTGCTGTGTCTAATAAAATAATGAGACTATAAACTTTACGTTTTCAGTAATTAATTTCAACTTTTTTTTGTGGATTTAATTTTTATTTAACTTCAGAAAGAAAAAAATTAAAAATAAAGGTGTGTATATATAAATACAAATTCATTTTATTTCATTTCCCAAAATTTCACTAAAAAATATATGATTTTTTTAAAAGTTAGGTTGTTTTTATATAGAGCATATCGTTTCTATAAATAGTGTTAAAAAATGCCGACATTTGGTCAATAACTGTGCAAATAATGCCGGACGAATATGTGTTAAGCGCCTTCGTGAAATAGCGTAGCTGTAGGATGGATTCTCTTATAACTCTAAAATACTGATGCCACGATATTTCCACATTCTCCAGACGAAAGCTTTAAAAATCAAAATCATGACCGTTAATTCCTTTTCATTTGTAATTTTTATTTTAAAAGTTTCGCAAAACTCACACAAGTTTTATTCAACGTCACGACTAGCACTTACCATAAAATTTGCCTCTGTAGAGTTTGCCGCAATTCTCCCTCCCACTTACATTCCAGAAATATACTTCAAAAGTTCATTTTAAAAGTTTTGGGCTATATATGGATAAAAATAATACACCCTTCCTGGTCATGGCCCGGAGTTTCGGGTGTCTCTCTCTATGTGTGGGCGGGAAGTAAGTTATGTGTGGGAGGAACTTGCGCCATAACCGATACCTACAAAATTTTCCCAATTTATTGATTTTCTCACAGAGTAAACTCCAATTTTATAAGGCAGTGAAATATGACCTATTTGAGAAATCGAATTTTAATATTTCCCGCATTTTAATCTACGCAGCAATTTCTTAAGCCCCACCTACAGATTACAAATAAATCCACGTCTATGTGTAAATGAGCAAATATTTCAAAAGTTGTTTATTTTTACAAAAACATGCAGGAATAGATAGATAATCATAAAATAGTAACATGCGTACAAGGAACTTATTTAATCACTGTAAAAAAAAAACTAATATATTATTGGAGAAAATCGTTTTTAAAAAATCGTAACTTCTATTGACTAACGGCAGTGTAGGCAAGCGAAACCTATAATATAAATGATGGCATATTATCTAAAAGCAAAGTTGCTACTTTTAGAAAACATCTATTAAAATCTTGTAATTAGGACTAGGATTTTCATTACCTACCTTGATTTTTTAAACTTCACATGTTTTAAATGTATTTAATCATTCGAAGTAATCAGTAGTGTGATTCATCTCATATGATGGTTTATATGGTTCATTTTAAATTTTGTTAATTCCACATAAACTGTATTTTATGAATTGTAATAGAACTTGCTTGATTATAACAAAGCAATACGAAGTTTTCACCAAAAGATTCCATAACAACAATTTTTTGATTCAATCATTTGCTTGAGTATATCATGCATATTAATTCATAAAATGAAGGCTTATAGATATAATGTGATTCAAGAGATGAAATATTAGAATTGAATTAGCTTCCATGAAATTTTGAAACACTCCTCTTGTAAAAAGTACTTCAAGGTTATACATATTCATGCAATTTAGTATTATCCATATTTAAAACGATTCTTATAAAACTTTTATAAGATTTAATGCATTAGATTCCGAAGTTGTACTTTGGTTTTAAGATCTGAGAAGAATTTTTGAAGAGCTCGAAAATGAATTCACCAAAAGTAAATTGACAGTTAAGATAATGTTCTTGACTTCAAGAGAAAACCATTTGCAATACAGTAGTTGGCAGCACATAGCCGAGTCGTAAGGCAACTGTGCAATATTCAATATTCTATTTAAGATTGCACATAAGTTATTTATACAAAGTATCAAGCCTGTAGTCAAGCCGAGGCCATAAGGCGCGTGGCTCTAGTTACCCCATGCTTGTGCCTTCCAGTTGCCTCATGGGGCTATTTATATATACAGAACAATCCCCGAATGCCCTGCGCCCCAAAGGCCCTTTGCTTTGCCCCAGTTACCCGTTTATCCTAGCTACAGGCCTGCAAAGCATTATATAAATATATTATGCACATTGTATAATGTATGATTATTAACAAAAACGTATGATTGCTATATTTCTAGGTGAAAGGAAATGCGTTTCTAGTGAACTTGGCAATGGCAAACTTATTGGTCACCGCTCTGGTTTTTCCAGCTTCATGTGTGGCTATACTAGCGGGTATTCAAGAACCAGGACTCTGCCAGTTCCAGTGGTTGACGACTGTTGTTTGCTTCTTAGTGTCCGTCCAATCGTTCATGTTCATGGCTGTGGAGAATCATCTCGGCTTAGGGGGCCTAGTGACATATGATTTATGCTGCACGAAAGGCAGAATTATTTTTACAGTTATTCTCATATGGACAGTTGCCAGCGCCTTTGCTTTCGGCCAGCACGTTATGAATTACGGTCCATCATTCTGCCGCAGTCCTACAGCAACTAGCATCTGGATTGAATATCATTTAACTGCTGGCATAGTGCTTGTGTTACTACCAGTCCTGATCACAATAATATTCTTTATACGAGCTGTATTCCGTCTAAAAACTTTTAAGCTGCAAGTGGTGAACCTGGAAGATCCCACAGCATATGTCCTCACAGACGAGCACTTACTAAAAAGCAACATCGCTGTCTTTGTTCTCATGTTGTTCATGTGGGCTCCTTGGGCAGTCGTAGCTGCCATTAGCGTGGTAAGACCAGTGACGTCAAATCTCAAAGAAACCTCAATGTGGGTAGCTATGGGGAACTCCTGCCTCTATAGCTACCTTTATGCTGCTACCAACAAACAATTTAGAGAAGCATTCAACAAACTTTTCTATTACTGCTGCTGCAAGAGCCACGTAACTTTCTCGCGAAGACAGCGAGATTTAAGGAGATGTGGTGAAGGTATTGGCCTTCGTGTCCACATTATTCCTGGGCTTAATATCTATGCCCAAAGAAAAGAAAATATCAGCTGCAAAGCCAGTAACACCTATAATCTTTAATTCTAAAAAATCTGAGGAACCCATGCATGAAATCTGTATTCCAGCTTCAGTAACAATTAAATACAAAGAGAAAAGGAACAGTTTTAACAAGCAAGGGTAACAACATATTAAAATCATGATTCTATTATTATGAAACGACTTTTTTCTTCTTTCAACGTTTCTCATTTTAAAAAATATATGAAATCACGTATAGCCTAAAAATTCTTGAAAGTACCTTGTTGTTGGAGTGAAAGTGGAAAATTTGCCTTTTTTTGCTTTGGCGTAAAGTTATTCAGCACACCAAAATAATATGAAATTATAAATTTTATATCTTCGCTATAAATTTTGTTTCATGATTTATACATCGTTGATAAATCTGTGGATAATAAAAAGTGTATGTGCGGCAGAAGTTCTTTTTATTGTTAAACACACTTCACACATACACATTGATATCCTTCCAGTTTAATAATAAACATATACAAATAGAAATCATGCTTTCTTTCACAATACAAAAATGCTACCAATTCTTAGGCATCATAAAAAAATAATAGCGCTTTATTCCACACTGTTCATGTTGCCCCGCATTTTCCTACCATTTCAAAAAAATTTCCTCAAGGAAAGAACAAACGTTCGCCCTTTTCTAATTTTCTCTAGATGGCCATCCATTTTCTAACCACATCTAGCAATGACTTTGCAACACTCTGAGCACACCCATTTCTTGTCACTACCGAAAGGTGAAGGCAAGTTTGAACCTGGGGTGAAGTCTGTACTACTAACTATTGATAGTATACTATTGATAGTATAACTATTGATAGTATAGCACAGGGATTTTGAAATTCTGAACAAAAGTGAAAAACAAATACTTTTAAAATGGAAATGCAGTCTAAAATTTATTTTTACATGAACGATAATTACTGTTTTCGTCTCGCATTGCAACGCAACCAGGGGCGCCCATACGAGTATTTCTAGATGGGGGGGGCCCTGAGAAAAATTATTACCTCCTTCTCAAAGCTATCGAGAATTTTTGTGAATGTACAAGATACCAAAACGCTACAAAAATAATTGATACTACCTGACAATTAGTAATGAGCTAAAAAGTACCTTATTTTAAAATGTGACTGTAAAACTTTTGAAAGTAAATGCGTAGCAGGTTCGGGCAAATTAAATTTTTAAACGGATAGGAGGGCTTGAGCCCCCCCTCTTCCCCCCACATGGGCGCCCATAAACGTAACTGTAAAGGTAAAAAGTGATATGTTACGCACAAAAGAAAACGTTAAATATTTCTGGTAAGGGGAAGCAGATAAATTTCTCATCAGCTAAGTAGCTTGATGAATTTCTTTGCTTTTATTTGCAGTGAACTAAATGACATATTAATAAATAACTGGGTACGGTTTAATACGGATACGAAAGATTTGCTTCCATATTTTCGAAGAAAAAAAAGGTAAAGTGGCGTCCAATTTAGAAGTCCATTTGAATAAAAGCACTTCATTTGCAAACGATGATTTTGAAATTGTGAAATACAAAATAAAGCATTCTACGACTTATATGTATTATTACAACAAACAATACAGGTTGATATGGCGATACAAAAATTAAAATTTGTCAGTTAAGGTATGTTGCTTGACAAATGTGTATTTTTGGCGCAGTACCTCATTTCCGCCTAGTGATGCCACAGAATTCATAAACTAAATTGCCAAATCTGGCATAATATGACTAACTGTTCTAAAAATCTAAACCTATTTTCCATTTTAATATCCAACATCTCCCCAACTTATAATGTTTTAAAGGCAGATTAAATTTTAAAATGCTTAGCATACTCACAATCAGACAAATATATATTTCCAAGTGTATGTATTCTCATGTCTTTCGAGTTAGCTTTAACAAGACCAAACTCTCTTCCACCTGCCTCTTAAAAATAAATAGTTGAAAAATAAAATAATATTTGGAAAACGAATTTCTAATTTTGCATTCAATTTAAATTTTATAAAGCCGGGTTTTAATTCCAATTTCATTTTCAAGTGCTGTCTGTTTACAAAATGAAGTCCTATGGAACAGTTAGAAATAACGGGAGGTGATATCACAAACATGTTAGCCGCTTGTTGCAGAGTAGGACTCCAATCTCAGAACTTGTTTTTGGCGGTCGCCAAAAACCAGTATTAAACTTGAAGTCCTACATTGTTGTAAGCGGCTAGCCGGTTTGTGACGTAAACTCCGATATTTCTATCTACTCCGTCGGACTTCTTTTCGTGAACAGACAGTGTATCCCCAGTGTTGTTAAAACTAATAACGTTAGATGATTTCAACATGTCAAAAGAAATAGCATGAAGTGCATTGGTCTATACGTAAACAATAAAGTGATAGTCTCTCTTACACCAGAATAAAGGATACAGTCGAACCCCGTTATAGGGAATCTCAAGGGATCGAATTTTTGGTTCATTATATCCGGGGGTCGTTATCTCCGATGACGTAAGTATACGAAATTGGACGGGATAAAAAAAAATCGTTCGTTATAAAACGGCTTCGTTATATATACATACATACACGAGGGTTGGAACTTTAATAGTCGCAACTATTTGTTTACAGTTGACACAAAATGGATGCATGTTACCAAGTTTTACTGCCCCTAAATGTAGTCACCCGCATAGTGCACAACCCGTTGCTATCGATCTGGAATTTGTACGATATCTTTACCAACGCCTGTTGTGTTGATAGTTCGAATGGACCGGTCTACTGCCTGAAGAATCTCTGGAACAGTTCTGAAACGAATGTCACAAAGTGGTTCCTTCATCGTAGGACATCATCATCTTAAGTCCTATATATGTATGTCATCATCATCATTTCAGCCGTTGTCAATCCGCTGCAGGATAAAGGCCTCCTCTGCATCTTTCCAACGAAGTCGATCTTGTGCATTTTGCTGCCACTTGTGCCCAATATATTTAATTATTTCATCCACCCATCTCGTCTTTGGCCTTTTCCTTGGACGTATAGTATCCAGTGGGATCCATTCTAGGATGTTTTTGGTCCATCTGCTGTCAGTTCTTCTAGCAATATGGGCTGCCCACTTCCATTTCAAACTTTTTACCTTCGCAATGATATCACAAACTTTTGTTTGATCTCTTATCCAACTGAAGGTCTTTCGATCTCGTCGCGTGATACCAAGCATCTGCCGTTCCATGTTCCTTTGTACCACTCGTAACTTTTGGATACCTTTGGCAGTCAATGTCCATGTCTCACAACCATAAGTCAGAACAGGTAGGATGCATTGATCGAAAACTTTCCTCTGTAAAGAAATAGGGAGCTTTTTTTTAAAAATTATTTGTAGCCGGTAGAATGCTTGCCAGCTAAGCTTGATACGACGTTCGATCTCTTGATTTATGTCGCCTTTCATCGTAATTTGTTGACCAAGGTAAATATAATTTTCAGCTTGCTGTATTTCTTCTCTCGAAATAAAGATTTTCTTAGTTTGTATAAACTTATTAAACATGATCATGCTTTTCTTCAAGTTGATTTTTAAGCCAGATGTTTCTCCTTTCGTTCTTAGATCTTCAATGAGTCTTTGGAGCTCTTCTGGATCTTTTGCAGAAAGCATGATGTCGTCGGAGAATCTTAGATGGTTTAAATAAGCTCCGTTGATTTTTAAGCCTTTTTGATCCCAGTCTAATTTACGAAAAACTTCCTCAAGGCAAGCTGAAAATAGTATGGGCGAGATTGTATCTCCCTGTCGTACACCTTTCCCTAGGTTAATTTCAACTTTGTGTCTGTTTATAGATATCGTCGCTTTTGCTTTTTCATATATGGACTGGAGTAAGCTAACATAAGCTGGGTTCACACCTTGGTTACCTAGTGCATTTAAAATATATGGTTTGAAAATTGAGTCAAAAGTTTTTCGTAGTCGATGAAGGCAATGCATAGTGGTAAAGTGTATTCATTGTGTCTTTATATTATTTGCTGAAGAACCTGAATGTGGTCAATCGTACTATAGCCACTTTTAAACTCTACTTGTTCTAGAGGTTTGGCATAGTTTAATGTTCTATAAATTCTATTTGCAGTGATTTTGCTAAAAAACTGTGTACATAACAGGGAGAAGGCTAATTGGTCGATAGTTCTTAAGATCATCTTGAGCTCCTTTCTTATTCAAAAGAATAACATCGCCATTTTTCCATGCATTAGGAATTTTTTGTTCCTTAAGACATTTTGAGAAGAGATTTGCCAATATTTTGTGAAGCGTTTTACACCCAGCTTTTAACATTTCAGCAGAAATGCCATCTTTTCCTGTGGATTTCCCATTTTTCATTGATCGTATGGCATCTGTTACCTCTGATACTAAAACATCCGGCATTTCTTCTGTAACTACAATTGTTGGCAGATTTTGCTGATCGTTACTTTTATAGAGGTCTGTGTAGAATTCTTTTACCCTCTTAAGCATTTCCTGGCGTGTTCTGCATACTGAGCCATCATTACATTTTAAGGCAAGTAGGTGCTTTTTTCCATTTATTAGCCTGCGTTTTGCATTTTTGATGCCTTTATGTCCTTCAACTGTTTTTTGTACCAACTTCGTATTGAATTTACGAGTTCCTTCCCGGATACGTTTCCTTATCGTCTTGGAAATTTCCATAAATTCCACTTCATTAGCAATTATTCCTGTGTTCTTCCAAGGCCATCATTTTTTCATTAGATTTAAAGTTTCTTTAGAGATTTTGATTTCTTTAGGTTTCATTGTTGGTGGTACTAGAATCCCAGCTGTTATAAGTAAGTTGCTGATGATCGGTGTATTTGCTGTGTTATCGGTGTGTGCTGATGATTTTGTAATTGTGTGTGTGTGTGTGTGTACGGGCGGACGGACGGACGGACGGATGGGCGGACAGGTAGGTAGACGGGCAGACAAATGTTTTCAGCATCCTTAAAAAAGTTAATAAAATATTAAGAGGTGTTATATAATTTTTTCCTACTTTTACAGATTTCTTACAAGTAATTTTCAATTTCATTAGAAATTTTGACGCTGCATAAAGTGCAAGAACGAAAGTCCGCATGTAGAAATATATATTTAAAACAAACCTTATTTTACAATGTTTTTCTAATAATAAGTGGATTAGAACGGGGAGGAAAAGAGAGGGGAATGCATAGAGAAAAAAAGTACACCGGAAAATAAATATAAGTATAGGGGAAAAACAGCGTAAAATATATAAAGAGAAAAAATGGACAAAAGAAAATATCCCCGATTTTGTTACATAAAACAGTCTTATAATTAGTAATGTAAACATTACTATAATGTTCAGCTCATATGCCCGCCTTTTTAATCTTCTCCTAATATTAATTATCACCTTCATTATGACTACGTGAATAGGAAATTAGAATTTCATGTTCTGCTCGGAAACATCGTTAACTAAATCTGACAGATATACAAGAGTTCAGTATATTTTCTTTTCTGATGATTTAGTAAATCCAAATGCTTCGATTTTGGAAGGAGAGTGGAATGTATGAAAGACGAAGTGGATGGAATCCGAAAATCTTCCGGAATACGCCGTGATAGCTCTCTTAAATTGCAGAAATCTGTATTTCCAAATGTTTATATTATCCTTGTACAACGGCCACCTTTCTGATTCTACAGCGTCCTTTGAAAGGAGATTTTTGAATCTAAAGCACATCAAGGCATGCTTAAGAAGTAGTACTGGCCAAGAGTGTCTAAATATGCTTACCTCGATGTCGATATACGGGGAAATCAGTATATCCGATGAAGAAGTAATTAATGCACTGGCAAGAAAAACAAAACAAAAAAAAACGGCGTCTAAATATGTAATATACATAATTATTTTTCTGTTCAATTTTAAATAAATTACCTACAATTAGATTTTAATGAAGAACTATGACAGCATTGTGCAACGCTATTCAAAATAATAAAACAATATACGTTTCGGGCACAGTTAAAATACTTAACTTTATCTTGAAACATATTTCGAAAAAGTTTTCTGAAGAAAACAGAAAACGTCTGTCGAAAAATAATTCAAGATAAAAATAAACAACTTATCTGTGCCAATCCTCCATTGCTTTATTATTTTAAAAATTAATTAGAAGTAAAAAAAAAAATTGTGTTTTATTCTTACGTTCAAATTAATCAACTGCTTTGATTATAATACTCCTGTACAAGCATTACGGTTTTTTTCCTTTTCAAAATTATACAGATAAATCAACTAATTAGCATAAGTAATAATATTTAATTGATAATAATTTAATACTTACTAATTATATACAATATTTATTATTTACTGGGAAATATTTAGTGTGATAGTCCTTTCAGTAAACCTGCCTATTCACTACCCACCACGAAACCAAATCCCGTCCAAGGGGGAAGAAACAAATTGCTAAATAATATCGCTAGCATATCTCTGATCTCGTGATTATGACCTACATGTAAGCATGCTTGATTCAAAAGTCTGGTTAAGCTGTCGATTCCATTCCAGATTTCCTTTCGCGGTATGGATATAAAAAAGTAAATGAACAGCATCAAGTATTTACGAAAAATTTTAGCTATGGACATCGACGTAGAGTTTTCAAATTTATTGGGGGTCCAAAGCATATATTTTGTACATTTATATATTACAATATATGTAAAATTGCAATTTATTTCAAATTATTGAGGGTTCGGCCCATGTAACTCCACGCCTATGGTTATGGATAAGATTATCAAAGAGAGCAAAGCAAAGAGAGGATAAGCAAAGTTATCACGATTTGAGAAATTTTGTTGATATAAATTTTTTGCTCCCTCTACTCTCCTGACATTCAAGAACATTTTAAAAAAATTTAAATACAGACCGTCGCCAAATACACCTCGTATCGCGAATGACTAGTTCACTCTAGTCATTAAACGACTGTGGTATAAACGATTATACTATTAGCTGGCGTTTTACCTGTAAACAACCAGTGAATAACCAGGCGCTAAGATAGACATAAGGCTACTTGAAAACAATAACAATCTTTAATGTAATCTTACTATTGAAAGGCAAGCATGATCGTATCGCATACAAATAAACATTGGACACAATAATGAACTGCGTCTGATATATTCTATGTATCAGGAGCTGAAACTACAATATACGAAGGCTTTCACGCTCATTGCATGACAACACCGTTATGGGTTTGAGCCGTGATTGCTCGTTAAAATCGATACAGTTAAGATAAACACCTACTGTAAAACACCAATTTCACCTAATGGATATATGCCATATTGTTGCAATATCAAAATGCAATACAAATATTTACACAAATAAAAGGGTTTTCTGTACTATTTAAAAAAAAAACTCTAACACTATCTTCCCTGATTCGCGCTTATCTTACTCGAGGCCTGACTCTACAAACTATCCCTTTCCTACAGAACCGCGGTACAACTCATATCAAGGGTAAAGAGAGAAACCAACTCAGGTTACACTGGTTCCGTCCACCATCCATCTACGTCCGTCCGAAGCCCAGAGAAAACGCGCGGGTGGCCGGTCCGGGACGACGTGGCTCCGGAAAAAATAGCCTCGGGCTGGTCCAGCAAATGTGACTCCAGGAAATCTCCTCGGGAACTGGTCCGGCAAATGTGACTCCAGGCAATCGTCTGCTCGCTCTTATGCGCCGGAAAAAAACGGCTCGGATGCTACTGCTCCAGCTTTGGCAGCCAAAGACAAATATGCACAAACCTTCGTACGCTGGGTCTGGGAACAACGTTTCCCCACTTCTAACTGCGACTTTAGGGCCCTCGCTCGTTTAAACAATCTTACTCGTAACCGACCAATTCTCTCTCATCAACGGCTTCTATCACGACCCTTCACCTCGAAGTGCAGATCCGCTCCTTTTCCGACCACCTCTAATGGAGATCAGACCCTCTTCTCCCTCTGACCTTTCTCAATAGGGATCAGATCTCTTATCCTCTCTAAAAATCTCCCATCACCTTCCTCATCCATAAACGACCTTCATGTCCATCAACCTATTTCTAGCCAATCTCAAGTTTGATCAATTCTCTCTTCCAATCACGTCCTTTCCTCCTATCTCACCGACCACTCGACCTGCGGTTTCATTTGCCCGTTCGACCTTACGGAGCCTCCTTCTTCGTCCCTGAACACTTGTGAACTTGTGTTGTAAGTGAAACCATACACAAAAAAAAGGGGGGGAAGCAGAACGTAAATTAATTGAAAAAAAAAAAAGATTAAGGAAATAAAACATTTAACAGAAAGCAGTTTCATGCTTATTAATAATGAAAATGGCCTTTCGTCAAGGTATGTGTATCTTCCTAAAATTCAAAGAAAATTCTTCACATTTCAATCACTTTCTTTCTTTCTTTCTTTCTTTCTTTCTTTATCTTTTAACATAAGGTGGATCTACCCATACTCTTCTCTTTCATCATCGTCATCCTCGAAAGCTCCTCTCACGTTGTCTACGATCTCCACATCTGTCACCTTTTTGCATGTTCCTAGTGGATAATCCATGTTCAAAATATCTTCGAGTGAATTGTCTAAATAAAGTCTTTTCTTAACAGTCATCCATTTTGCAAATTTACTTCATTGGCTTCAACACTGTTCACCGTGTTAACAGATCTATAAAAATTTGTAATTAATATTTCAGCTTGTAATTCGAGATATAGAATTTTTGGGAGAAAATTTTTCGAAGATAAGCATGGAAATACACTTTAAATTTAGGCTGAAAATAGTGGGAAATTCACAAATTTTGACCTATAGCGTAGAAAGTTTTAAATAGAAATCATTGAAATATGGAGATTTTGGAGCCAGATAAATTCTCTGCTGTATATTTTGTGTGTAAACGTGTTTACGTTTTCAAGGATAAAAGATAATAAGATACTGATTTTTCATACGCTCATTGCAGTCCAAACTAATTATTTATACTCGTACGCAGTGACGCCGATTTCGCTCGTGTGGATAATACGAGTACGGAAATATATGCACAAAGTTTTTCGTCATCGATTCTTTAAGATTTTCATTATCTTTTCCTTGTTCCCTGGATTTTTTATAAAAGAAAATTCTTCATTTTGTCTGGGTTCATAGAAAATACAAAAATCTAGTCTCTAGTAGAGATGAGACGGTCTCGGGCTTCAAAACTTGAGTCAGAACACACCTCTTGTCTCTAACTCTATATGCAGAAACGAGAACTTTTAGCGGTCGTAGTTATAAAGGCGAAAATATATCGTCCAATAAGTTAACCCATGCTATTTTCCGACAGCTGGGGGATCCACGCTTTTCTTTGCTTTTTACTCTGTTCTGCCTCCCAAGAACCTCTCTAGCACCTGGGGGAATCTAGCTTTTATTTCAGCCAACTTCTTTTTAAAGAGAGATGGAGGAGAGGAGCGGCGACTGGACATATCTGAATATTAAGGCACCAATATTAAAGCTATAGGGGGCGTATACATTTAGGGAGAATTCTTTTGTCACTTTTATGAAGATAATTAAGTTGGAAATTCAACAATATCTGTATGTTGTATGCAATAATAATAAGGCAAAATAAATAATTATCTAGAGAAAAAATATTTTTCTATAATTAACTATAATTTGCTTCATTTTAACATTTCAGGTGTCTTATTGTACCAGATAATCTGATAATGAAATTTAAATTACACTTACATCCTTTTAAAAAGGGCGTGGGTCAATCGATTTAAAATTTTTGGAACCCACAATAATTTTTCAAGTCGGCACCTATGCTCGTACATTTATATTTCATGACACAGAGACCGCCAAGATCATGCTGTGCGAAGACCTATGATTTTCTGATGGATCCAAGCCCTTATTCCACAAGAAATTAAACACGGACAAAACTGTTACATCTAAAAAAATTTCATAGCTAAAATGAGTGGATCATTTTTAACCTTCCATCGCGCATCGTTTAGCCAAGCAATCAGTTTCAGTCGATAATTTCATGCTTCTTACCTAATGAACCATCACAGGATAGAAATATGAACACAAATGACCATTTTTTCAAATGAATGAATGAGTTACCATTCTAGTTGAGTCATTTCGTGTATACCTCTATTAAATCGAATGCTCTGAATATTAAAATTGAATTGAAAGGCTGTTCACGAGGAGGGGATTTTAGGTGCTATACCCTGTCATTTGAATAATAGTATTAGCTATAAAATAAAATTCAATGTAAGTGGAAATTTTATATCTATAAAGACCTATCTTTTCCTTTTTTAATCAAAATCACCCCCCTTTTTGAAGCACGGTGTACTTATCTGCTTAAATACGAGGGGATATCGAAAAGTAAGGTTCCCTATTTTTTATTTTGAAGAATTTTAAATATACAATAAGGAAAGTCCAGCATATAAGAAGGTGCATATTTACTTTATTTTTCCACATAACTGCCTTTTTTATTGAGACATTTATCGTACCAGTAGATCAAGGAATCGAACCTTGGTGGTAGAAACATGCGTCCTCATGAAGTTGCCATGCATATTTTCTTGTGCTCTTCTGTCAATTGCTTATCTACTGCTAGACTTTCGGTAGCCTAGACGCTGATGAACAATATTCCATACTGTGCCATATGAAAGATCAAGTTGTTTCGATAATTGAGGAAGAGTCAAGCGTCTGTTTTGCTTCATCGCTGCATCAATATCATCACCATGACTCGCTAAAGTTGAAGGTCGCCCGTTCTTTCTTCATCGAGAACACTAATCATTCCATTTTGAAATTCACAACGCCATTTCCATTATATAGTCATAACACTAGTATCATATACTGAAGTAATTTCACGATGGATTTCAGTATCTGGCATCCTTTTTGCCAACAAAAAGTGGGTTATAGATCACACTTCTTCCTTGGATCATTCACTCAGTCTGCTTGCCATTTTAAATGGATACCAAATGCGTGTAAATTGATTCTTTCAGAGAGAGAAAATAATATAGGAACTTAAACTACTATGCGACACTATCACCATCTATTGGTGGTGATGTCAGCAATACATTTGATTTAATAAAATAGGGAACTTTACTTTCTGATATACCCTCGTATATGATAAAATTCATTCTTTTTTAAAACCATTAGAAAATAGTCAAAAGTGAAGCATTTGAAAATTATATCAAATTGTATTAGTAAATTATACTGCCAGTTATAGGTTTCTATAAATTCAACGTAAAAGATAAACAAACCATGTAATAAGAAACGAGGTTGATCGTCTCCAATCATTTGCTCTTAAAGACGGATTTTCCTAGCTACGCATATTTTACTCCACGAAGAAGTTAAATTATTTGACATAAATAATAAATTATTTTATAATACTGACTCCAATATTATAAAACCAATAGAAGTGTGTTCTTTGTATCGCATTACATTCTACGACAGCACGATAAGAGATAATATAATCAGGAATGGCGGGGAAACAATACGCAATACGTAACGCGCAAAAAGTACATAAATTAGAAAACAGCCTTTACATTAGTAGTGGTAAGTTTTGAAGAAAATTTCTGGAGAAGGGTGGCCGCGAAAGACGACGCTGTGTGTGGAGTTATAAAAATCCAGGAATTTTGGACACATTGGAAACTTTGATGGAGAGATAG
>QLNU02014802.1:123374687-123389817 GCA_006491805.2 Dysdera silvatica | reverse complement strand
CTGGGCTCATCAGGCTCTCTAACGTCTCAACACCAAGGCCCAGCCTCAAAAATCATCATCATCAGCTGAAAGAACACTACCTCAAAGACAAGACTCTTCATGAGGATATTATGGGATACCACCGCTCTATATATGTTCCCAGTAATTAAGACTCCCACTCTCCTTAAAAACAACTATCACAGAAGAATCCACATCAGGATTCATCGCCATAGCTTCGGATATGCCTTCCTAATTCGCTCCTATATCGTATCAGGCTACAAAGGCAGTCAAACCCTGTTACAGCAGGTTGAGTTATTACGAGAAGCAGAATACAACAAGAGGAAATAAAATCTTCGTTTGGTTAAATCAGCGAGCACTAAAAAAGAATAGATGGAGCCCATGGTCTTCCTAACATGCGAAGATTACATTCCGAGTCCATGCTAACGAATGCAGCAAACAGAATGGTTTCTGTTTTGCATTTGTTTCACATGGGCTTGGTTCCGACATCATGGGGGGAAACTGGTTACACTTTTTTTTTTAGGCTTGCGCTCCCTCTATTCTTTTTTAATGCTCATTGTGTTATACGCACATTCAAAATATACAGGACGAAAACCCTTTTTTCCCAGAGCTGTTTGCTCTCTCACCCAAGTGTTTCTTTTTCGATCTCTCCTAGTTATTCCAAGCATGCACCTCTCCATGCTCCTTTGCGTTGTCTGTAACTTTCGTATTGCTCCAACTGTTAGACTCCATGTCTCTGATCCATAAGAGAGGACTGGCAATACACACTGGTTGAAGACCTTTCTTTTTAGACACAAAGGCAATTTCCCCTTCAGGATAAAACTGTTTCTTCCAAATGCACTCCAGCCAAGTTTAATACGTCTGTTGAGTTCTTTCATAATGTTGCCATCCATTGAAATCAGCTGGCCAAGGTAAATATATGAATCAGCAATTTCTAGCTCAATGTTGTCAACTTGTATTTTTGTTTCCTCTACAAAATTATTGAACATGATCTTAGTTTTTTGTAGGTTCATCTTGAGTCCAACTTCTTTACTTCTAGTTGAGAGCTCCTGTACCATGTCTTGGAGTTCTAATGGGTTCGTTGAAAAAATAACAATGTCATCAGCAAACCGCAAATGATTTAAATATTCACCATTTATTTTTATTCCCTTGTTATTCCAATTTATCTGCTGAAAAATCATCTGTAAAGCTGAAGTAAAAAGTTTTGGAGAAATGGTATCTCCCTGCCTCACCCCTTTGCCAAGTTTGATAGTTTTGGTATCTTTATGTAACCGAAATTTTGCACTTGCATTTTTATACACACGTTTCACCATGTCAATGTACACATCCTCAATGTCTGTTGATCTTAAAGAGTTGATGACTGCTGATGTTTTAATAGAGTCAAAGGCCTTCTCATAGTCAATAAATGCCACACACAATGGAAGTTCATATTCATGTGTTCTTTCAATTAATTCTCTTAATACTTGAATATGGTCCACTGTACTGAATCCACTTCGAAATCCAGCTTGTTCTCTTGGTTGAGCTGCATCTAATTTTTTCTGCAGGCGATGTGTTAGCACTTTTGTGAAGATTTTATAAATAGCAGGTAACAAGCTAATTGGTCGGTAATTTTTCAAATCCTCTTTATCACCTTTTTTATGCAAAAGAATTACTGTTGCAGAATCCCATTGGTTTGGTATGTTACCGCTGTTAAGACATTTGGTAAAGAATTTTGCAAGTATGTCTTCTACATATTCTCCAGCTTCTTTTAGGATATCTAATGTAATACCATCATCACCAGGGGCTCTTCATATTTTTTATTGCAAATGAAACTTCTTCTTTTAAGATTTTAGGAGCTGTTCCTTCGACTATTTCAGTGTCTTCGTTTAATTCACTGTTACTTTCGTATAGATTTTTGTAGAATTCTTCAACTCTTCTAAGTATTTCTTCCCTATTTCTTGTTACGGTGCCATCCTCTCCTTTTAATGCAATGATGTGTTTCTTCCCAACAGATAAACTTCCTTTAACAACCCTAAGGCTCTTGTTATTTTCAATGGCTTTCCTTACTAGCTCACAGTTGAATTTTCTTATGTCTTCTTTCATGCTTTTGCGCAGAGTTTTACAAAGTTCTACAAAGTAAAAATAGTTTTCAAAGTTCTACTTCTTTTATACAAATATGCTAATAATTATGTTATTAGTTTTATAAATTTCTTAATTTCATAAATTTGCTAATGATTTTAGAAAAATATACTAAAGGCAGTTTTAGAAAAATATACTCCTGATAATTTTAGAAAAACATGCTATATAATGACTTTAAAGCTACTCTTACAGCCGAAGGCTACATATTAAATTGTCATGTTTACAATTTAATAAAAGCAAAATGAATTTCTCATTGGAAGTGTTTATATTCCAACGAAATTCAATTACAATTAACATAGTGCTCTATGGACATTTGACTTAATCATAGGTTCAATGGTCTCAGTGAATGGCAAAGTGTCCAGTGTTGAAGGTTGCATGTTTCTCCGATGCCTTTTTGTTCATGGTTATCTACCCAGTTGCCATATGTATCGATGGTTTGGCATGTGGTGAAATGTTTTAGATTTATTATGCTAATTAAATTTTATTTTTATTTGATTATTTTTTATTATTGTTCATTGTATTATTTATTTTATATAATACAAATACATTAAACTTTTTAAAATGCTAAAAGTATGCACAATAAGAACAGAAAAAGTTTGTCATTTTTTGGATATACTGTAGAACCTCATTATAATGGATGTCGGTCATAATGGACAGTTAAAAGAAATTGTAATACTGTAATAATAAAGGTTGCTTATTTTTATCTAACAAGTTTTACATTTTCAAGCAAGCGATTAAACATTGATCGTTGCGTTGTTTTGCACAAACATGGATGTGCTGCATGACTATGCCAGTTTCAAGCTAGATTCTATGCAGAGAGGAATCAGTTTCGTTGGATGATGTGGAGGCTTGGCTTGAAGACGACGACCCTGGCTTCCAGATTTTGACTGAGGGAGAAATTGTCGCCAGTGTAATTGAAGAAATAGAATCTTCGGAAGACTGGAAACAGAGGTAGGAGACAATACTCAGTCTACAATTAATGTGAACGAAGTGAAAAACCATTTAACTTTTATTCAATATGTTGAATAATCAGCAAATAAAAATGTGTTTGCATATTATGAACACTTACAACACCTCTGTCAGTTATTAACTGAAAGAATACACAGCAAACAAGGTCTTTAAAATAAAAGGAGCTATTAAGTTTAGAGCAAGTTTTTGTATGGATATTGTGGAATTGGCTGTAGGCTTGCAGCTCAGTAAGAGATATTCCAGAGATTCGTCCTGTCCTTCAGAGCACACACACACAAGGAAATTATATACATATTTTATTATGAAATACAAACAGACAATTAAAAAAAAAAGGATGATAAGTATTTTATTTGTACAAACCATTTTTATTTCAAGACTATTTTACAAAGGATGAGTTTATATACATCAAAATATATACATTGATCATAAGTTAGTACAATATGATTTAAAAAATGGAAAACTTCGTGTTTGTGATGCAAAATATGTGAAAGGTGATACATTAAAAAAGGAGTGAAAGCTTCCATCCAATGCTGAAGCTGTCACGTAACATCCATTACACTGTGTGAATAATTGTTCTGCAATGGATCAATCGTAAAAATTATTCAAAGTTTATCAGTAACAAAACCTAGATGGATCCAAGAAACTACACATAGTATTAAAATAATACTGGATTGGAACAATTAACAATAAAGGATGCATTCCCCATATTGACACCCGATGGCTCTACTTATATATTGTTACACAAACTGAAAGTTATAAATACAAAAACGGTTCACGTTGAATTTTTCTGTTTTTGTTTTCACCAAAGATACAAAGTAAATCAATATTTAGTAAAATGTTCATCTTCAGTAGGCCAATAATATAAGCCTATTTAATTTCTTTTGCACTTATACATACACAAGTGCATTTATAGCACAAGTGCATTTATAGTACAAGTGCATTTATACATACACAAGTGCATGATACAGTCAAACCTCACTACAGCAGACCCAGCTTAAAACAAAACTTCCGTATATAACGAATAGAGTTTTTGGTCTCCTCCAAAGATCCATTATTGTTATCGGATATAAAGAACCCTTGGTATAGCGAACCAAAAGTTCCGTCCTTTGAGGTCTGCTATAATGCGGTTCGATTAGATATTGTAGCACACAATTTTCATAATGTTCATCATTGCATGAACCGCTTCACATTTTTGGGTTTGTTGCTTCGATTTTGCATATCGATATATTTAATTGTTTACCACTATTTTAATATGAAATGGTTCATGCCAGCCCCTGATTATTCATTATCACTTTAAAGCAAAAAGCATTTGATTTTAAAACAATATTGCCACAATCTTTTACAGACGCACACATGGCCAGAAACAGAGTGGGGCAAATGCTAGGCATGAAACTTCAATAATATAACAAACAGAATTTGTCATTACACAAAATTGGTTAGCCCCCTGATTTGCTAAACTGCCTAGAGGCCCATAAACCCTGTCACTGGATGCACACATACTTGTGTTATGTGTAAGTATAGCTGGGAATATTTTCCATGTATTTAATGAAATCCAGTCAAGTTTGTTTATGTTTTATATAGGAATAGCAGCTAAGGTCATATCGGGTCAGGTCATACAGTTTTCTGAGGAATCCGAACCTCTATTGTTTAAGAATCCAAATTCTGGACAATGGTGGGAAAAAAAAAGGCAAGCATTTTACAGTACCATATGAATTAAACTGGGGTTAACTGCATAGGTGTACACAGAAAAGTTCATAAAGGAGGGTTATAGAGACAGAAATACATATATATTTATACATATACAAAATTGCATCAAAATGGGGGGTTTTGACCCCATTAACCCCTCCCTGCATACATCAGTGTTAATTGACAAATGCGTTAATAATATACCACCATAGAGAAAACCCAGTAAATTAAACATAGAACAGAACAAATGGCAGAAGTGTTGTCAAAAGAAAAATTTATTATTTCATTTTCCTTTATGTCTGAAGTAATTGTACATTTCGCAGGAATGTCGAAAATAAATTACAACATTGGCAAGAAATGGCCGTTTGACTGAAGTATGACAAATGCAGTGGTTTCATAAAAAAACAAACCACCACGAGTCCTTTAAACGAAATCCGATGATTTTTCCTCTAGGATATTCTTATGAGCATTTCTTCAGTTTGGAGTGGCAACAGAAATATTGGCACTGCCTCCCCAAAGTTTCTAAATGGTATTTTGGCATCAGCTTTGAAGCGCAGTAGTTCAAATATCACAGACCAAACCTATCTGGTTTTCTTCGTGGCGTTGAGGGGTCTATTCTCCCTGGTGTAAAAATCAATGTCCTACACATAATGAAAGATATAAAAATGGAATGTTAGAATCACAGACATCCTAACACAAATGCTTAAATAAGTACTAATTAATAAACATTATATTACTTTTTCTTCCAACACTTTTATCCCGCATCAGAAAAGACATTTATTTCTTCCTTTAAAATTATGTATTGCAAAAGTAGTTTGGCATATTTTGTTTTCAATAATAAAGAAATTAATTTTTTATATATGGTAGAAACTAGATTATCCACACTAATTAGGACCAGAGACATCCGGATAATCAAATAAAACTAAAAAAAAATACAAATGGGAAATTGGAAAAAAAACCCAGGAAAAATTGAAAAAAATAAAAATGGTATGACAGCTTTATTGATGTACATGAAACATATTTTATATATATTAAAAAAATTATGATGCCTCAAAGACTTTAAACTGCATAACAAGAACCTCCTAACCAGCAGGCAGATACCACATGGTACGGGCTTCTGCTATCATGCTAGTAACCTCCCCCCACTCTCTCTTCATCTCTTCTGCATGGGGGCGCTTGTTTTTTTTAAAAAAAACAAAAAAAATTGGAGTTCTGTGCTTCTGGATAATTGCGGCCCCAGATGATTGAGGTCTGGATAATCGAACATTTACTGTATAGAACAAGGTCAATGAGGGCTATATCATGACGGGATCTACATTTTTCCAAGGAATCTACATCACATCTTTCTTGCCCAGGGAATGAAACGTCGGTCTATGTCAAGCAGAAAAGACTTATTTCATAGCACGATGGATAAACATGTTATCTCCACACCGTCGTAAGTTCAACAAAAGCAAAAGTTTGCAATAATCAAAGCTTATTTGATACAAGATATGTTACTGATATCTCTAAACACAGTGACAAAATATTTACAAGAAAAGGATAATTCATAAATAAAATATTTTAAATTTAAAAAAAGCTACAAACTTTTTTCGCATTGCCAGAACTTTTTCCTCGTCGTCCAATTTTTTTTGCTGGATTTGTTTTTCAGCCAATTTCATTTCTTCCTCCATGAGGGTCTGGCTCTCTTTTGTGAGACGTCGTTTCTCCTAAAAAAAAGCTCTGTATTTTTTATACCTGTAGTTTTCAATTTGTAAACGAGTAGCATGTTTTAATACTGGGAATATATTCAGTAGCAGAGAATGTATACATAGTACAACAGACTGGACTTACCTGACGAGAATGTGTAGACTCCTTTACACTGTAAAACATGGGTCCCATTTCTGCTAGCCAATGGCCATCGACAGCAGTCACAGACTGCATATATTCCTATATAAATGAAAATTATAAAATTTGTTAGCCCTCACTGCATCAGTGAATCAAAATTTCACCCTTACTTAATTAAAAAGAATAAATTTCTGTTTAACACGTTAAACGCCACGCCGGTTTTATGTGCCGTTCCATTCACGCCACAGTTAGCCATCAAGCGGGCCCTTCCGGGCCGCTTGCCGAGCCAGAGTATAAACAGATGTTAGGCAACGTAGCCCGGCTTGAGAAAAACAAAAACCGATGTCGCCTAAATTAAATGTTCAGTCTCAGAAGTATGCAAGGACTGACATGCGCACGGTGATAACAAGAACGAAAAGTCTGCCGCCGGTCCGTACGGACCGCCGTGGCATTTAACGTGTTAATGCACGAGTGCCATTAGCAGGGGGAACAGGGGATCCACCCCCACAATGTTGGTATCAGGGTTCCATATCCCCCCCGCCCTCCAATTTCAAATAAAATGCTTTCTACTGGTATATTGTCCACGCAATACTTTTGTCGTAGGCGCCCATGGTTTAATGAATACTAAATGCAGAATACTGAAAATGACATTTGGGGCATATATTAGATATGTAAATTTGCAATTTAATGGAAAGTGGGGAGGGGACATGGGGCCCATATAATTCTATGCCTATGATGAATATACACATGGAGCTAAACATACAAATAAGCACAAACCCCAATACTAAATAAAGCCAACTTCATTAACCCAAGGGTTCAAGTTAAATTCTAGTTGACTACTACAAAATCAAAATTCTATTGAACTACTATGAAGTCAAACTTTTAAGTACTCATCTAACCAGGGCGAAAACAGATTATTTCAGAATCTCTTTACATACCGTAAACTTAGGTTTAATGAAAAATCCGTCCTTGTCAGTTTCTGGTAATAACCCAGTTAGTGCTGTATACTGCTGATGGTTTCCATATATTTGGACTTATGGTACAAGCGGACAACTCAGCCTATGCTGAGCCACAAAACTCTGTTGCTTTGGGAACCAAACCCCAAATTACTTAATCAAAGATAGCAAGTGTTTGCCATCATTTAGATCCAAAACCTCCATGGTAAACAAATGTTGATCAATTGCTGAATTTTTGTCAGATCACTTGATCACAAACTTTGTCAGCAAAGGTCATTCTCAGTAAAACAAGGTGATGTTGTACTAATGCATTGGCAAACAAATGTTACATTATGCCACTACAGGGCATTAGACAGCTCACCCAAATCACTATGCCATAGTAGCAAAGTTACCATTCGCATATTGAAGAAAAAAAAAATCCCCTGACTTTTTCAGGTTTTTCCCTAACTTTTCTGACAAAATTTCCTGATTAATTACAAACAAAATTTTGAAATGAACTCCAGTTTTGGGGAAAAAGCTTTTCCCCAAAATTCTCTCTCTCTCTCTCTTTTTTAATAGCATGAAATTTAACTATTCAAAACAAACTTGAGGTTTTCCTTGATTTTTCCATGTTTAACAAATAAATAAAATAAAATAAAAAAAAAACTAATTTTTCCTTGACCTTCAAGGACAATTTCAAATTCCCGAACAATTTCAGGTTCTCCACATGCATAAGAACCTTATATAGGGTGCTGGATAATTCCTTTAAATGTCAACATGTTATAAATGTTTTACATGTTTAAATTTAATGTTTTAATAACATTTTAATATTAATTATTAATTTGTTTTAATAACATTTAATGTTTTACATGTTTTAAATGTTTACATGTTTTTAATGTCAACATATATCAGTAAATTTTATTTGTTTTCATAAATTATATTTCAAGTGTAAATAATCTCATGGGTAGAAGACGCTCAAACTCTGAAAGGAAACTCAATCTGCGAGAATCATTGAAGAAATTTAATTCTAAATTGCATACATTAGGGATTCCTTCCTTTTTGATTCTTTTATATTGGTCATGGTGTTTTATAGTAAATTTTACCCCACAAGTCCAATTGAACGATAAAGAAATCCAAGATTAAATAGTGATTAACTCGACTTGCCTATTAGCATATATTTGCATACTTGAAATCCTTGAAAGTCAATCTTGCATGAAATTTCAAGCGTAAGCATATATCTATCTCAATATAAACTTTACAGATTTGATGATGATGATGGGGTTAAGAGGAATGAAATAAATCACTATCCTGGGTAAATTTAGTTATCAAACAACTAATTGAAATTAAAGTGTAATGCGAAAGTAGTTTCCTACCTTTGAGGTCATGATGAGTTCATGGTAAACGACGTAATCTGGAGCATAACCAATGCCAAACAATCCACTCGTTGGATGCAGATTACATGGCATGCCTGTACGGCAATTGACATATTCTCCGATGCCTTTCAATCTAGCAGCTTGGTGGAAATACGCTGAGCAGATACATTTACGAACGATATCATACTCATTGCCGCATGATATAATCCTCAGCTTTTGTTGATCCATGATGTCCTTGAGCTGTTGTCTCACCTCACGGACCTGAAGAGGAGAAAATGACATCCAAAATTAACTATGCTATTGTGTGTGTGTGCTTACTGAACAAACTATATTCCTTGAATTCCTCAGTTACGAATAGCAATACCAAGCACCATAATTACAGATATTGATCAACACCACTATATCTATATAATGTTAAAATATCTATATAATGTTTAATAGCATTCAAATGTTGACATACCTTCCGCATAGCTTTCACATGTATGAAATATTTATTACACCAAGATGAAGAAAAACTGAAAAACAAAGAGGAACCGTAATTTACATAAATGGGTAAAAGAAAGAATATATAAAACTAGCAATTCTCAAACCTTTTTAAATCAGTGGAAACCACAAAATAATTTTCACAACTTAAAGGCCTTTTGCATATAATTATGCTTATTTCTGATTTACAGCGTAAGGGCAGATGAGCTCATACTGTATTGAAACCTACAGTTTTCCGAGGAATTTATACCTCTGAATGTTACCTAAAGCCTTGTTTACACTTGTCACTTTCAACATTCATCTTGGAAGAATCAACCAAAGTGATAAGTGTAGATTGCCTTTCATTGTTCTTTCATCCAAAGTGTACATCCAAGATGAACAATGGAAGAAGTTGACCCCTATTAACTTTCGATGAAAGAGTCATCCCTTGAATAACGATCCATCCAAAGTGAAGGTGCAGTGAAAAATGTAAACAAACAGAGTTTGTTCGTTTCCGTCACATTCACTATCCAGTACTTTACGTCTGCCAGTCGAATCCCTGTCACAGTGCGAAAATTCTTGTTTTTTGTTTGTTATTAAACTATTTTCGTGGCAGTCATTTCATGACAATGTCATTTCAGTGGCAAGACAGGCATATGACGTTGTTTCTTGAAACATATCAGCAGTATGAGTGCTTGTAGAATACCAAATACAGCGATTACAGCAAATCAAATGTGCAAGAAAAAGCATACTCATCAATACTCACTGATTTAAATATTCCTGAGGTAACCGTAGCAGATATAAAAACTAAAAAATGATTCAAACATGATATGGAGCAGAACGGTGTAGTGAAACCATGAAACTGGATGAAAATACATAAACAAGGATGATTCAGCCTGAATGACTCACTTTGGATGTACATCGAAAGTGATATAGTGTAAATCCTGTTTCAGAAACCAAACTCAAGCCTACCTCCTGCCAGTGGCATTTAAAAAAAAAAATCATACATACAGAATTGAACTTTGGTTAACGGTATAAGAGACAAATACTAACGGTATAATACTACCATGGAATTAAAAATTTATTATACCTACAGCACACAAGATTAGGGTGATTCAAAAGTTATTGCAGTTCTATTACCTGTTGACAGCTCCCGTATATCCCTTGGCACATTTGTACAATTCAGAAACAAATCTGGATTGCGGTACTCCCATCACATTTGATGTACAGTTTCAGAATTTAACGTCTATGGCCTCTATCTTAACACATGCTATTTCTTCAGGACGGCAGTGTCCATTTTAATCACTGACGCCAAAATTTTGCCTGTCTTTCGGTCACTGCTCCTTCACTCCCCACAGTACAAATTTCCTCACTGCAGTTGTCAATTCTCTTATTGCAAAACAAGTATAGTAAAAAAAAAATTTTTAAAGTCAATTCCTTCAATTCGCTGCTCAAATAAAAGGGAAGAAAGGGAAAAATTGCGAAAAGCAATTTTGGCGACATTTGGCTGTAATTGGCGGCAAACATTAATCGCCAAATACACCAAAGGAAAGCAAAAAAAATTCATTTAAATTTAATTAATGAATTAATATTTGAAAAAACTGTATTAACATCAAGTGTCATCCACTACAAGTTTAAAAAAAATTATTTGAACTTGATTGAATGGATAGAAAGTATTTTATTAACGATTGAAAATTTGAACAAGATATATAAATATATATATATATATAGGGAGAGTGTGAGCTAATAGAAGGAATTGAAAAAAAAAAACAACACTCAAATTGTGTATTTTTTTGTCCATAACTTTTGATAGCAAAAAATTTTTTTTAATAAATCATAGCAATGTGTGGCTCTTATTTAGATCAACCAAATGATGTACATCAGCTGGTCATGCACTGTTCTTAATTGCATAAAAAAACCAACAGTGCACAAGTAACAGTTTAACACAGGATGTCTTCTAAATGACAAAGATTTTTAGATCACTCTAACACATTAGTATGATCAATAAGTTTTTTAATCACATTTTTTTTTTAAATCTACGAGAAAATCATGATTTAGAATCTAACAATTCATAACTCCCTGTTCATATCTAAGAAAACCCGGGAGACGTTCATGAATGGTACAATGTTTGGAAGCTAAGTGCTTCCGTTGTCGAGTGAAGACAGAATCGGCATCACTTAACAACGGGAACAATTGGCTCTCGAAATGCAGTGTTTTTTTAACCATACACCAATATAGAAATAACAGTCGCTATGGAATTTCCTGATGAAATTTTGTTTTATTTATGGATGAATTCCTAATAGGATGACATATAAATGAAGAAAGCATAATACTTTTTTTGCTAATCATTAACAGTTAGTGAAATTAAGCATAGAAATTTTATTATCATTAATAATCAGAAGTAACCAGGGTTCAACAAATTGTGATGAACCGTACTTGCCAACCTCAGAAAGAAAACCTAGAGAGCTAATAGGGAAAGGATGTTTCTTAGTCACCAATGATGACCGAATTTGTCGAGCCCTGTCAATAACAATATTCATATGATAAAAACAAGTCCGAAAAAACTTCGGAAAATGATATTATGAACAAAAGGCATTTTACTTGTGTTTTTTCCACTGCAGATACACATTCAAGAATGTCAGATGATCGCTTTCCTGATTCTGAAATTTCTCGCGAGCGG
The DNA here is from genome assembly GCA_006491805.2 of Dysdera silvatica. Lineage (NCBI taxonomy): Eukaryota > Metazoa > Arthropoda > Arachnida > Araneae > Dysderidae > Dysdera > Dysdera silvatica. The sequence goes on along the minus strand of QLNU02014802.1, from coordinate 123,377,773 downwards.
AGTCACTTTCTTCTTCACGGCCTTTTGGTCGATAGAAAATTGCAGGAACGGACAGCATGGAGACAATGATCTGTCATCAAAAATTTTTTTATTAAAAATCTGTTTTCCATTACTATAGTGTTGTTCAAAAAGATATTGCACTTTTTTCCCCCGATAGGTGGCTACAGTTGTATATTTAGGATACTGAAAGCATCTATAAATTCATGAGCACATGCACGTTTAACAACTGGCTTTTAGAGATTTATCAGGAAAGAAGTACGTAAATTGATCAAAAATTATTCTTTGTATGACGTTTTGGAATTGGACAGTCAACACAGGCGTTTTCACCAAGTTTTACTTTATTACTTCAGAAAAGAAAAGAACACTGTGCAAGCTTGTGAAAAGGTGTGTAAAGTTTATGGGGACAATGCCTTAAAAACCAGACTTTTTTATACTTAACTCGCCAGACTTTTTTTTTTATACTTGTCTGAGAGCTAGAAATTTGACATCACTAACAGAATCCACCACGTAGAGGGGTGTCCAGATACTTTTGATCCTTATTTGCATAAATCTGGAATATTTCATTTTCAGAACAGGGGTGTTTGGTAATTTGGAATATGACAATTTGTGGAAAAAACCCTTATCATCTAGCTACTTTTAGAGAATTTGAGAAATACGGCTCACTATATCATCGATAACTTTCTGAATTTTCAAGATATTCCACTGGTATTTTTTTTAAGTTGCCCTATACTTACATAAAAAGGTTAAACACTGGTAAAATAGCAATGAAAAAGATCACTCAAGCTTTCGGACGCATCAGCAGCAGTCCTTCATCAATCTTCAAAAGAATGATCAAAACAAGAAAAAAAGAACACAAACAAGCACTCGCGAAAGGAGACATAGCCTCACGTCTGGCAGAACACGCTTTACAACACGGACACGAACCCGACTGGGACTCAACAAAAATACTACACCGTCACATCACAAACAAGAATAGTAGACTCTTCTTAGAATCTTGGGAAACTTACAAACTACACGGGAAAGCCATTAATACATCACAACCACTTCCAGAAACTTATAAACAACTCTTACTCTGAAATGTATGAGACATCCCCAAATTAGGTAACCCGCAGTGTGGGTTTCTCATTGGTCCCTATTGGGGTTCTTCCATGATTCTATTGGAGGCCTCCCATTGGTTCTCATTGGGTTTTCCCATTCTGCGGGACTACTCTGATGAAGGGTTTTCCAGAAATTTCAAGTATAAAAAAGAGACAGAAACATAACATCGTCATTACTCCTGATGAAGGACTGCTGCTGATGCGTCCGAAAGCTTGAGTGATCTTTTTCATTGCTATTTTACCAGTGTTTAACCTTTTTATGTAATTTCCTCCCTGGTACCCTGTATTTTATTTCTATTGCCCTATACTATTGACTACAAAATTATGAAAGAAAGTTATTCATTATTTTCTTCAAATACTCATATCTCATCGTGTATTCAATATATTAATTTCTAATTTAAGTATAATATTTTTCTTGTACGTTGACAAATGTTCTGTAAGTTTCGTGAAATTTGACTGAAAATTGTGGATATTATAAGCAAAAAATATGTGACAAAATTTGGGTTTTCTTAAAGAAACGTTTCTATCTTCATGAATATACATGTCTATTTTACAAAAATGCACACAGGCATTAAGCATAGCTGGTTAAATATTTTCTGAAAGTTACAAATAATTTCCAGCTTTTTATGATACAGGGTGATCAAATATATTTTTTCACTTTGTCAATATGTGGGTGGTCCCCTAAATGCACAAGTCACCGAAACTTTATTGGAAAGTGTGCATTCAAGCACCTTCTATATATCTCCAAAGTTAGAGAACAATTGGCAGAGTAGTTTTTTAGAAATTCGAAAAAAAAAACAAAAAATCCAAAGTGTCTGGATACTTTTGGGCATATAGTGTAGCTGAGGCATTTAAAATATCGATTGGGAGTATCTATCTCCATTTGAAGCAACTTAGTTAAGTCAATACGCTGGATGTTTAGGTCCTGCATGAACTGAAAGGAATTACACCTCATTAAACACATAGACATCTGCAATTAACTGCTGGAATGAGAACAATCACACCCATTTCTGAAACACACGATCACTAGTGACGAGAAACGGATCATCTACAACAATGTGAAGGTAATTTGATTTGTGAAGAAAGCACGATGAGCTAACCCAGAGTACATCAAAAGTAGATGCTCTAAATCTGGTGGGATTGGAAGAATGTGATGCTTTTCGAGTTCAGCAAGGAATGCTATGATCAATTTGGACATACACTGCCAACAGCTAGACAAATTAAATGAAGCAATAGCAGAAATGCAGCCAGAATTGATAAATCATAAAGGAATGGCAGGATATATTGCCTCATCCATTGTATTTGCCAGACCTTGCACCACCAGATTAACATTTGTTACTGCCTTTGTAAAACTTCTTAAGTATAAAAACGTTCACTTCAAATGACGCTATCGAAAGGCACTTGGTTAAGTTCTTCGGCAATACAGATAGGAAGTCTTTTGAGAATGGTATCAAAATCATACTAAAAGATATCGGAAGGTCATCGAAGGAAAAGGGCAATATATACGATTAATATTCATTCTTTGTATAAAGGAGATGGTCTTGAAAAATCACCGGAAAAAATGCAATGACTTTTTGAACAATCCAATATATATATGGACAACCTTATTTTTATTACAGCAGTTTCAAAACCACATATAAATGAAGATAAAAAATATAAACGGCTGACCATTACTTAACTGTAAGAGGTTATTCTCTATAAATTGTCTATATTTGTATTAAAATCTTAAACTTGACCAAAAATTATATAACTTACTGCACAAAACAGGGAAAGGAACACACTTCCTACAATTTTGTAAAAGTTAAATGCAATGACAAGAGCTGACTATCTGCTTGTTTGTGGTTTTACAGCTCAAGGACTATAATGGTCATGCTGCGCTGGAACCTACTGTTTTCCGAGGAATCCGAACCTCTGGTCCTACAATTTTCCGAGGAACCCGAACCTCTTACGGCCTAGGAAACCAAATCCTGGACTATGATGAGCAGTGCA
>QLNU02014802.1:123355918-123374587 GCA_006491805.2 Dysdera silvatica | reverse complement strand
GCCAGATTAGTTCGTTGTATTTCAGGTACAGTGGTTGTCAGAAGTTCATTTTTATACTGACTTTCCGTGTACAGTCGGAAACACTGACTGCCAAAAGTAAATACACAATGATTCCGTAAATTCTCAATGCAATTATACATAACTTTAGATTTCTATACTAAAAAATGAATTTTATAACTTTAAATTCAATTAATCTTATGAGAAATTTGTATAGCAGATATGATTTCTACCTCTCTTTATTTTCCTGACTTGTTCGTTTGATTTTTTAGAGTACAAGCACAGCAAAGGCCATGCTGCACCGAGATCTACAATTTCTCGAGGAATCCAAACCTCTTAAGGCCCACAGAACTAATCCCCAGACTACGGTGAGTAGACTTTTTGACTTTCATGGGCCAAAAAGGTTGGAGATATAACCTAAAACTATATTTTTATTTTATAGTACATGGATAGCAAAGGCCATACTGAGGAAGGACTTTCAGTTTTCTGAAAAATCAGCGCTTCTATCTGCAATGATATAATTACGGTAGAGACAATTTATTTATAGAACATTCCACTGGAAAGAGTCATTCTCTAAAAACAATTTATTAAAAATACATAGAAATTTGATACCCTACAATTTCTTTAAACAAAAAATAAAATAAAAATTTGAAGTTGAGTTTCAAATTTAATTTAAAATTCAATGAAGACTTTGATAGGTTAAATTTAACGAATTAGCCTGTTCTACATGTACATTCCTTTCTCTTTTACTTTATATTATTTTTTTTGCATTCCTGTTTGGTCAACTTTTTCAAACAATGCTCAATGACGAAGGTAATTAATTATAAAGGAAATTAAAGTTAATAATAACATACACACACTGATAATTACGTAAGTTAATTATGCAACTCCAAGTTGCATAATTAGCTTATGTAATTATCAATGTGTAATTATCAATATACAGTCATAATATAACAAATTACTAGCAAGTTTTTGCATTGTTATTAAAAATGTTGAACAACTTTTTAGAAAAGTATTCTAAAAACCAATATTGAAGATTTTTATGCTTTGACGTCTGGAATCTCACCAATTCTGCAACAGATTTCATAAAAACCTTTGTTACCTAATAAATAGCAACTAGTACTTTAATATCATACGAAAAGGTTCAAAACTCACCCAGGACCTGTTCTCCCGGCTCTTCCTGATCGCTGATTAGAGTTGGCCTATAGAAAAAAAACCCCGTAAATTTTATAAATAAACCACCTTCAATAAAACCAACTTATTTATGCACTGAGTAAGTAATGACGATATAATGAAGCATGTACCTGACTTATGGGATATATCTGAAGAGCATCCATACCGATTCTTGGATTATAGACTTTCAACTTACAGTACCCACTGTCGACAACAAACATGATACCATCAACTAAAAAAGTTTTTTAAAAAATTGACATTACAAATTATAAATATAATATTAACATACTTTATGTTATTTTATAATAATTCATTTCAAAGTGAACACCAAATTCAGGCATGTGCAACAACAGCATATGTTAATGTGAAATTTATACAATTGACATTAGCATGTGCAGTTCATGTAAACACGAGCATGAGGGTTCTCAAACATGGCAGGAATTTCGCGGTTTCAAGGAGGAATGGCAGACTCAAATTGATAGACAAACTGTAACGATCAGCGATGTTAGCGAAAAAGTCTTAATTGAAGTAAATAATATAGATCTCTCTCTCTCTCTCAATGATGTCCTTACAATTAATGAATCTTTTAGTTTAAAAGCCATATTTTGAGGTCTCAACAAATGCTCTCATAGAAAATAATACAATTAATCTCTCTTAACCCCTTATGTATGTTTAACAACTATATTTTGTATGTTAGCAACCATATTTATTAAATACTTCATAATGTTAATGTTTTATGATTGAGAACCATATTTTTTATAGACGTTTAGCTTGTTCTTTTCTTGCCAAGATGTTTTAGTAATGGAATCAAGAAGTTTGGATCAAATTTACGATGAGACAGTGAAAAGAAAACTAGCTGATTCAAATAAAGATACACTGGATTATGAAATAAAATGAGGGAACGAAAAATTCCTTCCTTAAATGGTGAAAATCAGTGATGAAACACTAGAAATAAATATGTATGATGCAAATTCCGGGCTTTAAACTTTGAGTTAATTCTTGGGGGTCCGCGAGGGCGAGTAATCTCTGAAAGGCATCCATGGTCCAGGAAAGTTAAAGAACCGCTGCTCTAAATGCCCTTTGCATGTACATTATTTCATCTGACACAGAAATAAATTTGTTTAAACTTCTTGAAGAAATAGAAGAAAATATTCTATAAACACGACCAAAATCGAGGCAATGTATTCTTTTTCCCCTCTAAATAAATAAGATCATTTTATTACTATAATGTACTGTAACTTTATTAAATTGTACGGCAAGGGTCTTCAACCAACGTCGTTTTTAATGTGGCCAGCCGGCTCAAGGAAAATAAATAAAAAAAAAATAATTTCACACAAAAATAAAGCCTCTTGCTCCTTCGAAGTCTTAAATCTATGTATTTTATTCCATTCACATTTTCACATTTCATAATAAATATCTTAAAATGCTGGAGAAATAAAGTAATACTTGGTCTTCCCTCAATTGTATTTTATTTTAGTTTTCCAGCACACATGGGCATTAGGGGTAGTTGTGCTATTTTGGTATTTTTGGTATATTTTGGTATTTTGTATATATATATATATATATACAAAATTTCATCGAAATGGGAATTAGAACCACCATCAACACCTTCTGTGGATGCCAGTATGTCTGCAAACAGCCCTTTTCTTCAAGAATGAAGTTGATAAAATCAAATGCTAGGAGCAGAATAACTGACGTCCCCCTTAAAAACACTCATAAGGTTGCAACATCAAATATAGGACCTGATATTGACAAGCTTATTAAAAATAATCAATGCCAAAAATATCACAAAAAAGTTTGATTTCACTTTATATATTAACTAAACGCATTGTAGATGTTTTTTGCTTCCATAGGTTTTTATATTTTAATATATATTCAGTCCCAGAGGAGGATCCAGAAAATATTTTCAGATGGGTGCGAAAAACCAATTTATACCTTAGATAAAATGGCAACAAAGGCTGATCAGGGGTGCCCCTGGATTTGCCTTTATTTAATCTTAACTCTTAACCCTCAAACGGCGGAAACATGTATTAATGCTATAATTAGCAATGCACTGCGCAAACCCCAATTTCAGAGTAGGGAGCATTTGCCATGTGCATGGTGAAATACGGTGTTCCATGCATGCATGTAAGGAACACTGGAATCTCTCCGTATTTTACCATGCACGAGGCAAATGCTCCCTACTCTGAAATTGGGGTTTGTGCAGTGAGTTAACGCGTGTGGGAGATGGAGACAACCCAACCCAACCGATGTTTTTGTATTTCACTATAAGCATGTTTTTTTTAGCACATGTATTACATAATTTAATTTCTAACTACAAATTGTTGAGCATATGCTTTATTTAAATAAACACACATTTAATTATCATTTGCAAGGATTTCTATGTTATTGTGCAATTCTGCTTGTAGTGAGAATTTTTCTCAGTTCCTTGAATCGTACTATACCGGGTTTTACTGTGTATATATCAATACAGCTGTCCTTTGCCAAGAATACCTGCACTCGGCAGTGTCGCTTCGAAGTAGCCCCAATAGGGTCACGATGGAGGTTGACACAACGAGTTCAGTGTCGGATTAACCATAAAGCAAAGAAAGCAGCCGCTTTAGGGCCCTGTGTGAGAACTACCTTGGACAGAAAAAACCAAAAGTTTCGATGTTTGTGTTTTAGATTAAATGTGTAAAATCGTTATTTTGTTAGTCAAGATTAGAATCTGCTGCGTAAGACGAAGTTCGATTGTGAGAAGGCGAGGTGAGCTATAGCAATGTTGAATGTCCACACCTAGACAAACAGCTGACCGTCGTTGATACCTTCGCCTTCCTTTGTGTGTGGCACGGAGAAGGGAGGGGGGAAAGCGGGGTAAGGGTGACTCATCACTGTTATCGATCTGTGCAGCCGCTGTGAAGTTAGTATGATGTACTGTGCCTGTACCAAGTGTACCCAGCAAATTATCAGTTATGTTGTCGATTATGGTTATTTCGTAGTTTAGTTTTTATGAACCGTGCATCACGATCGCCTTGCCGAATGCCAGGGAAGTAAGTGAAGTTATAGTGTTGTTTCGGATTCTTTCACAACTGACAACATGCCCTTGCCGCTCAATCAGAACCGGAATGGAATATAAAACCAGGTAAGCAAAGTGGGTTACCATAATGGTTTAACGTTAAACTAACTGTAAATTACATCAATTAAAAATTGAGTTAATACCGGAATAACGTGCTAAGTGCTATAAGCCCAATAACATGTAAACAAAAAATAATGAATAACTCAGAATCAAATTTTTACCGCAGTTGCCCAAAATAATGGAAACACTTGCATGCTATTTCAATGGGAGAAGTATATATTTTGCTGTGTAACTCTTGTAGGCTTGTAACGAAGTTAAGATTTTGGGGGGGGGGGGGGGGGGTGACACTAATCAGAAATCTGAGGCAGTCCATTGGACAAGGTGTTTATTGACACAAATGTCAAAAAAAAAGAAATCTTCTTCATGACTGCGTTTTAGGCAACCATTTTGGAGAGAATCAATGCAGTCAGCAAGTTATTACAAAGTGAAACGGTTGAACTTTAAACTGCTGTTTATTTTTTAAGTTCATTGTTAGAATTTTTAAAATCACAAAGACATCAGTTTGATTACTATGAACAGAAAGCCAGTGAGCTACAATACTCTGATGAGGTAAAACGAAAGCGAGCGATTAAACGGAATTTTGACGATGGTGATGCCGAGGATGTTGTTCTGCAGCTGCAAGTCGAAGAAAGGTTTAAGGTTGAAACTTACCTACCAATTTTGGGTAAGCTAAATGTTGAGCTGTGTCATCGTCTGAAAGCATACGAAACAGTGTTTGGTGTTTTGTGCGTCTTTCCAACACTTACTGACGCTCAAATAATAGAAAGTGCTTCAAAACTATGCAAATGGTGTTGAAGCTGAATTTGGGAACGAAATGTTTCGTTTCAAATACTTCATGTCCCAGCTTGAAGATTTCAATGGAAAGGAAGTTACTTTAGAGTTACAGTCATACAATGTAATTTTTGAAAACAAATTGCAATCTACTTTTCCCAATGTAACAACAGTACTGAAGATATAGTTGTCACTGATGATTACCAATGCTACGGGGGAAAAGATCATTATCAAAAAAATGAAGATTATTAAAAACTGCCATAGGTCTACAATAGTGCAAAACAGACTTGCATCACTCGCTATTATGATCAGTGAAAATGACGTTCTGCAAAAGTTAAAGTTCGAAGACGTTCTAAGTAGTTTTGTGTCAAAGAAAGTCAGGAATTTTAATTTGTAAGTAATACTCTACCACATTTCTGTTATTGAAAAATTTGACGACTCTTATTTTTACAAGTGGATTGAACTGACTGAATTTCATTGTAAATATATTTTTATTTCTTCTCTCCTCCATATCTTAAGTATTACATTACCATTACCACTTATGGCACTTGTGGTTTTTAAGGTTTACGTTGATGAGTAAGCAAGCAAAGTCTTTGGTCAAATTTTTTTCATGTTCTTATAGAAAGTAGTAAGCAAAGTAGTTTTTTTTTTTTAATAAAATCTTTCTTCAGACAAAAATCATAGTTCACTTTGACATACAGGCCCAATGCAATTTTTATATTTATATACTTTTGGTTTTTTTTCCGGTTTATTTATTTCAGATAATTCAATATTAATTATGATATGGCTTTGATTTTTTTATGTTGACTAACGACTTTGTGAATAGCCTATATGCGACATAAAAAATAAAAGACATTAACTTTCTATGAACATGTTTTATCAATGAGTTATGTGAGTATTTTTCCCCTTCAAACATATTTATTAGTACAAAATTAGTTGTATTAAGTGTTTAAATTCTACCTTCAGGCAGACGTAAAAATGTAAATACATCACACACATACTCATTTTTGGTCGCTTGCATGCACGCACATCAATCTGAGATTAGAAATGGGAAGGCAAACTAAAGGGTAAGAGGGGGCCCCGTTGCTTATCTTGCTTCAGGGCCCCAAAGGTTATTAATCTGGCACTGAATGAGTCACACCTTAGTGCAGAACTTTGGCTGTGGTGACCGAAGTTTGGAATCTTCGTTAAACTGTAGGTCCAGTTTGCCAACATTCTGCGCTTAAGGCCATTTCCTTTGTATTTCTTTCACCGTACTACGTGTATGTGTGATAACAGAGAGACCTCCATCCTGCAGTGGATTGAAAATGGTTGATGATGATGATGATATATCGTGTAAAAGGTGAATGGACAAAAAAAAAAAGGTCGAGAACTACTGCATCGGCATATGTATAATTTACACCCACCTGTAAGTGACGTTTCTGCAATATTCGTAGCCACAACACATTTTCTTATTCCATCTGGTGCCTTTTGGAATATTTTGGCTTGCAAATCGCTGGGTAACTGGGAGTAGATGGGAAGAATTGCCAACTGGGGTGCATTGTCAATTTCACCAAGACGTTCTGAAATGTTATAAAAGACTGGTTAAACATTAGGCATAGACACTGGCAGATCACTATGCAAAACAAATAATAACAATCAACAATGATAAAAGCAGGCAATGCCTTCGATAAGTCACAGTTCAACAACCATTAATTGTTGCTTGTTGTCCTCAAGCCTGTAAAAACCTTTCTTGATCAATAACCCATACTTATCAACATCGTTATTGGGTTTATTAAAACTAACCAAAATTAAAAATACACCAAAATAAATCAAATGCGCCAGTAAAACATTTAAATTATTTAGCTAACTGCTTATGGTCCAAAGACGGGAAAGCCCTTGTTACATCAAATGAGGCAAAAAATCAGTTAAGCACATTCACTGCTATATGGCATATGATGGCTGAAAAAGTTCTGGAAAAATTACTCAGTTTCGAATCCTTTGAGGTAATAAAGATCACCTCTTTATTGTAAAGGTGTCATTTCTAAAAGAAGATGTTCTCATCCTTAAAAAGGGTCCTTTCCTTTGTAAATATACACGCCGACAAAAAACGTGATGACTGCATGGTGGCCCTTCGTAGTTTAGCAATCACTACCAATTTCATAACATACTAAATTCAAATTCTTACATCCATAATCACTGGTTCAAATCTAGTCTGCAGTATGGCCATTCTTTGCTGAAAGTCATGTATTTGAACCAAATATCACGGGGTAAAATTGGTTGGTTCTGTATTTTTTTATGGCGCATGGTCAGCAAGGGTGATTCTGTGCCAATCAAGGTGAGATCGTACATATGGTATAAATGGGTAAAATCAGTTATTTTATTGAAATCCTGCTTTTAAATGAATATACATAACATACATAAATGAATATACACGTTACCTGAAATTAATTCACAGGTCACCTCAATATCCTCTTGACCTGGCATAAATATTAAAATATCACCTGAAAAAACATTAATTAAAAAAAAATCTTAATTATACGTTTGAATACCAAGAGTTCATAAGGAAAACAAGTGTCTTCAAACTTTTTAATAACTGATAATTTCAATGCACATATGCTATGCAAGGAGATACACTTTTCAAGATAAAATTTTGCTAATTGTATGAATGCAATTTTAGTTTTAATATCAACTGTAAAGACTAAGAAGTAATTAGTATAAAACAAGGAGACTTCAGAATGCAATACCTGGTGCTGTCTGTAGATGAATTTGTAATGCTTGTTTGACAGCACCATCGACATAGTCTTCAACGGGATTTTTACTAAAAAACAATTCTACTGGAAAGGTCCGTCCGGGTATAGTAAACGAAGGCACATTACCAAAAAAGGAGGCAAATTTTGAGGCATCCATTGTAGCGGACGTAACAATTAATTTCAAGTCCTGGCGTCGGGCCACAACCTATAAAAAATTATAAATTTATTATAATTTCTTATTGAGCACAACACTGATGACAAAATTGCAAAAATTATGAGGAAAATACAGCATATATTAAAGAAAAAATACCACTTTAGATCACATGTATATTTATAACGGTATACAAATAAATACTTCTCTGCAAAAACTACACGGTGAGCAGAAATATACCTACCTCTCTTAACAATCCAAAAAGGACATCGGTACTGAGAGATCTTTCATGTGCTTCATCCATGATTATCGCACTATAATTGTCTAAATCTGACTCCCGCAATGATTCTCGCAACAAAATACCATCAGTCATATATTTTATGATTGTTTTCTAAAAAGAAACATGTTCTTGAAAACATTCGTAAACACATTTCGGTACAAATAAAATAGAAAATTAATTTCAAATCCTATCAAACTACTTTTACTACAAAGCCTAATTAGATCCTTGAGGATGCTGATGTTGCGAAAGTAAATATTTGATATCTGGTTTACATTAAGTCTAGTTTTCGTAAGGTTTGTTCGTCTGACAAAACCCCTAATATCGACCAGATTGACTAACCCTGGTCCAGTGTACTAATGTGTACTAATATTATTTAATTTTTTTTTCTTAGTGTATATACATTTTCTTCACATAATTGTTTCTGAAGCAATTTTTTAGCCACAAAAACTCCATAAACAATAAATTTGTTTTGTAATTATTCTATAAAGCATTAGAGGTTTGACTAAGAGAAAAAAAAGGGGGTAGCAAGAAACTGATGAGAAAAATACATGTATTTTCAATCCCTATGAGAGGAAGAAAAAATTTCTGAGACATGTTTAAGCAGAACACAACAGAAATCAAATACTGTCTACTGTATTAAATGGCCATGGTCATACCTATTGCACAATTGTGATGCTTCGTATTAACTCTTAATATGTACACATGCATGCACGTAAGTACATAATAGTAAAAACTATGTATTTACAAGTAATAAATATGCATGTCTCAAGATTCAATACAGCATAGTTTTTATATGATTATGTGCCATACAAATTAAAACAACATGATTTTAGAAAAAGTATACTAAAAATACCTTTTTCCACTGGCAAAAGGGGATTCTTCTTCATAAACTTTGATTTGTTTTTATTTTGTGCATTTAGTTAGTTTAATTTTGCAGGAGAATATAAAGATACTGTTTAAGTAATTTATTTTTACGTTTTGATTAAATTGAAAATTGACAAATTACTTCATTTGTACAGTCTTCAAATCGTATGGCATATCCTACTTCATCACCAAGGTTGACTCCCATTTCATCAGCAACACGTTTAGCAACAGACATAGCAGCAACTCTTCGAGGTTGTGTACAGCCAATCATCCCATATTTACTATAGCCATCTTCATGCAAATACTAAGACACATCAATGAAAGTCATATCACCATGAGCAAAATTTTACTATTATTATGATAATTATACTATACAGGCATATATTTTGAGAGCACATTATCAAAACTAGTACACATGTATAATATTCCAGCGCAGTAATATTTTGTCTGTACCTTTAAATCAAACTACTATGGCAAATAGTTATAAACTGAGACTACTAATCTATAACGAGTGAAATGAGAAAACAGAACTAATATGGAATTCCCTTGTTCTACATTATGTATAACCAATATTCTATAACAGGAGTTTCCAACCCTTTATATGCCCCACAGCTCTAGAAAAAAATTAGGTAATGTTCACACTGCTCTATCATACCTCACACACAGAAAAAGTATTATCACATTTGAAGATGGAGAATTCTAATTTCTAATGTTCTGAACAGTATACAATACCGCGAGTAAACAAACTAACCTTTAAAAAATTAACTTTTTAAATATATGATACATATAAACGTAAACTAAATAATTAGATAACTTATTTTACCACCACTTCTACTACATTGTGCAGTCCATTGATTAGTGTAATTTTTTTGGCATGATTGAAAGCCAAACCAGGGGTATAATACAGATGTATCCGTCTTCTTATTCTTTTTCAATAAATTTACAGCTTTGTTGTTAGTGATTTATCCCAATGGTTTCCCAATATTTTGAACCCACAGTTCCCTTTACGTCTAGGATAACAAATATGCTTTTGCGACCACTCTTCCCAGTGTATATTATTCTGTTGTTCAAAAGAAAAAAAAAAAGTTTCCTTTCACCTCTCATAAACTGTTAAGATGACTCCCAAATATACAAATCACATATCATAAATGTGTTTTACATTACATACTGTATAAAATACTATTCAACATTGTGACACAAAGTTGAAAAGCCTCTGCTGTACAGTAACAAAAGGCCAATTTCATCACATAATGACTCCCAAGCTGCTTACAATAAATTATTTTTTCCCTTCGTTCAGTATGTCCCTTCCATTTCGTATGGACAAACTACATTTTTAAGAGAAAAAGACGACATTCCCATGCCAGGGTTCGAGCTCAGCCACAGCTAACTAGAATATTCTAGCCAGCCGTGGCTCAGTACGCTGCATCACAGCTATATATACAAGTAGGGCCGCATTTACGTGCTCAACGCCTCTAGCTCACCATTATTATAACATATTACACGAATTTATTTCTAAAAAAACGAAAAACTGCCTCACTTGTGTCAGTTGAGTTGTTTTACCAGATCCAGTCTCTCCCACGATGATGATGACGCTGTTGTCTCGGATCACATTTAGTAGCTCCTGTCGAACAGCAAAGATTGGAAGAAACTGCCTTTGTTGAATCATCGTCTTTTTACGAGAAAAGTCACTCACAGCTTCACCTGCATTCTTCATATGTTCCGCAAATTTATGCTCATCTCTGTAATTTGTATTTTCATCTGCGTTTTTCTCATCCTACATACAAAAGACGATAAAACTAAATCACATATAAAACATTCGTTTGACTTCAAAAATACTTGCATGTATGCGGCTTTTGCATGTATAAAATAGCAATCACGTGGGTTTAGATAACAATAAAAAGATAGGAGAAATTTTGAGACTCGATATTTTATGCATGTATGCAATCTTCGCATATATGAAGATACACGTACATGATTTCGACTGTATTCTATGCTGCAACGATTCGATATTCGTAGGACAGAAATTTTGTTTACTCTTTAATTTTGTAAACTCATTAAAAATGAGGAATGATATTTATAAGATATCATTACTCTTCTCAAGATTTACACAATTGCCAACTGGTCAACATATGAAGACAACAGGGCACGTTTTCCATGGAGAATTGTTTTGTTTATTTGTGGTTTTATGACTCAAAGAATACAATGGTCACGTGCACTGGGACCTACCGTTTTCCGAGAAATCCAAACCTCTTAAGGCTTAGGGAACCAAACCCCAAATTACAGTGCAATCTCTATGAGATTTCTGAGTAAGCGTTCTTCGTCCTGTTGGGAGTTGAACACAGATTAACAGTGCACTACGGAGAAATGAGATGAATAATATTTTTTTAAGCTCAACTAGACTTTTTTTTGCAAAAAGCTTTTATTGGACAGGACAAAGTCTCTATTTCTTCTTTACAAAAAAGTTCTAGTTGAGCCAAAAGATAGGTGTTAAAAAATATTATAAGGAACAACATTATGAAAATTTTGCAATACATTTTAATGACTTGCAAGTAAAAAAAATACCAATAATTTTGTAATAATCGACAGAATATAGATAATTAGGGATTTTTTTCATGTGCAAATTGAGAAATAGATCTTTGGTAAATAGTAAACATGTTAAGTAGTTCATTCAAATAATTTGGTTGACGACCCATAGTTCAGAGCCATGCATGATACTAAGGACATCATCATAAATAATCTAATGACAAAAAAACAACAACAAACATAGATAAAGGGAGTCTTGGAACAGCCACTTAAATGATAAAGAAATCGTCCTTTTATGAAAAAAGAAAGAAATGGTTCACAAAGGTGTCCATTTCGTGACACTAAATTTATCCTCATAATTCTTTTGTTTACTACTAATGTATCCATTGCCTATTAGAAAAGAGTGAAAATGAAATTATTATAATTTTGTTTATAATTATTATAATTTTGTGTTTTTACAGCAGAAGGATAGCAACGGTCATACTCCATCGGGAACCATGTTTTTTGAGGAATTAGAACCTTTGCTGTCAAGGACATCAAATGTTGATGACCAAAAAAAAAAAAAAAAAGGGCACACCATCTATGATACCACGACGAGTATAACTTGAATTATTGGCATGATAAACAAATACGTTTCAATTATGCCATCGTAAACAGCTCCTGCTCTCATCCATAAGTATTTGAATTCCCCTCCACAGTCGGAGCCAGAAGTATATTGCAGGTTATTCCTAGGTTCTACAGAATCTTTAAGAGAATGTGGCAAGGGTGATCGGATCTACAGCCATCTTAAAATTAAAAATGTACCACCTTCTTTCTAGGCACCTCATGGGATCCCACCTCTGAGGGTGGCTTGTGGCTGGCACTTGATGCCCCCCCCCCACCAATTCAAAGGGAAAATGTTGAAGTAGAGGCTGCATGGCTCCATCATCATACTTAGTATCTATCATGACATGTAGGACTACTCCACCATAGGAGAGTGAACCTACATCCCTGCCCGCCCCCAAAAAGTCAATCTCTTAAGGTCTAACAACTAACTCCCGGATTAAAGCTAACAGTTTTCATCAATAACTCTTTTTTTTTTATTGTTGGGAGTCGAAATTAGACTAATGGTATACAAGGTAAACGTGTTACCATTTCAACACTGCAAGGTTTAAACCGAATCAGAAAATTCTGCTTTCAAACACTTTGGAATAAATAAAATTGTTAGTTACAAACTTCATCAGCAGAATAAAGTGGTCACATCAATGATTGTTGGTATTTTTATTAATCATACTTATAAAAATAGCAATAACTTCTTTAATAGTGTAAAATACACACTAAATACGTGACTTACGGTTTCATCCTTCTTTTTAATTCCCATGATGTCGCCGAGCCGAGTTCCAGCGAGTTCCCATTCCTTTTTTTGAGCTTTTCGACGTTCCTTTTGTTCCCGATATGTTCTTACGACAAGGCTACCTTTCCGTGCGACAATAGCCATATCAGATGTGCCATCCTGCAAAAGAAAGAAAGAAATCAATTTTATTTCGTGGAAACAAATTATTCAAATAAATGCACTTCACCGTAAAAATACATTTCTTTGTTTTAAAAAAAAAAAGATGTACATACATGTTCAGACACTCTTTAAGAAAATTACACTGCATTTCCCATTCAAAATCACAACAAGGCTTTTTGAACCCCCCCCCCCCCCTCTCCATAAAAAAATTTATTGCATTTTTGAAATAATATCGGTTACTCTAAAACTGAAGCCAAAAAAGTGAATTCCAAGAAAAAGGAGAAAACTTCCATGCCTGGGAATAAAAGAAAGATGGTAAATTTTTACCTTGACAGGCACGACAGGCTCAGGTTGTTTTGTGAACACAATTCGACCATCTAAAAATGGAGGAATGACGTTGTGAACCAATAAATGAACTCGTGCTTCACTATCTTCTTCAAAATCTTCATCATATTCAAGTTTATGAACAACGCCACTAGTCAGCATACGATTGGTTTCCCATTTTTCATTATCCTACGAAAAAAATCATAATTCTCTATATAAAAAAGAATCTATATAACCTGAATTTTCAGAATTACACATGTGAAAGTTATCATCCATTTACTTTATTTAAAATTGATTAATCAAAATTAAATTTATCCCCATCCCTTCTCTGCTTATTAATTTGTATTTTTTGCAACCCACGACTGTGTTATAGGTCATCTGGGAATAAGACCTTGGACCAATTATTAATTTACACATCACCATGCTTCCTAAAAGTCGAAGGTAACCCAAATAGACTGAAGATGGCGTTTATAATCACTGGATCACCCTCTTTTTATCAATCGTAATAATATATAATGAGGTTGATTACGTAACGTTACAAATATAATGTGGCTACTAACAATGGCAGAAAACAATTTTTTCTGTGATTTATACAGAAATTTTTTGAACGTAAGGACTTTTCACGTATTTCCACTTTCATGATAATAAAATGTTTTAAAAAATTTAATTGCTATTAAATTAATAGAAAATGCCAGACAGTATATATATATAATATTAAAACTGACCAAAATGGTTTCATGTTATAATAACATTCCCCTTTTCAGTCAACAACAAATTAGTTACTTTTTCTTCTTCTTCAAGTGCTTTCTCTAATATGGAGGCTGGGTTGGTGGCCAATATGAGGCAGATTTTCCTGTTTCTGCTCGAATGGATAATGTCTTCTATGCTTAGTCCAGTCCAAGCCTTTAAACTGTCCCATCCATCATCTTTTTGTTCTACCCCCTAGGACCCTGCCCTATGATGTTTCCCTCTAGTACCAATTAGTTACTACATTATTAAATAAATTACCTATGCTGTTAGACAATTTATTAAGTTATTCGATGCAATTTACTAAGTCATTAATTACTTTATGGATCTGTCTTTGTTGAGCTGACATCCTCTGCCGTTTCATCTGCTCGACAGCTTCTTCCTTTTTCTTAGTATATTCGTTGGACATCCGAGAGAATGGGTTATGATCATCATTATACCCTTCATCAAGCGAGTACCATTCACGATCAACACGCTTGACTTCTTCTTCCCAATCCTGTTTATCATCTTCCGAAGACCACGGAACACTCTCATCTAAATGAGAAAAGGTTGTAGTAACTTGGGTTAGACTACGAGTTAGATAAGTAGAGTTACATAAGTTGAAAATGAATTAAAAAAATGAAATAAAAATGAATAAAAGCAGCAGAAGTTAGAAATTTTCAAAAATTAATTTACCTTTTGCATTGGAATCTCTTGGTGTTGCACCGGTTTTCTTTCGGTCTTTTACCCACGTATTATAGCGATAAGCTGGTGTAGCCGCTGGAGATTCATTATCAGATTTATACCTAACAGAAAAATCGGATTAGAAAAAAATCAATTTGTGCTTCTAACCCTTAGTTCCAATGTCGTTATAGCCGCCTATCACAAAATCAGAACCGTAGCCACATTCCCTGCCAACCTAAATTCCCAGCAACGAAAAACATATACACAAAGGAGCTATGCTTCAAAAAATACTAGCAAGGATGCCACATTTGGCAATTAAACCTCCTAAAAATGCCAATGAAGTCACAGTAAGCAATTAATTACAGTTTAACCAAATTATCAATTTGCAATTTTTTGTAGTCTTTTAAGTAATGTAATTATTAATATCAACTGTGCTTTTATACCTTTTGTCATGCCAGCTACGGTCACTTCTGCTTCCCTCTCGTTCTGACCTTGACGGCGTTGGTTGATCCCAGACAGAATGTTTCGAAGGGGTGATATCCTCATCATCCCAACCCGATCGCGAGGGGGAATCTGACCAAGACACACAAATAAAATTAACAATTTAATAAGCACATTTCACACTTAACAATCTACAAAACAAAATTACGAACTTACTAAACTTTCCAAAGTACATTGCTTAAAGCAAAATCAAATTACAAGTGAAGACAAAAGAGAAGGTGTATAAAATGCAAAGAGAACATCACTTCTAACACCTGCATTAAAATGGAGATTTGTGGCGAATTAAGGTAATCAAATCAATCGATTCACTGTTTTTGGGTTCATATTAGAGCTTGTTGACCTGTACGGGTCGGAACAAAGAAAACGGTCAAGTCTAACGCTGGACTCGATCCAGCAGCTTCAGATTCTGACACTTTGACTTCTGAATCACTGAGACATAGCTGAACTTTATATTACTGAGATATACCCATTTTATATTATACTTTGCATTTATATTGCCACTTTTAGCTAATGCATTAGAATTGGTGCCCCAGTGTTTATGTCCATTGCCTTCAGGCGCACTGGATTTGGATTTGATTTTTAAGTAAGCTTGGCTGGATATAATGTATCATGGGGTAATGTCAATCATACCATAGTACTCGCATGCCAAATGGCTAACAAATATCCACTTTATCTAACAGTTTAAACTGTCAGACACCAAAATGACGGGTGCTGGAAAAAGATTGCATTAAAATGAAGGCATGCAAGGGAATTGAGCTAATAAATATAAAAATTCATATACCCATGTTTTTCACTTCAGACAAAAATCTTTCGACTCATTAAATACAATGAATGAAAAAAAAAAAAGGGCCACCTTAGAAGTATAAAAAAAATAAAACCTCCCTTTGTTCTGAGCCTTGTAGGTAAAAAAATTAACCTTGAATTTTTTTTTTTTTTTTTTTAAGACATAAGGACAACTAAGGTCATATATGATTCCCACTCTTTTGTCCTGATGAAATTCAAGGACTTTTCAAGGACTTCACATTTTCAGTCGCAATATACATAATTAAAAATGCAAGACATTATAAGCATAATATTAAAATTAGTATTTAATTATGTTGCTCCTTTTCAACTTGGCACACTGCTAGCAAAAGCTATCTTTTTTTTGGATCCCTTGTATCAGCTGCACTCAACGGACTGGGGGGGGGGAAGGGGGGCTGTGTCCGAACGAAGCACTACTGGCTTTGCTCTGGAACTAAGGCGAAATACTCCCTCTTTTTTTTTTCTTTTGCCAAAACTTCAAAAAAAAAAAAAAAATTTGGGAAAAATTTGAAGACTTTTCAAGGGCCAACCACATTTTTGGCAGTTTTCCAAGTACTTTTCAAAGACTTCCAAGGACCATGGTAACCATGTAATACCGTATCGGATTTACGGTTTTCCCAGGATTCAAACCTCTATTACCCAGGGAACTGGACAACTGGTGGACCAAAAACGGTGCATATATTTTACAATACTAGTAATGTTGACGCTGAGTTAATGGCATAATGGATGAATATATATCAAATGGTCATCAAAGAAAGCAGGAGCATAACATCAAAATGTACATCCAGTACATTAAATATACAGTATGCATGCTAAAGACATTTGATATTTTGTCCAGGCTGGCATTACCTCTAGGTCTCGCTCTTGGAGAAGGTGGTTCTTCCCTGCGATTTGGAGAAGCACTCCACTCTCTTGAGCTGCGATTCGAGCGCCTACTTGACCTTTCGGACCAATCGCCATCCCTAACATTTTCTCTGTGTTTCCTGCTCGATTCTCTCTTCTTATCTAAGAACAGTACATTAATTTACATTTTCTGCTAAAAAACTCATTACTCACTAAAACTATAATTCATAATTAAAAAAGAAAAACTAAAGAGCCAATCCCACGATGTTTTTTATGCAAATTTGTATCGTATGTTTTATACAGTCACACCCCATTAACGAGAACGTTTACATAAAAAATGCAAATTATTTTTAACACAAACTGTTTCCTGAATCCCCAATATCAAATTGTACAGTAATATGATCATATTGTTGCACTTAGTGAGCTTTTTTTTATCGTTGCTCACATGACTACTTTTTGTTCTTAATTAATTTGTTCCTTTTTTTATAATTTCAGTGGCAACAGCTGTTTTCTTGCTTTTAATTTCTTTTTCCATTATTATTTCAATGGTAACATGCCTGTTTTTCTATTCTTAATATATTTCTTTCTTTCAGGTTTTAAATGGCAACATTATTATTTTAAGAAAAAAAGAATTTATTTTGTTGTTCTTGTCCAGTTTAATACTGGAGTTTAAAGAGTAAAAAAGATGTATAGTATAAAAGTATATTAAAGTGAAGTTCTTTTTTCATGTGTTTTGACTTTTCAGTGTTGTTGTTTCTTCTGTTGCAATGAGAAGTGTCACCTCTGATTTTATATAGAACTATGGACGCCATTATTAAAGGGGTAGTAGGTGAGTATGCTTCTCTTTAAATAGGCTATATACAATTTTTCACCCCCCGAACGTAACATAGATACTTATTCTTTGTGGATAACTAACTACTTTCGAAATACAAGAAATTGTCAACATCAGCGTTCCCATTAACAAGGTTTAACTTCATTTATTTGCCATTTCATATAAATAAACAAATTACTTGAAAGGGCTTTTAGTTTGAAGTGTGAATTTGTAACTTTTTTACTATCCCAAAACTGATGTTGCTCCTGAAAACGGTAGTTGGTGACTTTTTAAAACTTTTCATTATGGCGGACTCCCAATGTCCATGCATAGCTGTTATAATGAAAATAGCAATTTTTCGTGATTTGAAATAGGAAAAATCTTTTTTTTTTTTCTTACTTTTTTTTTTACTTTTCTTATAAAAGTGGATGCACAGTTTACAGGGTAGAGGGTTCCCTATTCTTGATCCTGGCATTAAATCTTGGCAATGCAACCTCCCAAATCAGTAATTCTTTCAAAACTATCACCACCCAAAGTTAGCAAATACACCAAAGCGGAAAACATTTAACAAGTTACCATCTCCTGGAGTAGCACCCAGAACCTTATAGCTTTACAAAACAAGGACAATTAAGGTCATACTATGTCAGGACCTACAGTTTTCCGAGGTTTCGGAACCTCGGTTGCCCAGGGAACTGAATCCCAGATTACAGTGGGCAAGAACAACGATATCCGCTCTATGGTAATATCGAAACTGAACTTTAGTTAACACATTCACGGCCAACTATGAGAATACTCGTAGTTGGCAAACTGAGTTTACTTGCCAGCTACATGATAATTCATTATTGATCGCCTTACCGAAATCACTGAGTACGAGTACCTTC
>QLNU02014802.1:123321207-123345411 GCA_006491805.2 Dysdera silvatica | reverse complement strand
TGGTTTTCAATAAGGACATTTTCTAGCCCGCTGCTGTCTATGTACTTACCAATACATGCAAGTAGAATTTTAGTTATGTGGGATGATACCCAAGAGTACAGGGTTGTCGAAATTAAACTTCCCCAACTCAGAGTACTGTGTAAGGCGTTGTATGGGTCATAGAGACATGAAATTTGGACAGCAGACACTTCAGATCATGCGTTCGATTGTATGAAAAAAAAAAATTGATTTATTGAAAAAAAATATTTAGTACAAAAAATCATCGATAGACGACGCTGTAACACCAGTGAAACGTGATTTGCAGAAACCTAGCTTCCGTGCAACCTATGCAAATGACGAGTCCGATAAAAGAGGAAGACAAGCGCTGCACGAGAAAGAGTTTTCAGTTCACTGATGCACAATGCCGACTTTGAAAGACAAAGCTTTGTTAGTGAAGCTTTTCTACCAGAATGACGAGAACTAATCTGCTGCAATAAAAGCATTCTGCCGGCAGAAGAACCTACGCCGAGGACCAATGGCCACGCGTGCTCTAATTGACATGTTGAAAAAATTCGAAACAACCGGACAGCTTGGAATTTCACCAGGTAGAGGACGAAAACCTGTAGGCTCTGCAAGCGTGGAAGATGAGGCTACGGCGGTCGGGGAAGCAACTAGCCAAGACCCTCGTGGTGTTGTGAGTGTACCAGCTATTTCTCGTGCTGTTGATATGCCCTATTCCACCGTTTGGCGATGAATTGTGGGTTATTATCCTTACAAAATCCATAGTCTTCACCAGCTGTATGACCGGGACGCTGAAGTTCAGCAAATATTTGCACTGCAGTTCCTTACACGAATGGCAGTCGATGCCGCTTGGCCATGAAACATTCTGTGGACGGATGAGGCGCACTATTAACTGAATGGAAAAGTGAATACGCACAACTGCTGAATTTGGGCAACAGAAAACCCACGTGCCATCCATCAAGTGCCTTGCATTCTGCAAAAATTACGGTATGGTGCGGTTTCACTTCAACGTTCATCATTGGGCCTTATTTTTTTAGGAGATGACTCCAACAGGGTTTAAAACCTGTTCCGTCAATGGACAACGCTATCGGGACATGTTGACAACTTTTATGATCCCAGAACTTCAGTAACGTCACCGCGTCCAGGACACTATTTTTATGCAGGACGGTGCACCTCCCCATATTCATCGTGGCATTCAATAGGTGTTACGGCAAACTTTCACCGCTGCACGGATGATCAGCCGTTGTTTTCCAACAAGTTGGCCACCTAACTCACCCGATCTCACCCCCGTGTGACTTTTGGTTATGGGGATTCTTAAAGGATCATGTCTACCGAGAACAACCCGCAACCCTGTCACATCTGAAAGACTGGTTCGTCGACTTCATGAGGGCTTAGTGCGTTCAGCTGCAGAACGCACTGTTTTGCGATTGGACAGGGTTGTGCAGAGCCATGATGAACATATAGAACAACTATAGAATGCTTTGTCATGCTGCAGCGCCGTCTATCCGTGATTTTTTGTACTACATATTTTTTTCAATAAATCTCGAGCGCATGATCTGATGTGTCTCCTGTCCAAATTTCATATCTCTATGAGCCATAGAACGCCCTACACATCCCCCTGAGTTGGGGAAGTTTCATTTCAACAACCCTGTATATATGCCCACTTTCCACTGCAGATGTGTTATTTCTTTGAACGGAAATTTATAGCTACAAAGTATGACTAATTACCGTAAATTTTATACCCTGCCAGTAGGTGGTGTATTAGGGCGAAATTCTTCTATTTTGATGGGAAAATGCTACAAAATTACCAACAATCGTGAATTAAGCACGTTTAAAAAGTTCATAATTTTGCCGATAGATGATGTATCAAGGACTAAATCGCGCATAAAAAAAAAAAAAATCACTCGTTAATTAACATTAAAATCGTTTTTTTAAGTTCCAGAAACAGGCACCAGGTGGCGTTTTTTCACAGAATAGGATTATAAATTATGTAAATAAATTAAATATATTGATTAGTTAAATTTACTACTGAATTAATCTGCAAGCCGCAGCGTATGTAGATAAGCCGAGGGCGGAAATATTCAGAAACGTATGTCATAAAATCTCAGGGCAAATCACACTCTATTTTTTAAAGTATCATGAGGAAATTTTAATAAAATGCTACAAGGAAAAAGTTATTCAAAATATGGTAAAACTGCGAGTTCACATAAAAATTTAAAAACTTTCGATGCTTTGTAAAACAGCCATTCCTTACTAACGAAAATCGCAATTCACTTGCCAATAAAGTTTTGTTTGCTGATTTTTTTTCTCAAACGTTTCACAATCACGGCTGCGTTTCATTTCGTTGTTTTAATCCAAATTTGAAGCAAGTTTCACATACAAAGCTGGACGTAAAAAATAAGAGAAACAAGAGAACAAATCAGAAGCATCGCGCCTGAACATAGAAGGTGTGGGCCATCTACAAAGTGTGGGGGTTTATTTTACCAAAAAATCATAAAAGATATGAATTTTTGAGGAGTCAGTAGAAAATTGCACATGAGGATCTTGAATGAGGCGTTCTGTAGTTTTTTTGGTATCGACTGCAAAATTGTAAGTTGGAGGCAAAATCTGTACAAGTTAGCATCGCTACACTTGGTGAAGCGTGGAGCGAGACAGGCCACAAGCAGCAGTTGATTTCACTTTGAACCAAGCGCAGACGGATACTCCCTCTCAGCAGCATATTGGGATTTACGTGATCACATGCATTAGAAAACACTGGTGCTGCACAACGATGTCGATCTTGCGATGGGATTTTCACCACAGGCAGCATTTTTAATGTAGAACTTTAGAGTTTTAGGTTAAATTGCTTCCAAACAAATATTTCATGACTTTTCCATGACTTCCATGTGTTTTTTTAAATTCCCTGACTTTTCCATACCTGGAAAATGCAAAATAAAATTCCATGACTTTCCAGGATTTCCATGACCAGTAAGAATCCTGTTAAGGCTTCATGGGACCCTGGACAATTTTTATTCCAGGGTCCCTTGCAGTATAAATTAAGCCTATGTAATTAAAGCAGAATCCGTTGATAACGAGGACCCTGGGACCAATGAAAACGTTTGCTATATCCAATCGATCGCTAAATTCATAACGGAATTTAAGTTTTAAACTTTGAAAATGAAGTTGGTGCATGTTAACATCTTTGCATGCAACATACATACAAAAAAAACAAAACCAACTAACATTCTGAACACTATAATCACTGTATTGGTGGTAAGGTCTTACTGGAAATGATTTTGAAGTAATGCATCGAGTTTTTATCGTGCCAGGTCCTTAAAAAAAGTGGACCCTAGACATGTCTTGTTGATCTATATAATTCAGCCATGAACAGGAGTAAAAATTTCAAGAAACGTACATGTGAAGTATAAAATGATCCCATATTAGAATTGAGCTTTCTGGGAAATTTTATAACATCACAACCACGCATAGGTGCTCATAGAGGGGAAGAGTGCCTTATATGCTAGGCCATCAAGGACAGGAATGAAGCTCCTTTTGCTCCATATATATGGGTGTAAGATATTAAAGCCTTTTCAGGGCTAACACAACTGCCAAACAATGGTCACTACACAAAGCCACTGGTGTGAGTTTTTTGTGATTACGCTAAAACGTGTGTGTCAGAATTATTATTACGTACCGTAAATACTCTGTTTTACAGTACAAGGGGAGCTACGGCCATGTTGTGCCGGAACCTACAGTTTTTTTTAGGAATTTGAATTTCTGTAGACTATGGCCGGCTGAAAGAAAGGCATTCATTCTACAGGGTGATTAGAAATCAAATCCACATTGTGGTTGGTGTTTTATAGCATAAGGGTCATGCTGTGTCAGGACCTAGTTTTCCCATGTAAGGCGAATCCCTTAGGGCCTAAGGAATCAACCCATGGACTACAGTGAGTAGTTAGTCCATGTTCATCGTGTGAATACTTTCATACTCCGGGAAAAAACAAAACAAAAAAACAGCAGCATAAAGACAAATGTTTCAGTACCTGTGTGAAGTCTCATGTGAACTTTTAAACTGCCTTTGGTGGAGAATGCAGAGGTGCATACATGACAATTGTAGTCCTTGGACCCGGTGTGGATTTTGACATGGCTATCAAGGGTTGATTTTACTGTGAATTGCTTTCCACATAGTTCACAAGCAAAAGGCCTTTCCCCAGTGTGAATTCGAAGGTGACGAATTAGGTCACTTGGTTTCTTGAAACTTTTACCACAGAACTCGCACTGATGAGGATGTTTTGGCTCCATTTGATGGTGATCTTCAGTCTGAGAGAATTCAAAATATTGTATTATGAGAAAGTCAAAAACATAGTGTGCATGTATATATCAGTGGCGTAGCGTCAGTCTAATACCCGGGCTATCTCCTCCCACCCACACACACTGTTTTTTTTAAAGAAAAATTCAAAGTTTATTCTCCAGCGTTATAAAAAAAAGCTACTAGTTTTTTTTAATATGTAATATTATTACTTCAATTACTATTCTTATATACAATATAATTAAAAGACACATAATCCAAAAATATACTAAAATAAAACTGAGGATTAGAATTTTAACACTATTTCATACTTTATTTGTAGTTTTGAAAATAGAACCATTGATACCACCTGCTGTCAATTAACTTTGATTTGTGAATTTTTATTTATCAACTTTTATTTGATGCCAATTTTAACTTGTCACATGATTGCCAGAATTTGCCATTTTCATTTTCTGGGTTTCGGAGGTAGCCTTGATAGCTTGAAGACTATGCCACTGATATATACATACAACTGAAACTGGTAAATTGACAGCCGAATAAAGTAACCATTTTTTATAAGAGAGAACGGGTAGGGACTTGTCATGCCTCTGCCAGTCTGTTATGTATAGTTACCATTGCAGTCCAGTCGCAAAGGTGGCCATTTTAGGCAGGTTCTGCTGCATATTTATATATATATATATATACACAGTGGATACTTGTTATCCTCGACCCATGGATAAGTAGACATCAACTTTAATAATTAAACTTTGGTTATAAAAGAAAATTCAACATTTATAATAGATTCATTCTGTTTGGTCTAAAGCAGGGGTGGGAAACCCGTGGCTTTATGGCCACATGCAGCCTTTGAGGGCCTTAGGTGCGGCCTTTTGACAAAATTAAAATTTTGAAGAAAAATCCCTTTATTTTTATTAATATGATTCTATTCAATCCTTTTTATTTGTATTATAATCTTAAAATCTACCTAAGTAAAGTATAAAAGAAGATTCAATGAAACAATCTTCTTTGATTGACTGACACAATCATAACATACACCATAGCTTACCAGGACTCCACTGTATATATAAAAGTTATAAACAAGAATATCAAGGACATAAAAGATCATATTACAGCATTGACGAGAGCATAATGGTGCGCACAAAAAAAACTTACTTTTATAACACTGGTGCGATTCCTTTCTGCGACAGAAGCAATCAGTATTTTCTCAGAGATTGACTCAACGTCATTGGGATTTTGTTTCGCAAGATCGTTAGTTTCCTCTTCTGAAATTTGGATGGCAGCACTCGTTCGTTTTACAACGAAGGTCTTCTTATTCTTCAAAGCATACTCGTAATCTGGGAGTTCGGAGAAAATTTAATGACTCATAAAATACATTTTGTATTTAATAATGCAAATAATATAATTAACTTCGCCAGTTACAACTTACCATCGACGTCGTTCAATGATCGACTGATTTGGTGGCTTCCCAAGTGTTGGTTGAAACGAAATTTGGATGAGAAAGTCTCGTTACAAGGGATGCATTTAAAAAAGAGCTTTTCTTTGGTATGAATTGCCTGATGGCGATTGAGTGAACCTTTCGTTGTAAACGTGCTCTGGCAAACATCACACACATAATCACGATTTCCTTCGTGCGTTTTTATGTGGGCTTTGAGGACACTCGAAGAAACAAACATCTTAAAACATTTTTTGCACCGATAGGACCGTTCCTGCGTGTGTGTTCGGTAATGGTCTTTCAGGTGACTAGATTTTTTGAACACTTTGTTACAATGGTCACACCTAAAATGCAAATGGACAAAAACCATAAATACCTATAACCAAAAATAATGGTTGGTAAATGCTATAATTAAGAAATTGAGGACATGCTGTTATATATATTAAGCAGCTACTTCATAAGGCACACCAAACTAATTACATGTTCAAGTAACATTTCGCTTGTTTACAGAACAGTCTGAAATTTTAGAGTTTCCACTCGCATGAGAGAAACAAATTCCCGACTTTTTCCGGCTTTCCCTTGACCTTTTCAGTAAAATTCCCTGACCAATTACAAAACTTTCAATTAAATTTTGGTTGTGGGGAGAATGGTTTCACGTTCACAGGCGATTTAGCTATTCAAAATAGAAGTTAAGAAAGTTTTCCCTAACTTTTCCAGGTTTTGACTAAAAAAATCCCAGACCTTTTCAGGTTTTCCCTTAACCTTTTCAGTAAAATTCCCTGACCAATTACAAAACTCTCAACTAAATTTCGGTTGTGGGGACAATGGCTTCACATTCCCGGGAGATTTAGCTATTCAAAATAGAAATTAAGAAAATTTTCACTAACTTTTCCAGGTTTTGACTAAAAAACCTTCCGTTTTTCTGACCCTTACGGACAATTTCAAATTCCCTGACATTTCTTGGTTTGCATATTAATCCTGAATTAATGGGATATAGATTTTACAGAAGAACTGATGGCATTATGGAAGAGTACCATGATAATCTGATTGCAAAGACCTATCAAAATTTTCTAACAACCAGTTTACAAAACTACAAAAAACTGAACCAGTTCACACAAGAGTCTGATTGTTCTCTCAATATTCAACAGAATAGTTCAGTTTTCTATTTTCAAAAAAGTTTGAACAACTGTCTTTATGTAAACGGGTCCAGCTCATTATTTGATTTAGCAGATTTACGTAACTATGCTTATATAGAATAATCACGGTTCAAATAAATTCAACCCAGAATGAAATCTATGTAAAATATATTAAAATTAACAAAATTATGGAGCGTATCATGCCAGATATGGTTTTATGGGGCCTTAGACAATTTCTTTTTGGGCCATTTGTGGCATAAATTAAGCTTCTGTGATTATTTCTTTTGAGGTAACAAGGAAAAAAAGAAATTCATTATATCAAACCTACATTGAATTAAGATTTACTTAACACAAAAAATGCATATGTAATTAAAAAAATACTATGCAATTATATTAAAAATCTCTTTTCCCCTATCCTTCCTTTTCAGCGAAACTATCAATAAAATCTTTATAGTTAATAGTGAAGTGATGTTCGGTCTTCTGTGCCAGGACATAGATATTTGTCTTTTTTTTTGTGCGTGTCTATGTTACGATTCTACTCTAGGTGCATAGTGATTTAGAAGTCAGGGGTGATTGTAAGTCTAAACCAGATTCCCTGAACATACCAGAAAATTCCCTGAAAAGTTACGTAATATTTTTGGTAAAAACACTGATTTCCGAAGGAATATAGAAAATTAATCACGGAAGAGGCGTTGAAATTCCCCGAATATAATCACCCCTGAGAAGTACAGGGTCATATTTACATATATGGAGAAATGGAGCTTATGGAGGGGGATGGGGTGTTTCTTTTTTTTTTGTTCAAGTTAGTCTTAGATGCAGTATAGAGCATACCAAACACGTATTAGACTCATAGGCACACACAGGAAGTTCATAAGAGGCAGAGTTATAGGCTCAATGGGGGGGGGATTACAATTCCCATATACACCCCCCCTGCATACACCAGTGATTAGACATAACTATCCTTTATCAAGAATCGACCACACAGAATTCAAAGTGATCACCAGAGTTCAATCCATTCCTTTCAAAACATATTTTGAAGCACACATTATTTCAGCTCACGTTTCCAAATTAGTTCTTGTTTCAGCTCTTCTTTCTAGTTTGATGTTCTTAACATGTATTCTTTTCAATGGATTTATTTTATAACAGTTTTATTAAACTGTGAACCTATATTGTATCGAACAACTATACTGATCTTTAAATCGATAATAAGTGATAAAATGAATTATCTTTTGTAAAATGCAAATAAGAAAATAAAGATTCCACAACATTTGACACCAAAGCATTACCCAACGTAGTCTGAAGCCACTTCACCCAAACCAATTTTTTTTAACCAGAGTTTAGGGGTTGTTTCTACGTTGAAAGAATTAGCAAAGGATTCCCAATGCAGTCACCAAATGGAATGTGAAAGCAAAATAACTTGGCAATGTTTAGAAAATCCGCAGCAAGTATGGTGATGGAGCTGGTAGATTAACTGCGCTGTCACTTACTGCCTGACTCGAAAGATCAACACCCACTAAAATCTCATATGTAACATTTACAGACCCAAACTCACTTGCAAATAGAACAGCATCTCATCAGTATAAGTTCAATTTATAACCTTATACTCATTATACATATAATCTACACATGATAAAAGGAAGGAATGGGAGAAGAGAAAGTAAATGCAATATGTCAACTTACTCATGAACTTTTCTTTCTTTGCCCATCCACCAATTTGAAGACAATTTTTTCTTTTTCCTATTTTCGATATCTGACTCATTTTTTTCAGGAAGGTTGGACACTGTGGAAATAATCGTTTCAGAAGGAAGAGTGGTCGAAGAAATCGTTGTAAAAGCGCTGTTGAGGCCTATGAGAGGATCAGCCTGAAAACATCCAGAAATTTATAACAAAGTGGAAATTAATTATATACTCTATATGTATTGCTCGATGATGAAACTGCCGTCGATGTAAATGAGATAATCAACCATGTGTGACATATCTTACCTGCAATGCATACTGAGCTTCTGTGAAACCCCCATTTGCCAACTGCGATAAGGCATGATTCAGGAAGTTTGGACTTGCAATATTCAGCTCAGCTGATGGATTTTCCAAAACAGGTGCGTCAAGGGTTTGAAGAGGCTGCATTGCGTCCTATAGAAAATCAATACATTTTGTTGGTCAACTAGCTGTTTGAATATTTATAGTGTGAGGGCAATAGAAGTCAAGAATAAATTTTGTAACTATTACAGAAAGTATTAGATTTGGTAAAAAAAAATATAATAGGAACATTAGTGCATACAGGCAAAATGGATTCATGTTCATTTAACACGTTTCCTGGTTCTATTCCTGGTTCTGTGGAGATGATATTTTCACCTTCTGCAAGTAAGATTTGGGTTCCGTGATGATCCCCGACCACTTCATTGTTGACACTGGAAACGATCGGCTCTATTGAAGGTGATTCCATACGCTGACCATCTGAAATGATCGTTACTGACATCCCTGAATTACCATTTTGGGAAAGCTCGTGACGATGACTTTTCATGTGCTTGCGACAGTGCACAGATGTCTTGTATGTCTTCTGGCAATACGGACACATGTATGGGCGGTTTTCTGTATGTGTCAACAGATGTCTTTTCAAAGATCCATTGGTGGTAAAGGAAGAATTACAGACGTCACACGTAAAAGGTTTTATACCCGTGTGCGTTTTGAGATGAGTTTTTAGAACACCGCTTGAGACAAAGCTGCGGTGACATTGGTTGCATTGAAAAGGTTTCTCACCAGTGTGAGAGCGCACATGTTGCTTCATATGACTGGACTTTTTAAATGCTCTTTCACAAATATAACAGCGAAAACGACGATCGGTGGACATTTCTCGATGAGAGACATTTTTCATAGTAACAGGTTGAACGAAGCCTTCATCGGTTATGAGGATGGGTTCGGGAAGTTCAATATCCTTTACAGAAATTTTGCTCTTTTTGGATTTCATTGAGCGTTTACTTTTTGGACTTAAACTTTCTTTGTCATGGGTGAGACGATGACTATTTCTATGTCCAGATGTTCTGTAACTCTTTCCACAAATGTCACACATGTAAGGTTTAACTCCAGAGTGTAGCAAATTGTGAACTCGTAAACTTCCATGTGAAGAGAACATTTTTTCACAAACCTGACATTTGTATTGTTTCAGACCAGAATGAGTTGCCATGTGGGCTTTCAGCGTGCTTTTTACGGCAAAGGCACGAAAACATTGATCACATTTGTACGGTTTTTCGTGTGTATGGATACGAACATGGCGTACAGAGTCACTGACTTTTTTGAATTCCTTGGTGCAATAAAGGCATTGATACCAACAAACGTTACCGACCCGTTTCACAATATGCTTCTTGGTATTACCCGTTGCAGAATCGGTAACTGCCACAATGGTTTTTGACGTCGAATCTCCGTTTTTGTCCTCACCGTTTTCGACAGTTTCACTCGCAGTGAGTCCACTGTTCTCCAAGGCTTGCTGAAGGATGTCGGCACTCATATTGCTCGTTTCAGCGATTTTTGTGAGCTGTTCCTTTGTTTGATCTGGACTTTCTCCAGTTTGCTTTGCAAAATCCAATAATTGATTGAGGACATTACTCATCTCTTGGCGCATTGTTTCTTCTGACTCAGGTGGAGGAGCTGATTGAACAGTTGCATCGGAGGGTTCAGTTGAGTCGCCATGAACACGGCGCATGTGAGCGTTGCGGCTGCCCACTTTCTTAAATACACATGAGCATTCTGCACACTTATACACTTCTGTATCTTGAATCGAATGAACTCTTTGCACGTGTGCTCGCAAATTTCCCCGCTGTGAAAACGTTGCTGGGCAAAATTCACACTGGTGAGGTCTTTGACCACTATGTCTGGTCATATGAATTTGCAGGGCTCCTTTCTGGTTGAAAGCTCTTGAACAGATTTCACATTGGAAGGGTCTTTCACCTGGAAAAAGCAACAAATCAAATTAAAAGCATGAAATAGGACAGTACACAAGCTAAATGACACATTGGAAATACACAATGACTATATATATAACATGCAAAATCCTCTGAAGTTAGAGGGATAATTTATGTGTCACAATGCAAAGACAGCTAGGATCATAAAGGAAAGGGGCCTTTTTACGAAGCACTTATGACAAATTCTTATGTATGGAGTGCCATTCCCTGTATACGCACAGTGTCTTGGTCCTAGCACATCTATACTTTTTAGCAATTTTTGAGTCTGGAAATATCGTGCAAAATAATGGACCTGCATGGTTAGTATACACAAGGGGCAAATTATGCTCCACAATAAACGATGAGAAAAGCATTTTTGCATCCGTCACATTACTTTCCTTGTTTTCTGAAAAACTCAAGAGGCGTCTTCACATACCCGTCTATTACTTTGATGTTTTTTGGGGTTTTTTTTGTGCCTATGGCAATCGTCTCTTACAGCATGGGCAACAGATATATCTGAGGAACACAGGGTACAAAACACGTAGGCAGGACTTAATTTGGGTTTCAACAGACATGGCCATTCTTTCAAATATTTCTCTTTAAATCTCTGAGCGACTTTCAATCGCTTAATTTCATCAACGTGCAAGTAAATCTATTTCAACTACACTATGCAACTAGCAAAGCAAAAATAACACACTAACGAAAACCAATGCAGTCAGTCCACACAGTTGCCTAAAAACCTAATACAAGATAGTTGAATAAACCATCATTGCCAACACGTTTATATGAAATTAAAAAAAAAAGTCAATGACTCAAATGAGAGAAAGCCCAACGGTCTTGTTTATATGTCATTACGAAGAAAAAAGTTTGGGTCCATGCAGTTGCAGTGCATAAAGGAGTGGCTTTGGCTTCTCCCATGATAAACAGCCGTTGACATGAAGTTACATTTCAGGGATCATGCAAAAATTGCAAAACATCACAAAAATAATAACGATTGAAAATCTGCACATTTTCCATAATGACTGAAAACTGGCCATTTTCTGCAATAATTATTGACAATTTATAATAGTTGTCACCTACGGGTATGGTGGACAAATGCATAACCACTATGGCACCATACATGGGCGGATTTACCATTTTGATACCCCTAAGCTATTTTCACCACCCCCCCCAAATCAGTGGCAAGAATATAAAAATCGTTGCATTCAATATACGTCAAAAAAAATTTTTTATTGATAATAAATATGTTGAAAAACACTCACAAATTGAGAAATAAACATTAAACAATATTAACTTATATTGAAGTATTATCTCTTCTTGGTATATAATAAATCAAATTCAATTTTATTGAAATAAATTTTAATTTTAGCAAAAAATAAATAAAAGCCCATTAAACACTGGTATTTAAATGGAAAGCATGACGTCTGGCTTTCTTCTCGGCAAAACATCTGATTATATCATCGTATGGTATTGATTTTGTTATATCAGACTCAATACACAAAATTTTTTCGAGCTAGTCTATGGCCTATTGGGAAATACGGCACTGTCACCATAGGGCAGTGGACTTGCATTTTTCTGAGGAGCGTGAACCATTTAAAGAGGGAACCAACCAGTACAAGATTTATGTATAGGCAAAGGGCACCTAGGCCTAAGGCCCTAACCCTCAGGGATTTTGATGGGGTTTGATATTAAAGTTTAAGAGGTATTTTAATCCCATTTATTTACAAATGTCCAAGTTTTGTTATTGATAAACCTGAACGTTACAGACAGTGGGCTTCAAAAAGAAAAACTCACAAGTTATTGACTGAATATCATTGAGGCCCTAATCTTTGTAGAGGGGCCCCATTCTCTCCTTCTTCTTGGCAAAGACTCACACAAGATCCTTAATCCAGCACTGAGATCAACCTTTGAACTACAGTGAATAGTCAATTAACAAGTTTTTCCTCTCTCCTTTTTCAGAAAGGGAGATGGGGAGAGCTCACTGATTAAACTTAGCTTAACAGTACATCAGGCGATTACATTCCTATTGCACCAATGCATGCTCAATGTGACTTATGAATCGTGGCGCACACACAAAATTGAGTTTACTTAGAATTGAAGACAACTCATCAAGTTCAAAGGTCTTGGTTGCAATAATATCTGGGCTACAGAAATGGCGTGCAAAAATCGTTTATACATTTCAAAGAATTGAAAAAATACAGTAATCATGTAATTGCTCTATCAAATACTAAAAATCGATTTACAATTGCATCACTGTATGTCACTTTTATTGTGGGCCCCCTTTCACTACGAGTTAATTGGAAATTAAATAATTTTTGGTGTCTGAACTGTTCAAAGTCTAAGAGTTACCTTAAAATTATCTTCAAATTCCCTATTTTTGAAAGTTGATTTTGAATGACAAAATGAATTAATATTAAAAATCACTCCAATTATTCAAAACATACACCTGTGTGTTCTAAATCGAAAAGTGTTAGAACACACTGCCCCTAAAAAGAGTTCCTATTATCAACGTTCTGTATAACTCAAGTAATTTTTGCATACCTGTGTGAATTCGGCAATGCCTTATGAGTTGACTAGGCTTTTCAAACCTTTTGCCACAATCGACACATTTATGATGGAATGAAGATCTGTCAATATTCTGTCGATAATGCTTACTTTGCAAAGCCAAACTAGGGAGAAAATCATTATTTTAGCAACTAAAACACCATTCAATAATCAAATAATGAAAAAAATAAATTGGCATGGCCATAGTTATTATACCAGTTTATCAGTCAGTGCTACATAAAACTCCACATAATTTATTACATAAATACGCATTATTTATTAAAGTCAACAATTTTTAACACAGCCAATAATGCGGCAAAATTAGATGATAAATTTCTTGTAAAGAAAATAATGATTTGTCGGCGCCTGGTGGGAGTCAAATCCACAACCTTTTGGTAATCAGTCATGTGCTCTTATCCATACAGCTACAGGCAATGACCAAACTCCCCTCCACTCTGCGAACGAATATAAAGCTTCACTACAAACAAGTTTGCAATTGATTCAGTAGTGCTTGGACTGCTTTTGCAATGGGTAAGAGCACTCGACTAGTTATCGAGAGACTGTAGGTTCGGTTCCCGGCTGAAAAATCATTCCTGTCTTTGCGAGCAATTTGCAACCAAATACAAATTATTTCCATATTAAAAACAAAATCTAGGTTCACAAAGGTATTAAATTGAATGCAACAAGACATTAGGCAAATATTCCTGTTTTTTGATGAAGAACTAGGCATTTATAATTCAGAAAATTGCTACTCAAATGTGTCCAATTCACAAAATTACCACTACAATATGCCCAATGTTTATTTTAACTTTTATGTCCACAAATTCTTGGTTTAATCAAAACTTTAAAAAGCATTTCAGATGTCAACAAAATATCAATTACATACATAAACATTCCATTGGGTATCATTTTCTTGATATATTGATGCACCAGTTTGTGTTATGTATGTAATGATAACAAAAGTCATGCTGCATCAGCACCTACAGTTTTCCGGGGAATTTGAATCACTGCCATCAAGGAAACTAAATCCCGAACAACACAGGGAATCAAACCCAAGAGTACAGTAAGCAGTATGATCTTTAGGAGGCCTCTAAATAAGGGTTTTTTGCAACGTTGAGAGTCGAACCCGGATTAACGGCGTACTAGGCGAACGCGTTACCACACTGCGCCACTTTTTTTTTTGTGATGCATCATTGGATGATGAATGTGTATTAATGACCCACTCGGTATACTTATATATCCTATTGTCTCGAGTTTTATGGAACAAGTAGAACAAGAGTCACGTTACACCAAGACCAACGGTTTTCCCCTTGGAATCCAAACCTCTTAAGGCCTAGGGAACTGACCTCTGGACGACGGTGAGCAGTTAGCTGGAAAGTGACTTTTTTTTTTACACTGTTGGGAGTCACATCTGGGATAACTGTACATTAGTCAATGTGTTATCATTGCAAAACCACAGGGCCTTTATACATTTTAGGAATATATGACGAGATATAGGTGGCTTAACATGTCTTTCCCAAGATACTTTGTGAGTATGCACTACATAGCTTACTATAATTGGAGTTAAATTTAGCACCACAAGTTGAATTGAGAAGCATGAAATTACTGTGTTCGATGATTCATTCCACACATCATAGCTTAATGACATGTCATGTCATCATACACCAACATTATCAACCATGTATTTGTAGTTAAAAAAAACTTACTTTAATCTTCGGTGCTTTTTCACATGCAGTCTTAAATGCGCAGCTTTCATGAAACTCTTGGGGCATTTTTTGCACAAGTATCTAGTTTCGGCATCATGAACGTCATCATCAAGAATATCCTGGTCTTTAAATTCCTCACCATGAATTTTCATGTGGCGATCCAACAATGCCTGGAAAAGGTTGCACAAAAGAAATCAAAGCAAAATTCATAGGATATCAGATGGTCAATACAACCTAATGAGTTCTTCAAAGAAGTCCGTTGTAAGGCAAACTCAAATTCCCCAACGCAATAAACTTGGCAATCTCCATAGCATAAGGAAGAGTGCAATTGGCAGACTTTTCAAGTTAAGAGACATTTTCGCTCTAACTTAAAAAAATTGTATCTCAACCTAAGTACAAAAGAGGTACTTAAAAAAAGAGAGAGAGAGAGAGAGAATACAGTGAAAAGGGTGTTTTATTTAAAAGTACATAAATATTTTGAACCATTATTCATTAATGCTATAAGAAACCGAATAACCATCCTAACCTCTTCAGGACTAGGAAACGAGGCCCCAGACTACGGTGAGTAGTTAAGTTTTTTTTTTTAGTCAAACGCAGGATAATGGCATGCTACGATGCATTACCACTGCAGGACCTGTCGAAAGTGGTAAGCTACATATAAAACACCTAGCAATTGACTCTGCATATGCTTGATTTCTCGTGAAAACAATAACTATTATGGAGTTAATACAAACAACCTCACGCTTTCCTTTTTTTTTTTTACTTACATGAAGAAAAGGTGATGACTTCCTCCACATTTAATGAATAAAAACCTATTTCAAGGAACTTGCCTAACTGAGAATATAACATATGTCCAACTTCAAAGAGAAGTAGAAGTATGAAAGTTTGAAAATATTACGTACATATTAAAAGATAGGAGTGTGTCCAGTTACACCAATCTGTGAGGAAAGTGGCCAATGGAATGGTTTATGGCACATTGAAAATGGTTTTGAAATTTTGTGGTTCAAGCAGATAAACGTCTTTTTGAGAACTGAAAAGGAAATAACTTTTGCCCTGTGTCGCGACTCACCCTCAGCACCAGGGGGCGCCCCACGGGGGCCAACTCCAAAATTTCAAATGGCAAATACGAACGAGTAATACCTTCTTTTGAAGGTCTCGTCTTGAAAAAAATAATGATGTTTACAGTATGGCACTACAATGCTCACAGCACCACCGACGTGTCCGCGAAATTCAAAATCAACCTTTATTCTACTGGGCTCATGCTAGTAAGGCCGAAGGCAAATAACGAAAATTGTAGAATGTAAAGCAATGTGTGTTCTATCAGTAACAATTTTAAATTTCGTATTAATCCAATATGTAAAGTTTCAAGGATCGTTTAAAAATATCAATATTTTAATCCTCAAAAATATTAAAAAAGAAAGTAGTGTAGTGAAATATTAAAAAATAAAAAAAAAAAAGAAGTTACCTTTTAATGAAGTAGCTGCTCAAACTGAAGGTCTTGCAGTTAGAAAGCAGGGCCTCAAAGCTTTCTCTGACTTCTTGACAGTTTTCCGTATGTATTTTTGGTCAACTGGTCTCTCAGGATGTGTTTCATTAAATAATCGGACAATTTTGTAGAAATTCCGTTCAACCTGGTCGTAAAAAGAACGACATCCGTTCGGTGACTGAGTGGACGAACCATTTCTTCAAAGTGTGTTTGCATAAAAAGAAATACTTTTTGTGAGGACGCGTGGGTGATTTCAAACAACTATTATTGCCATGGAAATATTTGAGTTTTTGAGGATTAAAATATTGATATTTTTAAACGATCCTTGAAACTTTACATATTGGATTAATACGAAATTTAAAATTGTTACTGATAGAACACACATTGCTTTACATTCTACAATTTTCGTTATTTGCCTACGACCTTACTAGCGTGAGCAAAAGCCACGAGAATAAATGTAAATTTTTAACTTTGTGGACACGTCGTTGGTGCTATGGGTGTCATAGCGCCATACTGTAAATGTCATCATTTTTTTCTCAACGAGACCTTCAAAACAAGGTATTACTCGATCGTATTTGCCATTTGAAATTTTGGAGTTGGCCCCCGTGGGGCGCCCCCTGGTGCTGCTGGTGAGTCGCGACACAGAACAAAAATTATTTCCTTTTCAACAAGCAACTTTCCCGAAACGACGTTTATCTGCCTGAACCCACCAAAAAATTAACAAGGGACTGACTTTTGAATCACTCTGTATGTATACAAACCTGTGTTGCAAATTCTTCACCACATTCTTGACATGACACAATTTCGTCCACTTCGTGAACCAATATGTGAGCTTTGAGACTGGCAATCCTTGAAAATGATTTGTTGCAAACAGGACATATGGGGTCTGATGTACAATGCGTCGCTTTATGCAAGTGCAAATTCAGCTGATGATTAAAAGCGGCAGGGCACACATTACATTTGTGCGGTTTTTCCTCATCGTGTTTTTTGAGATGACGATTCAGTTGCTTATACTTCGGATACTCTTTATCACATATGGTACATTTAAACGGACCCTATAAAAGAAATGAACATGACTATATTTAACATACTTTGTATATTTTTATAAACGGAAACTTAGAATGTTGTATGTTTTTATACAATATAAGGTACAACGAAAGTCACGCTACACAGGGGCCAATACTTTTCCGAGGAATGAAAACCTTTGCTGACACGGGAACCACACTCAAGAAATTATTTGGTTGCATGCAGGCCCTCTGGGAGAGGTCTGGGCCACTCTCTTTTGTGAGGCCTTCTTATCTTTGACAGGGCCAAGAACAAGAGCTATAGCCCCTAAACAGTTTAGCAGATCAGACTCTCCCTAAGCCCTGTCCATTTTCCCCGCAGGATAATTTTTTGTGTTACATTTAAATGTATTTCATATAATAATAATTTTAAAAAGAAAACTAAAACGTTTTGAGATGGGCTCCTTATGATACAGGAGCCCCCGGGTATTTGCCCCCCCCGTTTT
Organism: Dysdera silvatica; assembly: GCA_006491805.2. NCBI lineage: Eukaryota > Metazoa > Arthropoda > Arachnida > Araneae > Dysderidae > Dysdera > Dysdera silvatica. The sequence goes on along the minus strand of QLNU02014802.1, from coordinate 123,327,377 downwards.
CCATAGGCTTGCCCTTTGAGCCAAAATTGAGAAAAAATTACTAATGACAAATTTCAACAATATACAAGTACTGTAATTTGAACATATAGGGTAATTGCTGAAAATGTATATGATGAAAATATAATTTGTAACATAAACCACTATTGACTATTTTCAATTTTCTGACGAAGTAAAAGTTTTTGTAGTTTTTTTTTTCTACAAATGCATTGATAATTGAAGAAAAGTTGAGATTTCGTGCTACATCATAATTTATGTTGAGCATAGCCAGTCCATTCAATCTATTTTTACTCATCATTTAGCGGGGAAATTTTTTAACACGTTTGAGTACATGAAATGTTCTTTTACCTGAAGCCACTGACACTGGAAGGGTCAGAAAAATTCGCAATGCAGAAGTTATACTGGGAAACATTTTTTTTAAAGGCCTTCCGATAAAACAAGGCCTAGGTCAAACCTCCCCCCACCCTCAGAGGCCCTGGCTGTATATAATTTTATGCCATAAATATTGATAAAACTGGCATTTCAGTGCAAATTTCCAATTGTGACACAATGGTGGATCCACAAGTCTTTCAGGGGACAGGGGATTTGTTTCCAATTCCTATTTTTAACCAAGTACCCGGTGCTTTTCCATGATAAAATTCCAGGTAGCAAGGGGAGGTGATTGGCCTGCCCCTTGGATCCACCTATGCTATAATAAACACATTATATAATGTTTGTATTTTACAACACAAGGACAAATGTATTTTGCCACAGGCAATTTTCTGAGGGTTTCAAAAAACAGAATAAGCACTAGTAGGAAAAAAAATTCAATTAATTAAAAAATGAACACTCAGTTTTGAAGCTCTATTGTTTCTTTTCAGTATTACCTTTTTACAAGGTGGTAAAATTACATTGGGATCTTCTTTGATGTCTCTTAACTTTTTAGAAGAGTGAAGAATTTTAGGACTTTTTTCACGACTCGAGTACTCATGGTCCTTTGACTCCTGACACTCTGTCAAATGAATGATCGTAGGTGTGTCATTTGTGGCAATAGTTACTGTAGATGGTTCGGCAACGTCTTGCTGTGCAGCCAGTTGGAAAATGCCCGATCCATCATAAATTGGAATAGCTTGCTGTGTGAGAAGTGATAATTGAGAAGCATCCAGATATATGGTATTTCCACCATTCTCAAGGCCAGTGGTGAAAATGTAGCTTTGCTGACCATTGCTACTGATTACGGAATTGTCTCGCACTAGGTTAACAAACTGCGCACCTTCAACAGGCGTATCTGATGAAAGAAAAGTAACGCTATTGATGACATATGGAACTGCATCTGTAGAAAAGAGACTAGTTTCAGCAGTAGTGGCAACACTATCGACAACAGTTGCACCTGCAGAGCTGCTGACTTCCATTGCCAAATGTCAAAACTATAATTAAAAACAAAAATTAATAATATTACACAATAAAATGAAAACGTTTTATATATATATAGAGAGGCCTACTGTATGTGGTCCTGTGATACAAAGCCATGCTGTACTGGACATTATGGATTTCCAAGAAAATATGAACATAAAACTGTGAAAATTTTTAATTTTCAGGGCTTTCGCTTTTTAGTGAAAGTGGTATTTAAATTTTGCGGAAAATGCAAAAAAAAAAAGTTACACAGCTTAAAGTCTGTGTGCGATCCAGATTAATGGTAGGTTAGATAAATGTGTTAGGTACCACCACAATAGACTTACTTTACCGAAATAGCAATTCATAGTACTATTCTAAAGGGTCAACCAAGGTCTGATTTCTAATATTTCATTTCCTCTGCTCTCACTAGCTTACCTTCACTCTGATGCTCTCATCCTTCTTTCCCTTTTACAATTTTCTGTTTATGATTAAATTAAGTAATGTCTTTTTTTCTCCTGACCTCCAAACTCCTGGCTTTTTTTTTTTTTTCTCTTTTTCAGCCCTCATTTTATTTTGTTCCTATATTTTCTCCCTCTCCCATCTTCTATGTATGTGTGGCAATCTGACGCAACTTGGCTTGTTTTATCATTTTTACCCTCAAATTTTTTTTCCAATCAGTTTACACCAACCATGATATGTGAACCATTCGACTCCTTGAAAACTGTTGTAGAGATATATTCTGAGTTCAATAATTAGAGGAATTGGACATGGTTTAAATAGTTTTGAGTTTTTCTACATCTCAAATACATGCTCTTCGGTATTCCCTCAATTTGTAAATTCTGAATTTTTGTTTCCAGAAAATACAATACACACAATTACAAATGAGTAGACTTTTCTTCCCTTTTCTACAAAAATTAAGTGATTACAACATCACTCCATCACGTTGTGTAAAGTCACACCTAAAGATCATGTCGTACTTTTTTAGTGAGGAATGTTTCAGCAGGGATGAAAGATTTAGCAATATGTACAATGGTTATAAAATCTTTACGAAGACTGGTTTAATATCAGACATTTTTAATATCAATGACTGCTTGATAACTCTACTACCACTTACCTCATGATAATCGGCCACAGTACAGATGAATCCCATGCTTGCTTTGTCGCCAACCTCCTTCCCAGATTACATCATCATAATTTGTCGTTTGTGCGTTCACTTTATTTCCAGTCGGCATTGATTGTTTACAAATGAACTGCTATTTGTATTATACCTTTCGGTTACTTAGATATAATACCGAGACATTGAGTTTTTATTCTTTTTGATTCTTCTACCTCTCACGTTAAAAATTTTAAACTCACTTCCCCTTTTTAAATACTATCTTTGTAAATATTTAATAAAATCCTGACTTCTGGGACTATATTTTTAATTAAATCTTCTCTAATTAGTGTTTAATATTTAATTTCTGTTTTTCATCTTTCAGATCGTATAGTTTTTTTTTTCCAATATCACCTCCTTACTTTGGGTAGCATCGGCTCCATCAGACCCCTTGGTCTTTTCCCATTATTGCTCAGGCAGACAATATGTAATAAGTTCTGTAAATATATCTATGTTACTACCTAAATAAAGTTACTATATTATTATAAAAACAATAATCACAGAGCTGCCGAGTGCTGGCGTCCCCCTCCCCCCTGATGCATCGTGTAGCGGTACCCTTTCAGTTACTTACACATGATACTGAGACATTCAGGAGTTTTTTCATTGTTTTTGATCAAAAACAGTAACCACTAAGCTGCCAATCCCCCCCCACCAGCTTTCCCATGGATCATGGGAAGGATACTTGTGCCTTTTTGGTTAATTAATTAGACATGACCTATCTCAAACTTACGAACTTCCAATCTATGAAAAAAAAAGACGAAATCAAATGTCCCCCTCTACTATCGTTGTAATTCACAAAAAAATATTATAACCAGAAAATACACACAATGACTGAATGAACACTACGATGCCACAATACAACTACTGCATACTTTGTCTATGCCCGAAAAAAATCTCCAGTCCATTTTAAGAGTATAGCACAAGTTTTGGCAAAATCGCCGGAAGGGGTTAGCAACAAAGCATGTAATTCATCTATATTGTTACTTCATAATCATATTGTTTCAGTGATTTGATTAAAGAAAACAAACACAAGGCACAGATAAAATAAATCAATGCAATTGCACTTACATCACAAAAATAGTCAAGTTTGGTTATTAGCTTCGAAAATCCAGTTTCCTATCAAGAAAAATAAGAATAAGATAAAGATGATCATCATCTTACTGTGGATACAAATGAATAGACATCAGGTGATGTCAACCTGAAAGAAGAAAATACCCCGATTTCCAGAAAATATGCTTAAAACTTCCCTAATTTTTTTGTGGTCACTCTTTATGCAAGTTTTTATTAGTGCTTAATGCTCAAAGGACACATAGTTCTTTAATTGGTTCATTTAGCAGTTTTTCATAATATGGAAAGCAGTAGAAGATTGTATTTTTTATGGCGCAAGAGCATCTGGGCTATACTGCGCCATTTCTAACACATGTGAATGTGGCATTCTGAACTTAAAAGAATTAGCATGATGGCAATACATCATATAGGAATTATGGGAAATGCCACAATGAAAATTTCGATCATTATGGTGCAATTTTAACAAAATTCCACAACATTGAAATTCCCTGATTCTGTTACTACCATGGAAATTAATTATGACAGTACACCTTTTTTTTTTTTATTCAAACAAGCATCTTATTCAATCACTCAAAAGCTTAATGAGAAAAAAATTACCCATATACTCAGACTACCAAACCAGTGATCATCGGGTTTACATCACAAATGCTTTGATTACTAATAGACATAGACTTTTTCTCATACTCACGTTCCTCAAAGAAAATCAAAATTACAAAACAGATGGTGTTACTCCAAAAGATGGTAACAGGTGGCTTTTCTAAACTCTTCATCATGGTGGACTCGCAACGGGTATGTGTGACCACAACGATGGAAATCATGGTTTGTAATATTTTGAAATCAGAAAAATTTAAATTTTTTTAATGTGAGGGTCCCCATTTTTTTTGCCTCAGGACCGTTCTTGTATCATTGCATACCTAATAGGGAAACTCCCCTCCACCCACCCTTTCTGGCATTGAACCTAGGCACCGAAACCTCCTGAATCGCTAATTCTTGCAAAAGTATTGTCATCCAAAATTGCCAAATGCACCAATTAATTTAAAAATTCTGTGTTCTTTCAAAAAAAACCCCAACCAAATTGTTCCATAGCCTGTGTGTATCAACAATATCACATTGCTTCTGAGGATATATATGACCACTAAAACCTATAAACCTTGTATCTCGTGGAAATCGAATTTTACAGAGATGTGATGTTCAAACTGGACAACGTAAGAGGTTACATATTTTTTCTTCTTTTAATTGCATTAGGTAACTTATTTCTCAAACCTATTTCGTATTTTGATGCTTAATATCAAAAAAATATAATTTACATTATTTTTTGTACTTTTTTGGTGAAAGACCAAATAAGGTTATGCTGCATTAGGATCTTCAGTACAGTATTCCAAAGAATCAGAACATTTACTTTAAAAGGGACACATTAGATTGCAGTGGGAAGAAAAACGGAAATTATTTGACATTACTATTGGATTCAAACATTACAAATCTGATGTCAATAGTAATGTCAACATATTTGACATTACTATTGTCATCATCAGGTTAATGGCAAGCTAGACAAATGCATTACCACTGTAAGGCTATGCTACATCTAGGATCTGTTTCAGGTCTGTAGCCAGGATGAACAAGGCCATGTAGCCAGGCTGGGACATGGAAAAGGCCACATGGGGCACACACATCACCTGGGGATTGGTTTATATACAAATAGCCTGATGGGGCAACTGGCACCACGTTCCTGTTTGGTATCAAGCTTGATCTGTTTTATAGTGCACTGACAAAGATCATGTTCCCTCAAACTCTTCTAAAAATGGGTGACAAAACAAAGTAGTTTGTAAAATTATTGGGGGAGGGGGGGGGCACCTTTAAGCACATATTATATGCATTACAATATATGCAAAATTGCAATTTGTTTAAAATTATTAGGGGGTCCATGAGTTCATATAAAGTCATGCCTGTAGGTTGTAGGTAAAGAGGGGTTTACTATATTCATGCAAAAAAAATTTAAAAATATAAAACATTGCCAAAATAGGCATTCATGACAAAATTAGTCACAAAAAAAACGACAATTTAAAAAACTTAAAAATGGATTAAAAAAAAAAAAAGCTAGAAATTCCGGGCTTTCTTCACTTGCTATAATGGCAAACTTGCAACTAATCACTATAGGGTACTTTTTAAATGATTAAAGATTTTATGTGTAAACATGGGTGCTAATATCTTCTTTCATGATTGTTATACAAAGAATTTATAATTCCGATTCTACATGTTCAGAAAAACGAGGTCAACTTAACATGTATTCTCATATTTGAAAACAAAATACTTATATTAAAAAGTATTTTGGTATTTCAAACAAAACACATCACCAAGTACAAATTATCCTATACTGCTGAACATGAGCGCAACAAAAGTAATTATGAAAAACTTCTAAATTAAAAGTCCATGTAAACAGAAACAGAGCGTACTTTTTCGAGATCTACTTTGTATAAAAAGTTGCCGTTTGTGATTTAATTTTAATAAATATAAATAAGATACTAAATCTTCCATATATATAGCTCCTAATTCCATCGTGATGTTACATAAAATAAGATCC
>QLNU02014802.1:123303931-123318509 GCA_006491805.2 Dysdera silvatica | reverse complement strand
GGGAGGGGGATCAAGCCCCCCTCTAGCCGTTCAAAAATTTGATTTCCCCAATTCTGCTATGCATTTACTTTAAAAAAAATTTACAGTCACATTTTAAAATAAGGTACTTTTTAGCTCATTGCTAATTGTCAAGCAGTATCAATTATTTTTGTAGCATTTTAGTATCTTGCACAATCACTAAACTGTTTGACTGCCGTGAGAGAAGGCGATAATAATTTTTCTCAGCCCATCCTCCTCCCTGGAAGTACTCATATGGGTGCCCATTGTAATTTAAAACATTCTTTCTTGATAACACATAGTTTGAGGAAAATGCAACTGGTTTGTTCTTTTAGCGTATCCTTCAGCTTTAACTTGTTTCTCCATTTCTTGTCTTCCTTTTTGAATTGCAGGCAAAAACTGAGTGGATACTAAATATGTTATGTATTTTTCTATTTTAAATGTATTGTAGTACTACATTGTTATTTGATGTTTAAATTTTCAAATACACATTTTATTTCTGTCTCGTAATTCATTTTTGACATAAAGCTGATGATCTCATTCAGACTATTGTTTCTCAGGGAGAAAATTCAAACTAAAAATAGTCTGAGGAAAATCAAAAATGTTTTGTACTGCAATATTCAAAAATTTCCGATGACAACTATGTGAAGAGTAGATGTAGCCTTCGTTAATAATTAGGCAAGTCTCCCCTGATATAGGCAATACAAGTATAAAAATGTTTCTATTTGTCTGAAAATTGAAGGGAATAAAAAAAGATATACAGTGATCCCTTATTAACGACTTTTAAGGTACGAAGAAAAAGTGCCTTTAAACAGAAAGAGACATTAACTGGAATGTTTTGCTGAACAGGGACTGACTTTAATATTTTAGTCGATTTCTCTTCACACTTGCAGGTTTCAGGCTGTCAATATATTTGATAAATGCATTGGTGTGTTTAGAAATATATACAGTAGAACCTCCATATAACATGCAATGTATATACAAAAAACTCACACAAATTCACAGAATATATCACGGAAATTTATGCCATGATAAAAGTACTGCCATAGTGACAAAGTCGGATTGGCTATAATTTTGAAGTAGTGTTGAGCCTTCACTGTGTCGGGCCCCAGACATTTGTCTTGTTTGTCTACGTGATAATCTGACCCTGGTAGTGCATGTTTTATTATACGTGAAAACTTAAAGCGTGCTCTATCAAATGCACATATTTTTTTTGGATCTGTATAAGATACATGATTTTGTTAAAGTAAAAAAAAAGAAAAAAGAAAAATCTTAAAACAAATATAACTAAATGGTAACAGCTTAATTTTTTCTTACCTTAATATACTTACTGCGTGTTCATGCTCAGTTGGTACATGATATCGTTAGCAGACGGGTTATTCCATTACAGTTTAGGGAAGGCCGTCTTGGAGGAACTGGTTTTTCCCGCGCGAAAAACCAGTTTCGGCAAGACGCCCTTCCCTAAACTGCAATGGACTAACCCGTCTGCTAACGGTATCATGCACCAACTGGCGTGAATGTAGAATAAAGCATTATTTACATATATTTAGCATATTATTTTTATATATGATTAAGAAATTTCATTGAAAATTTAATTTTAATTTTACAGATAGAACTATATAAAACGATATTTCATGGCTTTTTTTTAATAAAGCAGCTTATTTGCAAGGCCAAGAAAAATTACAGACTGTATTATAATTAGCAATATATAAAGGTAAAGCATTCACAAATTAATAGCACTAAACCAACAAGAACTAATAAATTGTTTTCATTATGTCACATCCTTCTTACATAAAATCTTTTCAGTGTGTAACAGCTTTTCACTATTTTTCATTTTATCTAAGTTGCTCATAATTTTTACTATTTCTAGGCTACACATAACAATCCTAGCAACGCTTCACTGCCAAAGAAATTCGTGTGCTTCATCTGTAGCAGACCATTTGCAACGAAAAAACTTTTACGAACTCATCTTCTCGTGCACAATAAGCAGCAAAAATCCTTTGTTTGTAATGTCTGTGATTATTCTGCATCAAAAAGAAGTACATTGAAATTGCATGCATTACAACACACTGGAGAAAAACCTTTTGCATGCAAAGAGTGTGATTTCAGAACTGCAGACCACAACACTCTCCGTCGACATAACATGAAGCATTCAGGAGAAAAACCTTACAAGTGCCCTTTTTGCTCATATGCAAGCATACAAGTATGTTAAATTAAACAACAATATTAATCAACGTTTATTGGCGTAGTGATACCAGCGCCGATGTTATGGCATGATTAGATGGAATCACGCCATAACATCGGCGCTGGTATCACTACGCCAATAAACGTTGATTTATATTGTTTAATTTAATCTGCGTAGTGTTCGATTTATTTAAGTACAAGTATGTATCATAAATATTATTGTGGTGTTTACATAGCTATCAGGGCCCAGTTAAAGCTTTGACTGTGGCTGTTGAATCTTCTTCAAAGTTTTGGGGCGTCGAAAGGTATTAACTCTTGTAGACATCAATTCGATGTACTTTTAACAACCATCTGCTTCAGTATAGATGAGGACAGCACTTCTTATTGTAAAATGAACAAGAAAGGAGAAACGATTTCTTTAGAAAAATTAAACACTTTACTATATCAAGTTAAACGAAAAATTGAAAAGCTATTACAGAATCAAAAACTCATAACTACTGCTTTTATTAAAGTCTTTCGAATATTAAACTTGCATTTTCGCAATGCTAGATCTCATTCTCTGAAAATATTAAATAAAATAATATGACGCCGCACATGCGTAGTATCCAAACGATGTTACACTTTTCCACCGGGGGGGGGAAAGGGAATGCCATGTAATGGTGGCCCCGGACTCCGAAATTTTGTATGTAATCTTTTTGAGTAAGTTTAAAATGTCAGTTTGAAACCTAGGTGTTTTAATTATAACTTAGTAAGTTATTAATATTACATTTTTCTTAATTATAACTTAGGCATCATTGAAAATAGTTTTAAACTATTGATTATGAAAGTATTATATATAACAAGAGTTTTCATTTGTTACTTATTGAATAATTTTGTTACGAGTGTGTCAGGGAAGGGCTTTGAATAAATATTATTTATAAATGTAGATTTTTAGAATTAACCCAACACGGCTAAGGGCACAGTTTATTAAAATTAAATATGAAAATTTAAGGTTTATTCACTATTAAGTTATGATATAAAAACTGTTTTTATTTCTTTATTTTCTTTAGGCCAGTACGTACAAAGCTCATATAAAGCGTCAGCATCCTGGCCAAGAGCATAACTTGATGTTTTCTTGTACAATTTGCTCATTTCGAAGCGTGAAACAAGATAATTTTATCGCTCATATGGCTGACCATGAGATGGAAGAAGTATCTCGATTGGACAGCAATGCAGTTCGGCCCACACCTGATTCTCCGAGGCAACAAGAATCAGATATTTTACCACTCGTCGAAGCTATGGACATCAGTTTGTCTCATGGAGATAGAAGCATGATGATGTTAACAAAGGATAGTATTTATTCTTACTTGCAAAGGTTCAACGAGAATGATCACCTTCATACTTCATGATTTTTATAGTGATTGTTATATATTAAAAATTTTATTTTATATTATATGTGTTCATTATTTTTGCAAGTCTACTGTGAACAACCAACTTCCCTCTAACTTAGCAGTCCTTGGTGGGGGGGAGGGGGAAGGGCAGTCATTTCCCCCATCTCATAATTGCCCAAATATGCAACAATTCTCTGGGTGCCAACAATAGTGGTATTTATATAAAATACCTATAAATGTCAAACAAATGGAAAATTTAACCAAAACCTAGAGATAAATGTAGGAGTACCGTTCCTCTTCACCAATCACGGATGTTTACAATTAGATGAGTGAGCATATCAAAAAAGGTTTATATGCCCTTGAACTTTGGGAGTTTATTGCAAGACTCGCTGTCACAGAAATACCTAATAGAAGGCTATGTGGCATTTTCATCTACATGTCATTAAAGGCAGAGTCGATAATGGGGGCAGAGGCTGCTGCCTGAGGGGGTCCATGCTGGCAGACCTGCTCTGTAGTTCCTGGCCCATGAAGAAGGCGTAGGACTAGTTTAGAAATGACCGCATTAGTTTCCTCTACTTTGATTAAAAGGTGTTCTCCGTGTGTTCAAAATATTATGTTTCAATCTTCGGCAAGTACATTTTTTTAAAAATAGAAAACATTCTTCTAAAGTGATAATTGTGGGGGGTGGGTGTCAGAATATAGCTGCACCTGTCATCAATATTTGTATGTTAAAAAATGTAATGTAAGCTTTACAATGGTACAAAATCTGAGAAACCGTGAAACAATATTAATTTATAAAGGAATCCATACATGTGTTATATAAATATTAATTAAGGAAAGGATAATTAAATTATTATAATAGTATTTTATACTTTTTTTAAAATCTTCAGAATTCTACTTTTACTTTAAAAAAATAATCATTACATAATGTTTTTTTTCTTAGTTTCAAAGGTAACGATTTTTAAAAATATTAAAAAATCTCATGTTCTTTGTGAACTCAAAACATAATTGATCTTTGAAGCATATTGATGACTTCATTTTATTGTTCCAAATTTCACATCGTAGCAAAAAAAAGAAGTTTCCTCATTGTATATTATGTGGTAGAGAGGGTACCTATGGGAACATTCAAATGTTCATATAAAAGCACCTTAGGGGAATTAGGAGTATAGGTTACCATTGTGCCTTTCTAAGTTGGCTAATGTTAATTTTGCTTAGAGGATTGAAATAGCAAAAATATTGCTTACATCATATTCGAAAGCTCCCTTTAAGCCCATGTAAACTGTGGCTTATCTACCTGATATTACGATGCATGTATATAGTAAGCCTATATAGTATACGAAATTTTGTTAGTATATATAGGATTGGAGGGAAAAGGTTAATGAAAAGAAGAAAAGGGTTATTTACCATGAGTAGTGCTTGGGTCCTTCCATGGGCTGATTTTTTTTAACTTCTTTTTATGGCAAGAACTTAGCTGGGACTGACTTTTTTTGGCGGGAAACTTTCTTGCTGCAAAAAAGGTTGCCCTTCTCTTAGCGACCATCCTCTTCAGACTTAGACGCATTTACATTGAAGTAGTCAGCTGATTCTTTCCAAAAGCGATTTTAGCTAGATGGGGCAGGCTTGACCATAACGTGGGAAAAACCCATGTCAGAGACCCCCATTTCTGGAAATCGGTCATTTTGAAGAAGGGGGGGAACATTCCCCTTTGTAACAGAAAACAATTGGTCGCTTCCAGTGCGGGCCCAGTACGTATGTTTCCAAATAAGGCAATATTGCCGATTTTACGATCTTTTTCTGTGGTTGAAGTAAACGAAGACTTCCATGGGTCATCCCTTCTTTGAGCCAGCCCAGTAGAAAAAAGGAAATGGCAAATTAAAAGTATAAATGGTAGAAGCTAAGATTTTAAGAATTATGGGGAGAAATGGCAGAAAAATGAAAATTAGAAATAGTGGAATTTTAGTTTAAATAGGGTAATTATATATGCACAAATGGAAAGGACTATTTAACGAGTTAGCTTTCATTTTCACATTCGATAATCATAATAACAACATATATATTTAATTTGCTTCACTTGAAGGGTACTCATTCACTTGATAATTCAAAATGACTTCATAAAAATAACGCAGCAGTTCATCGCAAATTACAATATAAGTATTAAAGAAAAAAACGAACACTGTTTACATAAACTATTAAAATACTTGATGGTTCAAAGATCCAGAGCATAGATTAGTCCATAACAAAAGTTCACAGCAGACCAATATCCACAGGTAAAAAATTCACGAAAAAGGTTCTTTTGCTGATGGGAGGTATTTAAAGTTCAATATCTTGCTGGAAATATGATTGAATTTAAATGTTACTTATCTAGTTATAAGCTGGAACTGATGCATCAAGCCCCAGGTGTCATCGGATGGTCCTGAAATACACAATTAAAAACTGCCAGAAAGTGTCTACAATATTTTTAAATCACAAACCTCTTCCTTAACAAAAATGAAATGATCTTGGAAAAGTTTAAAAAGGAAACAAAAAAATCTTGAATATATGTATACCTTTAAATTGGGTGTGTTCCAGCTTTTTGTTCTTAAAAAAAGATTTAATTTTGAATACTGAAATGATTTGAAGAAATGACATTTTGATTTCTCAACACAACATTATTACCTTCACAGAGGTAGCACAATTTCCAAATGGTCGGCACACAGATCCGCCAGGGCATATTTTTTGTAAATTGCTCGCAAAGAAATGGATGATTTCATGGTGCCTGGCGGGAACCGAACCCACGATCTGTTGGTATCCGGACAAGTGCTCTTCCAACTGAGCTACAAGTGACCTGTTATTCTCCCCTCTCCGAGCACATATAAAGGTTTACTATAAACAAGTGAAGGGTAATAATATCTCATACATAATTAATTTATCATTCCAATAAACTTTGGTGCAGAATGACACTGGCATGGTCCTTTCACCATACAAGTACAACTAACCATCCATCCAATAAACATATATCTAACTTATGACTCATATCAACAGGTGATGCGTTCCAATGTTTCTTAAAAAAATAGGTACATTACTTTCGTGCCATTAATAAGCAAAATTAAGGTTATTTTCACACTACCACAATAATGTGGTAATGAATGAAGACAAAAAACTAGAGGTAAACAAAATCAAGGAAAAGAGGTTTCAGTAGATACAAAAGATACAAGAAAGTTATCGAACACTAAGTCCAATGGTGTGGGGAAGTTTTACTATTTTACTCAGAATGGTACATTATTTAAAAACTTATAATTCATTTCTCATTTTTTCTCATTTTTCATTTGATATTTTCAGGCCATGGTAACCTGCAGTTATATGAAATCAAATTCATAAATACAGGAATTCTACTTAAGTTCCAATTGTTTGGAAAACCTTGTATATATTTTGCTTCATATTAAAAACACAGGTAGTGCCAGTTTAATGTCTACTATATACATTGAATTGGGTACTATTTGAATTTGTATTTTACAAGCAGGCTGTATAATCAATGAATGGATCTATATAAGTCTTAAATAAAGGAATGCCTAATAAGAAGACACCAAAAGCGTTAATATAGATCTTTCCCATTTTCATAAACTGTAAAATATTACATCATCACAATTTTCTTCTTTGAATAAAGATATTTGATTTGCCATATATATACACTCTTAAGACATAAAAATTGATGCACCAAGACCGAATTTTCAATTGAGACAAAAATTGGTAGATGTGATGTAGATATGGGTCCCATTCTTTCATCCTGAGGACGGAAATCTGTCTTTTGAATCTTTTAAAAGCCTGGACAGATAGTCGGGTTTTTGTTTATCACGGTCCTCCCCCTGCTTTTTTTGTACCCTTAGTTTACCTTGAATTTCAGTCTTGGCCTAAGCACCCTAGTGGCACCCACCTAAGCACACCTAGTGGCACCAGAGAAAAATTGGGTGATTTATTCAAGAGAAAAAGCTACAGAAGGTGAGCAAATCAATAAGATGTTGGTTCACCTCTGACCTGGATGCAAACTTTTACCTGGCATGGTATTGACTCATGAAGTTGGTGGATCATGTTCTGTGGGATTTCTTGCCGAAGAATCGTTGGGTTAATTCGCCTACATTTTGGGATGGTCGAAGGCATATTCCGATCAGCTTTTAAATGCACTCCATGGGGAAGTGACATATCTGGTCAAGGAAGTGTTTGGCAAGCACAAAGACAAGAAGTGGAAAGGCATACCATGTGCCTTGGGGCATTACCTTGTTGAAAATTAAGTCCAAGGTGATGCAAAAGGAATGGCAACCTACTGGGTTGTGCAATTTCATCAACGTAACTTCTGTGCTGTGAGGGCAGGGCTGTTCCCAAAGGGTATGCACTGTGTGTTCTGCATACAATTAAGAAATTTTGAAAAACACAGAGTACACACCACATACTCTCAAGAAAGTTTTTGTATTTGCTGGTTTTTGGACAACTTTCAACAAAGTTCAGCCTTTTTTTTTTCTAGTCATTTACAAACTTGAATGGAAACAAATGAGGAAAACCTCCAAGCCTCAAAATATTATTCTTCGCATGACCAGGAGAGGAATAAAAAGGTGATGACAGTGGCAATCAGCGGCGTAGCATATGTTGCTAGCGCCCTGGGCAAGTTAAGTATTGTGCCCACTAAAACCTGTTAGCATTCCCTTTCTCCAGTCCAGTATTTAAATTTTTTACCCCTCATGCTATGCTACTGTTGGCAACTGCCACATTAGGCTTGGATAGAAGACAGATGACCAGTCAAATACCAGTAAGTGCGATGTGGTGACGTCACCAAGTCCAGTAACCCGCAATTACAATACTCTTTAATTAAGACAGCACTGCATACTCTCAATAATTTTCTTCAGGACAGCCCTGTGTAAGGATGGTACGGATGACAACCAAAGTGGTCAGGCTATTAAAAGAAATGGCACCCAAGACCATAACTCTGTATTGTCAGCTTGTGTGGCATGACACAGTAAAGGTAGTATCCCAGTGCTGTCCAGGGTATCTCAAGACATGTTTGCACTAGTCGTCGGGACTTGTCACTGAAGACAATTCGTTTTCAATTGGCACAATTCAACATTTTTTTTTATTGAGCCTGACTCCATGCTAATCACACTTGACAGTGTGCATTGGAGAGGGGTAAGCGATGCCAACTTAGATTACGTTTTCTGAATTGTCCATTGATGTTCTTGTTGCTCATTACTGTATAAGTCACACAGGTGGATAGTGATGAATCGGGTGCTGTGAAAGCCGCTCTGACAATTTCTGTCTTCCAGTTTTTTTGTTGTCCTAGGTCGACTGCTGTTTTCTTGACGCTTTGACACTATAAACCATCAGAGATTATTGAGTAAGCTTAACTTTGCGAGTGTTCATGATCTTTTAAATGACCTAATTAGAAGTTATCTAAGTGAAAGAAAACAATTCGTAAGGATAGGCGAAACTTATTCCACTTCAAAGTGACTTTGCTGTAGTGTTCCTCATGGATCTATTCAAGGTCCACTTTTATGCATTTTTTATATCAACGATATTTTTTCCTTACGATCTACTTTTAAGCTTATTTGTTATGCAGACAATACCAGTGCATTTATAATAGATGAAAATATTGATAACCTGATTTCTAGAGTAAATGGTGGTGTTAAAATATATATAAATTACTTCAAAGCAAGTTACCTTGCCCTTAGTACGACAAAAAACTAAACGCCTCCTTTTTACTTGGAAACATAATATTAATACTAACTAACCATTGAAAACAACATCATTCCTCTCTCCCTAGAGAAAAAAAATTCTGGGTATTATACCTACAATCCAACTAAAAATGACAATCTCATATTCATGCTACTTCAACTGAAATTAGTCGTAATATTGGTATTATACATAGTATCGGTATTGGTATATACATAGTAGTAAATTATTACCTGCAAATATCCTAATTGATCTATATTATTATTTTTTTCTCCCATATTAATTATTGTTTTCTCGTATGGGGTATTGTGGCAAAATCCAATCTTACTCAACTAACTACGTTGCAAAACCGTTTTTTTTTCGAATGTTTGACCCAAATAATTTCCCTTCTTCTGCTGCTCAACACTATAAACTTTTCCCCCTTAGATAAATTACTTGTTTTCAAGACTGCCATACTCATGTTTCACCTAACTCATTTTCATATAGTTATTGATATCCCATCTTTTGTTCAACCAAGTTAAACACATTTCTTTCTTAATCCCAATTCATTAATACCAACTATCGCCAGGACTAACTTGGGTCTTTCTCGTATTGTTGCACTGGGCCCTAGATTATGGAATACCTTGCCAATGGAGGTTAAATCAGCAAGCTCTGTTACTTAATTTAAAAATTTACTCTTTTCGTTTATTACTAATAGATAATAATTTACTTTTGCTTTGTTTCAGCCTCAAATTGTCCCTTAAGCAACATGCTTGGGGCAGCGGTGAGCTTTGTCAGACTCAGTCTTTTCTCACCACTGCCCTGGCAGGATGCTCGTTACATATTTTCTTTACATGTTGTAATAATTTCATAATGTATAAACATCTGTGTTGATATATATTGTATGTAAATTGCTAATATTCTCTTTGTATGGGCTTCTTGCCAAATAAACAAGTTTCAGCTTCAAATCTACTATTGTTTACCCATTCCCCTAATATCATTTAATCGCTCCAATCCAAACAACAAGCAATTTTTAGATTTGCCCATCTAGCCTCTTTTAGTTTTATGGCACAACTGTTTCAGGTTGTGACATCTGTTCATAATGAGCGTAAATCTCTCGAAGGAACTTCGTTACAGTCACAATAGGTAGCTGCAATCAAAATCTAATAAAAATTTTGAACTTGAAATCAAGTTTTACTCATCACAGAGGCCTTCACAACGCTCAGTTCCAATGTGCTAGACTTTGCTATTTATTTATTGAGCGCTAAATTTTAACTACTTGCATGTTAGGTTGAAAGGTATTTGAATGGAATTTCATTACATATTTTTCTGAGTACATTGATTTTCATGTCTTAACAATCTATATGAAGTGTTGCAAACCTACTTTTCAGCATGCTTTTTACCATGTTTGTGTTAGCATAAGCAAGTTTATACTTTCACTTCGTTAATTTGAAGCTGAAGGGGCTATGAATATAGTTTGAATTATTCAATAATTCGAATTAGAAAAGTTTTAACATGAGCACTAAAACTAACAATGTCAAATCAGTTAATTCGAATTTATTAACGATGTGTGTACTGATGTACAGTTTTTTAAAAAAGCAAAAAAAGTTTAACTGTTTTTAGAGTTAATTTTTTGAGTATATATATATGAATACCTCCATTTTGTTGAATGCTCTCTGCATACTGTCTGAAAACTTCAATATTTTCTATGGCTTATATGCATGTGGGAATCAGTCTTTCAGGGAATTTTATTCTTATTTAGTCATCTGAGGATATGTTTCGCTTATTGTAGTTAATGTTTGTCAAGATTTCGGCGTTCGTAAGATTCTCGCAAACTTCCAAGTTCTTGTCAATATTTACAAAATCTTTGTGACGGGTATCTGAGTTGTGTCTTATATGTTTCTAGTTTATCATAGTGACCTAAATTATCTTGTTTAAGGTTTTCCATCTGGAAAACTTATTTCCATATAGCCAAGTTTTTTTTTTGCACCTTCCAAAACAGGAAAGCTTCAAATTACAGGTGTTTTTAAAAATCATTTTAATAAAAGTCACATGACTAATACGATACAGTGTGCAAGACAATGTAAAGCGGATAAAATTTTTTTATTAAAAACATGAGCCAGGCTTTTGGTTGTTCAATGGGAAAGAAATCACCAGATGCAGAATATGAATAATCATCTGCATTTGATGATGGCTGTCCCATTGAACCACTGAAAGCTTAGCTCATGATTTTAATAAAAAAATTTTAACCACTTTACGTTGTCTGGCACACTGTATGGTATTACTTGATCGAACGATGGTATTCTCACTTTACTTCTCTGGGTCATAGAACCATGAGTAAAGTTTAAATAAACATTTTCGAAATATCCAAACTTGGCAGTAAAAAATATACAATGAAACTGATAAGTCGAAAGTTTCTGTAAATCAAAGTAATAAGATATGATAAACAATTGTATTATGCATCTCAATAATTCAGATTTTTTTTTTCATCCCTTTGGTCAGAACTTACCGAAGTTCCACTATATATAAGGATAACCAAATTTTCTGCTTATGCTTACGTTTCTGATGAGCATAATGATTTTTACAGACTTTTTTAAAATACAGTCGATATCAGTTTTTTGTGAAAGAAATTACTATGGATGAAGTCTTAAAATAACTTTTAATAGATCTGTATTTTCAACATATGTAAAAGTGCAAAAATACATACAACCTAGGGTATATGTCAGTCAAAGGTCACTCCGGGATAAAAAAAAGAGATAGATTGAAAATTTAATGTATATAAGATCAAATAAAAAAAAATAGCTGCATTAAAAATGGCACTTCTGAGATAAATAACTAGGCTACATCTTGGTATATATCTTCTTGGAATTGCTTTTTCACTGCGTCTAAAATTTGTGGATCGCTCATAACTTCTATAGCGAGAAGAGCCATTGCTTCAGCAGCAATAAGTGTTGGAGCTTGTGCTTCAAGACTCCCCGAGGCAGCTGTAAAATCATGAGAGTGATTTGCTGCTTTGGTGCCTATTGATATGCAGGGATGTATACTCGGCACGACATGAGACACATTCCCCATATCACTTGAAGCGATGAATGGAATCACTCGTGGGTTTCCATCTTCGAATTTCACACCTAAAGAAAAAAAATCATGATTTTATTCACGAGGTGGTAAGAATTATAAATAATTATAGTCTAGCAATATGTTTTGGTGGGAACATTATGATGACGATGAATAATAGGACAGCTGGTTTAGTTATAGAATAAATTAGTTATACCTAGTTGTCAAGAAATAAAATTCTAAAGTCCTCATCAGTTGGAACCACTGGGACATTGGTGCATGCCTAGTGGGTAAGATAATAGAAGAGACCCCCGGGTTAACATGATCTTTAAACAATGGCTGAATATGGCATTTAAACCATAATATATTCACACACAATTCTTCTCATTGTGAGTCAAATTTCACCCAGTGGGCTCAAAGGCAAGGGTCATAAGTACTGAGCCACTGTCATGGTGCACTGTCTGGGATACCATCAACGGCTTAATGGTATTTTCACAGCATTACAAGTTTATACAGTTAAATGCCGAGGAGAAGAGCACTGACAAAACAGTCGATCAAAGTCAGATTTTTTTTTTTTCAGGAGAGTCGAGTAAGTTATGACAGAGATCACTTTTTTTTTTTTTGGCGATTGCTTGCCAAATATAATAGCAATGGCGGGTTCTGTTTGTTTGGATTTTTTATGGCCCAAGAGCATCTGGGCTATACTGCGCCAAGGCAGGTTCTGTACAAATTTGATAAATAAAGGTCCCTGGATTGCTACCCTTACCATATTTTGATTAGACAACTGTTCCAAGTAAAACTAGTCTTCAACGTCTTCAAACATCTTCAATACATGTTCAACTTCTTCGTCTTCAACTTCTGGAGATCATCTCGTCAGCATTAGACAGTACTTGATCCAGTGATGATGATGAACTGTACATTGTGTCATGGGAAGGGTGGTTACATGGCACTGTAATCCCAGCCTGACTGGCGAGTTTAAATATGGTCATAATCATCGAATCACTGGAACATGTTTCCAGTAACATGTAACCTCTAAATCATTATACACTTACAAATGTCCATGTGTCGTATGGATTGAAACATGGGTCATTCCTAGAACTGTGACATAAATGAATAAATCAACCAGTTGTTTCAAAGTAAAAGAACTAATACACTCTTCCCAAGTATCTAAACCTTTGTCATCTACAGAACCAAACATCGGACTGTAGACCAGTCAAAAAATAAAGAAAAGAAAAAAAGACAGGCACTGGATGTTAATGGATATACCATGCTGAAAACACAGGTTCTCATCCAATCACCAAAATTAGGCAGCAAAATTGGGAACAGTCAAGTACTGCACAGTATATACTACACATGCTGTTGGCCTTCTGATGCAATGTGATTTTCCTTGTCCTTCAGTCATTAAAATTCAACGAACTAAAAGTGCTGGATATTACTAAGGGAAAAACTCAAATTTCTCGTATGGCAGATTCATGCATTGCTAACACTATGCTATGGCAGGGTGCAAACCAATCAAATCTGCCTGCTTTTTTAATATTAGTTTAATTAGTAAGTTGGATATTCAAACCAGGTTAATAAATATTTACTATATGCTAAACAGGAAGTGGCTCAATAGTAATATATTATAGTGGTGAAGTCTATTTTAGGAAATCCTATGCTAAGATAAGCCGAATATATAGCCAATAAGATTGCCAAGATAAATGGTAAGTTCAAGTTGCATTTTGGCTACAGGTAGAGTTAAATATACGTTACCAAGTAATTCACCCCTTGTGATCAGAATTACAAAGATCAAAAAATAGACAATATAATTAACAAAAAGATTTAATCACTGCCAATCTAAAACATAAACCAGAAATCAAAACTATCCATTGAATGTTAATCTTTCTCTTGCAAGAGCTTCATTCTTTACGGTTTTCTATTTTCACATAAAACCACGTTAAATCAAACCATTTCACGGAGTCCAAAACGAGAAAGCAAATTAAATATTACATAACTAGTAATATTTTAACAACAGTGGTTTTGCCTACACACTCCCCCGCTCCCAGTGAAAATGAAGGAAGTTATTTTTTATTGGAGTGGCTTGACAACTTTTCATCCATAGTTGGTTATGTAATTAGTTGGCACGAAAGTAACTTTTTTGGTAAGGGCGGTTTAACAGTATGTTGTGACTTTGAAAAATGTTTGAGAATAGGAATTATTTTCCATTCTGGTTCAGTATTTGGAGATAAACTTGTTGTCGAATTAAATAGATTAGAATTAAAGAATGATTTAATTCTGTCTATAGAAATGTTTCTTTGTTT
>QLNU02014802.1:123260467-123295641 GCA_006491805.2 Dysdera silvatica | reverse complement strand
TATTATTACACTTCATTACCCTTCTCAGGGATAACACAATTGCCAAATAATGGTCAACACACAAAGCCACCAAGGCGAGTTTTTTTGCCATACAGAAGTAACAGCAATAGGTCCATGTCTTCGGGGTTTCCGACGCCAGAATTTAAGGATATTACTGATGAGAAAATTTGGCCGATGGACCGATGACGATTTTTTACCGATCATTCGATTTCATACAATCGTCGATGCCGATTGAAACACTGATTTTTTTTTTTATATTCCATCGGCCAAATGTGATGTTTTCAATTATAATTAATTAGTAAAATCTTTAAAGATTATATTATGATATGAACCTTAATATTTATGAAGGAAAATTAGCATTGAGAAGTGTTTGGTATCATTGAAAGCGCATAAAAAGATGAAAATGGCACAAAAACTTTTCAATTAATCAACTGCACCACTGTTTTCAGTTACGAAACAGGAAATCATTTAACTGTTACCAGGCCTGTAACTAGGATGGTGGGGCAACTGGGACACAAGACACCTGGGGGACTAATGAGTATGAAATAATTACAAGAAATGGTAGAGAACGCCACTACAAACTCAAGACAATGCCATTACAAACTCAAATTTGACGCTCCTTTTACGTTTTTTTTAAAGTTTATTGCAAATTACAAATACTGTAATATTAACATATACCAAGGTTTGCAAGTTGCAAAATTTATATCTATGTTATACACCACATGTAAAAACATTATAATGTAACACAATTTTGCCTAAATAAATCTGTATTGTATTAAATTATATATTGCATTTAACCATCATATCAAACAAAATCGATGTCTTCACTATATCCAGAAACTCACTATAAGTGAATCATACTATATATATATATATATTAAAAATCAAAGTTTTTACCATGGATTCTACACAGAGGTTTTATCTGCTGACGTAACAACGAAACACTGCTGTAACAGTTAACAGCAGCATCCAGGGCATTAATTCCTTCCCAAGGATAACCAGATGCATGAGCTTCTTTTCCGGTATATGTCACACGACACTACAATAGTTTAAAAATAACATCACATTTTTATAACTAATACAGATAAATCAAGAGGTTAAATAAAGGACAGTTTTATTAAAACATGCGATATTTTTGATAACTATAAAGATGCATCATTTATTTCTCTCAGGGCTAGATTTAAGGTATAAGATGCCATTGGCACAATGATTTCTGGCACCCCATCCATTGGCATAACTAGGGGCTAACCCTCTACAAAATTTCTTCTAAGCATTGAGATATGTGGTTTAGCCCCCTAGACTTCGAAGCTAGTTATGCCCATGCCCCCTCCTCGCATACCAGCAGAAACAAATAAATTTCTGTCCTTCCGACCCTCAAGGCGACATTTATGGTTAGCCTACCTTATATGCATTATTATAAGATATAATAATGATATTTTTGTAAATAAATTTAGTTTACTCGACGAGGATTTTTTGGTTTTGGGATATTGAGGGAGGGGGTAAGGGCAGATACAGAACAAAATTTCAGGGAGAGCGCAAAGCTTGAAAATTTCACTTGTAAGTTTAGTTTAAAGTATTTGTTACTTGAAAATAATAATTTTTAATGTAAACTTATTATTTTCAGGGAATGGGGTGCATGCTCCCTGCATAGATCCAACCTTAGGGGGAGGGGGCAGGGGTTGTTTCACACAATTTTTCAGAATTTCAGATTTAGAAAAAAAGGGTGGAGGGCGCCTTCTCTCGGAGAGCTGATCGACAGAATTCTACGGTAAATAAATTGCAATTTTAAAAAAAAAAAAAAAATTCTCCGTTTCTTGCACCCCTAAAAATTTTACATCTTGGGTAAGTGACCAACATGCCCATTTATAAATATAGTACTGATTCAACTTTGGTTTTAGGGGTAAAAATAGTTTCACGCTCGAATTCAATTTAGCTATTCAGAACAGAAGATTGGAAAGTTTTCCAGGTAGGTTTACCAAAAGAAAATATTGTTTTTTCCTGACAATTCCAGATTCTCTAGGTTCGTGGCAATCCCATTTCTGCACCCATGATTATATGTTCAAATTAGAGCTGTATTCATGGAGAAAAAAAGACACCGTTCTGACCTGGAGTTGAACCAGGGTCCCTTCGCCTGCACAACGAGTGACATAACCAACTGGGTTACCGTGACACAAGAATTAGGCTCCTTTTAGAAGTTACATCATTTTTATGGCAACAAAGGTCAGGTTGGGCAAAGATCAACAGTTTTCCAAGGAATCTGCAACCCTTAAGGCATATTGGACCAGCCCCTGGTCTGCAGTAATTAATAAGTCAACATTGTTGTTTTTTTGGCACCATTGGAAGATGAACTGAGGTTAATGATATGGTAGGTGAATGTGTTAATACTACAGGGCCCCTTTTAATGCTTTAAGGAATCTGGTTCCTCGAAAAGCAGTTATTTTTGAGGCTTCATGTGGGGTGCAAAAATAGTGGACTTGTACGGATCTTTTCTTCTTAACCCCCTACTGATTTCAAGTTCATTGTTTACAATGGCCGACAGGGGAGATGCTGTGTGGCATTTCAAAACCACAAACTTACAATGACAAATCTGGATCCAATTTCAAAATGAATGGCGGCATATTATAAACAAGTTATTTTTGTTCTTATTTCATATATTCCTGAGTTAAGTAGCAAACCTGCATAGCGTACAACATCTTAGAATCCCCCCCACCTCCATACTCTAGAATGCTGGCTTACTATTAAACTGTTCGCCACCATGGGTGGTATTTATGGTTGCTAAAAATAACTTTTTCAACACACCCGTTCGGTTTGGGAGCTTAAAATCCTCAACTGTCTTGGGTGTGTCAGGCAGTTAAATTCCTTAAAGGGTTCAAAGGAGTCAACAATATTTGACAATCTCTGCAAAGGGTCACAATCAGGGTTGGCAGGGTTTTGGACACTATGGTAAAATCCACGCTATTTACCGTGGTTTTTATTGTACTATCTAAAACCTTTACGTCCAAAACTTCCTTATGTTAAAATAAGAAAAAATAAACACTAATATAAATAGTATGCAAAAATTTGGAAATTGAAAAGTGCATATATACACAGTTATACTGATAGATTTTATATTGCTGCAATAAAGGCAATATTATTTGCATAATAAAAATTGGGAACCAGTAATTTCTAAACTGAATATTTTCTCACTCATAGTTTGGAATTGTCGTTTTTCCTTCTTATTGAAAACACAACTTTCTAATTTGATTTTGAAATTTTTATGGTGTATATTTATTGGTTTCAAATATCAAATACTTAACTTCTTGCTACAGTAACCTTTATGGTAATGCTTAAAACTAAAAATTCTCTACATAAAAAAAAAAAAATTGAAGTTTTTAGTCTATTATTGATTTTTTTTTTAATTTTATTTTCTTGTAATCAGTATAATTCTAGAAAAATATACTGAAAATAGGAAAATCTGTCAGAATACAAAAAAAATATAACATGAAGATATTTTTCGTATTTTAACAGTTTTAGGTTTTAGACACCTTAATACACTTTTGGACAGTAAAAACCAGTTTCGGACGTGTCCTGTCCAAAACCCAACTCTGGTCACAATCTCGTACAAAATGCATAATTTTCATAGCCTTTATTATATTTTTCGCTAGATTTTAATGATTACTCTATAGCAGTATCTCTGCCAGGCTTCAGCAAATTCTGAACTGTGGTCCTGAATTCAGATGTCTAATTAGACTAATGAAGTTAACATATTGCTATCCTTTATTACAGCATAATTTACTATGCTTAATTCTAAAGGACTTGAGGGGATTATAAGTTTCTTCCGCTTAATTTAGAGTGAGATGACGATTTAATTAAATTTTTACATCGCCTATAAAAATTTATTCTCTGCACAATATTTCTGATATTGTGTTTGAACAAAGAAATATTTCTTCTACAGATTATTTTTGAACGACTTAAACTTCATGTTTTTACAGCATCGCAGATAAAGATGGAAGATAAAGTAAGAAGAAAGAATAAAGGCAGAATAAAACAAAAAAATTTAAAATAAAATAAATTTTTCAGTTCCTAAACTAGGGACATCAGCAAACCTTTTATTAAGGATTAATAGTCATACTTTTAAAATGTTATGAGAATACCCAAAGATTCTTATTATTTTTAGTTAAGTAGAACCAATGTGTTGTAATGTTTAGTTCAGTGTTTTCAAAGTATGGTCCGCAGGATCATCACCAAATTTCATTTAAAAAAAACAACAAAAAAAACCCCCCACAAATTACTGGCGTAGCTAGAATTTAGATTCAGGTGAAATTTACAGAATTTCCCTGAAATATCACTTCTTATAAGCCCTACCTTTCAGCGTTTCGTCAAAAAATTTTAATCCTCTGAATACACCCATGCTGTCTACATTGCTTATTATTATTTAATTAAATTAATGATGTCATTTTCATTGTAAATTTGACAAAATAAGATCGTAGCTGACACTCTCCTTATCAAATAGCATTAGTCTAAAAATTATTTTGTTTCAGGTGGGTTTGGCAACCAACCCATGTTTTAAGAACATGGTCGGATATTTTATGCCTGGTGCCTTTTTAATGTAAAAATACATAAATAAATATTACTACAAAACGAGCTAAGATTAACTACAAATTATATTTCAAGGGATGAATACATCTCTCCTATCAGAGCTTTTATATACGTATATAAACCTGCAATAAATCACATAAACTGAGGGTTTGGTTATATCTTTCCCTGGGAGATTAGTATGACAGTGGTAAAGTAGGGCTTAATATTATTAACCATAATTGGCAACATTAACTTCAGGCAATATATTTTTTAATGGGGAGGTTCCTGCGGTGGCGCAGTGTGGTAACGCGTTCTCCTATTGCGCGGCTAATCCGGGTTCGACTCCCAGCAGTGCAAAAAGAACGCTTACTCAGAGATCTCATAAAGATCGCACTGCTCACTGTAGTCCGGGGTTTGGTTCCCTAGGCCTTAAGAGGTTCGGATTCCTCGGAAAACAGTAGGTCCCGGCGCAGCATGACCACTGTAGTCTTTGAGCCGTAAAACCAAAAAACAAACAAACAAACAATTTTAATGGGGGTAATCTCTTCCCCACCACTGGTAGTCCGTGATAAATAAAGGAATGCTTGGAGCGGATCCTGAGCGACCAAAGTTTGAGAAACACTGGTTAGTTCATTTTAAAATGAACTTCAGTTGCTGAAAACATGATCATCGTTACTATGTTCAACATCAATAGTAATAAGATTATTTCTGAACTTTATATGAAAAACATTCTGAGTAGAATAATAATAATCAAGGTTTTTTTTAAGTTTGAATGTACAATACCCGTCTAATGGCTATGAATGGTGTGTATAAATAATCATCAGGTGCTGGATGGACCATCATGGCGATGTCGATATCCTTAAAAGCTCCTCCATTAATAAGATGGACTTTGCCACCACCCCCTTCTTCAGCTGGACATCCCAAAACCACCACCTATTGGGGAAAAAAAAGTAAAAGGTGGATATATATAATCAATTTCACTTAAAATTTTCTCGACATTTCTATGGTTACTTGCAATATAACACATCCTCTAAAACAAGGGCCTTTCATACCAAGGTCATCTAGTTAATGAAATTGTTGCACATACAGTTGAAACTGATTATAATGACAACTCAGTTATTAAATCAAAATTCCGAAAATTCTTCGGCAAAGATGCAGTTGTGGATAATCAGTAGGATCAATAGAGATGATAGTTGTGGTATGAAGTGACACTTTGGCAGCCAAAACAAAGTTTAAAAAGTTTATTGAAGTCCATGTCTGACATGGTAAATACTTGCAACCACTGAAAAATCAAGCAGTAAAAGTAGCTTGATGTTGTAGCGGCGCTGGAGTCGCTAACTGTATATGCTGTGTGACATGGTATTGTTATGTCACACAGAAATATCTGTACCTTGACCTCATCTAGTCAAGACTATATAAGTTCTAATTTTTGTTAATTCATAAGCTCTTTTTGTTGTTCGTCAAATACAACGCTAAGCGTTGCCACACGTTAGAAGTAAAGGTAATCATTGATCTATGTGGCGATGCTGTTGTTACGCTTCTACATATCTCATCACGAAACCCCGTGTATAGGATGGTGGTAAGTATTTTGTATTCAGATGCTTAACTTTTTAATTCAACTCGTGTGCAATACAACAGACCTAGTCTTATACTAACATCTTTAATGTTATAAAGTTAATAAACAAGTTGACGTTACTATGTTTCAAGAGAACTTTTTTCATACGTTGCACACCTATACTAATAACGAACTGGAATACTTATAGAAGTACATAATTACTTCTGTCATACACAAAAACTTCATTGGAGTCAAAGTTAATATGGAGAAAATAACAGTGTAGTGATTCTCCACCCTGGTAAAAGGGGACAACAGCATAACTGTTGCACTACATAATTGGTGACCCTTCTACCTTCACATAATTGGTGACTGTTCCATTTTTGAACAAGCTGCCGGCTTTCAAAGCAGCCAATACATGTAACAACAGGTCCAGTTTAAACTGTCGTCAAATTTATGCAAGATATAGCAGTTATATCACTTTTGGTGCGGTCATTTGTTAACGCTATGGCAACAACGTTTAAAAAGTGTGTTTCCGACCAGCGCATTGGAAGTTCTGAAGTGGGAATTTATGTTTGGGGCATAAAACACCGTAAATTTGTAAATGCCAAAATTGATTTCGAGTTCCTGGACGTCAGCGAAATACAGTACGGGATAACTCAGTACTGTTAAAATTTTGGTGTATTAAACATTACATAGTTTCGGTAATATGCAGTTACTGAAACCAATGGCGAATCCTAATATTTTAAAGGAGTTTTACAGCGAAGAACGTGAATTGAAATTCGTAGTAACTGTCTATGAAAGTGAGAATTTTTTCAAATGCATCAATGAACATGCTGTATCGCACTTATTTTCTTACAAAACTCGACAAGAGCATAACTGTTGCACTACAATGTCATAGGTGATAGATCCTTACTACAATGTCATAGGTGATAGATCCTTACTACAATGTCATAGGTGATAGATCCTTACTACAATGTCATAGGTGATAGATCCTTACTATTAGGATAGGAGAATAGCAATTAGAAAATGAGAGGGAAGGGGTGTCACATTAGAGTGCATAGAAAGTTCATTAAGGGGTGGGGGAGAAGGCAATTACAGAGCTACAACCACATATTCATACATATATACATAAAATTGCATTGCAAAGGGGATGTGACAATGGGTGTCCATACGGGGGGGACAGAGGAGGGCTCAAGTTCATCTAGCCGTTTAAAAATTTGATTCACCCGAACCTGCTACGCATTTACTTCCAGAAGTTTTACAGTCACATTTTAAAATAAGGTACTTTTTAGCTCATTACTAATTGTCAAGCAGTATCAATTATTTTTGTAGCGTTTTGGTATCTTGTACATTCACAAAAATTCTCAACCGCTTTGAGAAGGAGGTAATTTTTTTTTCTCAATCCCTCTTTAGAAGTACTCCTATGAACGCCCACAGATGTGATGCATAGCTCCCCCCCCCCTGCATAAGACTATCGTTCAGTAGGGACTCAAACACCCTTTTATAAAATATAATGTGATTTGGTGAAAAATGTGCCTTGATATCAAATTGGAGGGGTCTGACCCCACGTATATCCTGTGTCACTGAATTAGGATCTAGTGTGGCAAGCTAATATATTGCCAAATAACACCATAAACCTCCATTAAAGAAACTAGGCATGCAAATGGACATAAATACCAACTTGAAAAATTATTGGGAATTCCGAAACATTTGAATCGATTGGCCGACACACATTTCAAAGGATTTAAGTGTAATTTAAATTTCATTATCAGATTATCTGGTACAATAAGACACCTGAAATATTAAAATGAAGCAAATTATAGAAAAATATTTTTTCTCTAGATAATTATTTCATGTTCTCCTAAATGTATACACCCTCTCCAAAATAGTCAGATCCTCCATTTCTTTAAAAAGAATTTGACTGAAATAAAAGCTAGATTCCCCAGGTGCTCTAGGGATGCAAAACAAAGCAAACAGTAAAGAAAAGTGTGGATCCCCCCGCTGTTGGAAGACAGGGTAGGTCAACTTACTGGACAACGTATTTTCACCTTTATCACTATGGCCGCTAAAGATTCTCGTCTCTGTGTGTAGAGCTAGAGACTGAACTTTTGTATTTTCTATGAACCCAGACAAAATGAAGAATTTTCTTTAATGAAAGGTGCAGTGAACAGGGTATAAATAATGAAAATATTGAAGACTTGATGACGAAAAACTTTGTGCATGTATTTCTGTATGCGTATTTTCCCCACGAGCAAAAATATTAGGGGTTCGAGGAACCCACAACAAAATTATTGAGGGTTCAAAAAGTGTCTCAAATCCATGAAGTCGGCGCCACTGCAAATGGAGATCTTTTGTAAAAGCCTCATGTCCCTCCGGGGAGGAGGGAATTAAAACATGCAAATTCTAGTTAATAAATACATAAAATAATTCACTAAATGCATATAAAATAATCTACTACAAGCATCTATAATTCACTAAATACATGTAAAAAAATTTAAAACATAAGTACACATATGGGAACTATATTCCCACATAGAAGACTAAGAGATAATGCGATCATAAGAATATGGGAAACATTATAAATTTTCTCTTACAACATTTTCTGCTTATTAAACCCATTGTTGAGAAATTAGTAGCAAAGAATAGCATTCATCTGTCTGTGCTGCAATATAGATAGATTTTATTTAGCAAACCTCTAAAATTTAGTAATGTATTTCTTTTGAACCACATAATGTGTTTTCAACCGCTACTCACTAAACATTGATCCCAACTACGATTCCTTCTGGGCAATTTACCCGATTCTGCAACCTCAAATATTGCCTGTCTCTCTGTAAAACCACTGCCATTCTGGAATCCAAATCCAACATTATGGTTTGCTAAATCGAAAGCACAGTTCACACTTTCTGGGATTTTCACGGACACAAAGTACAACATTGTTATTTCAGCAGTTGAATATGACATCTTAAATTCAGTGGTATCATTTTAAAATTACTAGTGGCAGACATGGGCGACAATATAGGAGCTCGAGCTCTCTAGCCGCTTAAAAATTTGATTTGTTCGAACCTGCTATGCATTTACTTTCAAAAGTTTTACAGTCACATTTTAAAATAAGGTACTTTTTAGCTCATTACTAATTGTCAAGCAGTATCAATTATTTTTGTAGCATTTTGGAATCTTGTACATTCACTAAAATTCTCGACAGCTTTGAGAAGGAGGTAATTTTCCCCAGCCTCCCTAGAGGTACTCGTTAATTTTTCTCAGCTCCCCCCCCCTACCTAGAGGTACTCACATGGGAGCCCATGGTGGCAGATACTCACCCAACATTCTCACATGAAAGAAACTGACTTAATGAACAAAAAAAAAAAAAATATCGAAAAAGGATTATGATATGATTTTACACATGATTTTAACACATATTATATATATATGGAATTAACATACTTTACCAGGAAGAGTTGAATCTGTTTCCAAAGCAGCTTTGACTCCTAACCCTCCACCTAAACCAGATTCAGCGATCAAGTTATGTCCACAAGCATGGCCCACTTCAGGTAAGGCATCATATTCACACAGGATAGCGATTGTAGGACCAGGATCTAAAAAGTTATTAATGATACTGTAATTTGTATTAAAGTTCTTAAACTTATATCATAAAAATAAAGACATACGTTTATTTCTACTTAAAGTGTAGAAGCTATCCAATGTTCTATGCAATAGTGTCAAATTTTGACCATTTTCACCCAAAATCAGGAAGAAGGCAAATTAAAATAAAGTGAGAATCTTCTGAACCGGTTATAAAATTTTACTTGACTTACTTTTACCACCATATTCTGCCCGAAATGCAGTGGGTAGGATATATTGCCGCTGTACTTGAAAGCCCTGTTGTTCTAAAACGGAACACAACAAATCGTGAGCTTTAACTTCTTTGAAATTTAATTCTGGATTTTGCCAAATCTGTTGACTGACATCGTTTAATAATACCGCTTCAGCCTGAATTTTCGACTTAACCACAGCATTCAGTTCGAATTTCATCTTTCGTTAAATTAAAATCACCAAGGGCCACTTTTGCAATGCTTATACACTAAAGCGATCAAAGAAAACGTTTCTTTGGATTACACTATCATTTGATGATCAGATGTCAGTCAATTTACCGGATAACAGTTGGGAAAACATTCGCTAAGCACTTGATTGAAAGGTCACTAGATGCTAGTAGCTGAATAAACGTGAGGGTGCTGAGCGAGACAGAGCAACTGGGCAATTCTTCTGCGCATGCGCGTGGACTCTTCCTCGTTTTAGTTGGTGATTTAGATTAAGAGAGAGTGAAAAGATTAGTAGCTTAGATTAGGTGAAAAGTTTGAATTTTACAATAACGTTAAATCCGCTCCTGAAGAGAATTTGGGTGCAAAAGAAAGGACTTCGTGGTTTTAGTTCTTGATTCAGATCGTGGTTTTAGTTTAGCCAAGTTTGAATTTTGCTATAACGTTAAATCCGCCCCCAAAGAGGATTTGGGTGCATTAATTGGTGACTCAGTTCGTGGTTTTAGTTCGCTAAGTTTGAATTTTGCAATAAGGCTAAATTCGCTCTCGAAGAGAATTTGGGTGCAAAAGAAAGAAAGAAAGAAAGGAAGGAATGGCTGAAAATTGTAACAGGGAAAGGTTAGTCTGCGCTGCAAATAATGTGGCAAAACATTCTCAAAATTTTACAATTTCAAACGTCATGTTAAAAACATGCATCCAATAGAGTCTGAAACCAGTGGAGGTACTGCTGCAAATAAAATTTTTTGGATGTCCTTGTTGTAACGCCTGTGTTTCGAAAAATAACCTTTCCGTTCATTTCAAGAAGAGCATGAAATACTTATGTAGAGACTGAAAATGTTAAGTTTGCTACGTTTGAAGATTTTAAGTCGTGGAAAGAAGCTATTGAAAAAGAAACATAATGTAAATACGTGAAGGTATCAGGGGCAACGATGAAGAGTACAGGCAAAACCCATTATTTTAGATGTCATCGATCTGAAAATTTCAAACCTACCGGTAATGGTTTAAGAAATATTAAAGTGTAGGGGACTAAGAAAATTGGGAAGTTCTGCCAAGCCTGTATGAAAGTCTTTGAAGAAGAAAATGGAAAATGTTCAATTACCTTTACAAAAATACATGTAGGGCATCAGAATGAGCTTGGACATTAATTCCTCACTATACCTGAACGAGAAAATTTGGCTCAAAAAATTACAGCGAAGCTGTAAACATAATTTTGATGGAAACATAATTTTGGATGATGTCACAGACTCTATTTCGGAAACTTGCGGATTGGAAAGGTTGAATCTGTTAACAAGAGTAGACCTTCGTTACATTGAAAATTCCTTCCAATTAAATTCAAGTGCTGTGCGTCACAAAGATGATGGCACAAGCGTTGAAACGTGGGTAAATGACACAAAAGCTGCTGGAAATAATTGTGTTTTATTTTATAAACTGCAAGATTCTGATTTGAGGATTATCCCAAAAACATGATGATTTCTGTTAATACACATATGCTCAAAAAGAAATGTGTAATAAAGTACGGGCATGATTGTGTATGTTTAGATGACACCCACGGAACTAACTGGTATGATTTTGGTATAACGACACTGATGGTATATGATGACCTGGGAGAAGGTTTCTCCTGTGCCTTCATGTTATCGAATATATATATATATATACTTGCAGGTGTGTTGACTCTGCTATCAAAAATAATATGTGCAAACATATTCACAAAGTTTGCATGGAATTTCAAAATCTCAAAGAATTTACTCCAAGTGCTGTTGATTTATCTATTTGTATGGAAGATGGGGGAAAGTGCTGCCTTGGAGGAATATTTACAAGAAACTTCCAAAGTGATGGTGCCATCAGCAGTAGATGTAAATACGGAAATAGAACATGCAGTGGAGCTTCAACAGTTGCGCACTCGCTGAATACGAAAGAATGAGTTGCTCTTTTTAACGAACAGGTGAGGGCAGTTACTCCAATCGTGGCTGCAATGCGTTCTGGTGTGGGAAAACGAAAACTTCCTGTAACCCTCGACAATGTGCCTACGAAAAATATAGTGCCACAGCGAGGGTTACATTCGACCAAAAAAAGCGCGAAAAGCCACGAAAACCCCCATCATTAAACCAACAGTGACAGAGAAAATGAATATTGCTCTGTCACTGACTTCAAATGATGTAAACTAACATTATACTGTTATTATTTTCCATGTTTTTCATAGCTTTATCGTAGTACACACTTTTTATTGTTTTTGGTTGGTGTTTTATTTGTATATCCGTCGCAGAATGACCCTTGCTGTCCTTGTGCCATAAAATTACGACCAACCATTTTTACATACCCAAATCAATATTGCAGCATGGTCTTTGCTGTCCTTGCATAGTGATAAAACCAACTACTCATTCATCATTATGCCTTTCAGACGTCACCAATATCTAATGTTTTGTTATTGTGTATCTTAGACATTTTGGACCAATCAAAAAATTACATTATTATTATATATCTATTACCATTATTTTCTAATCTTTTCACGATTTTATTGTAGTACTCATTCTTTATTATTCTTGATTGGTACATTATTCATATGGCCAAGTCAGTATTGCTGCATGGCCTTTTCTATCCTTGCATAATAACACAACCAAATCAATTATCTAATTGTTTATCTTTTTGCCTTACAAGCAGCACTCATTATCTACTGAATTATTATTGTATATTTTAGATATTTTTGGGCTCACCGAAAATGAAAAATGCATTATTATTTATATACTATTATTCCTCTCTATATATTTTTCATATTTTCGTTGCAGTACTTACTGATTATTATTCTGTTTGGTACTTTATTTATATATCCAAGTCAATATTGCAGCATGGCTTTTGCTGTCCTTGCATAATTGCAAAACCCAGTAAATTATTTATTCATCCTTGTCTTTCTGACGTACTAGTATTTATTATATCATTATGTGTGTATTATGAATATTTTTGGACTTGCCTATGGGAATAAAATAAAAAATTACATTAATACTATTTATTTACTGTTATTATTATTTCCCATGCCTTTTATGGTCTTATTGTAGCAATCATTATTGATTATTTTTGGTGGTACATTATTTATATATCCAAATCAATACATTCATGTCACGTTCTATATTTTTATCTCACCTGGTTTGGCGCAGAACGACCCTTGCTGTCCTTGCGCCATAAAAAACATAATCAATCAACTAAATTTTATTTAAATATGTTATTTTATTACAGAAAATTCCATTTATTAAGAAAAAAATTGTAATTTAATCTCTCTGCCACATATTGAAGTTTTTGATAATAATTGCATGAATTTTTGCTCATTCAGATATTTCATTTGATTTGTTAATAATTGTTATATTAAATTTACTTTCTCGGTAATCATGATGACAACTATAAACGTAATTAGTTTGATTTGAGCAGTTGCTGCTCGTGGGTCCAGAAGTAGGGTGTTTCATACATATTTTTTGCCCGTAAAAATACAACCTTCGAGTGCTGTTCCCCCCCCTTTTTTTTGGTGTTCGGTGGTGGGGGAGAGCTATCCAGGCATTATTTAACATTATTAAAAGGAACTCAATGTGTCAACATGTCTGTGTAGTTACAATTGCCACTGTCGAAAGTTTCAAATTACATAAAAATTAATAGAAATGAACTCTCTCCGATATTAGCAACCAATTCTAATAAAATAATTGCAATAAAAATATTAACATAATTTTTTTCTTTGCAATCAAAAACTGGTTGTTGTAGAACACTGTAGCTGGACCGCCACTGGTTTTAAGTGTAACAAATTTTGATACTTCCCTGTTATATAGTGGCCTTGGTGAGAAAGGGAAATCGGCATATTTCTGTCATGGTGATTTTTCCCTTTTAAAGTATGTTAAAAATCTTCCCCTTTTAAAGTATGTTAAAAATCTTCTCTTTAAAAATATAAGTTTGCTGTTGTTTAAATATTTATTAAGTTAACTATTTTCTATCTGCCATCGAAGGATAAAGATATTATAGGTTTTTTTTCAAGATATATATGCATTTAACCCTCTGAAAGGATTTGTGAAAATGGCCATAATTATGTACAATCATATCGGTCGTGGTGATGTGTTTGACATATTATTAGTAACAGTTTGCTGACCTATGGCCACTAGAAAGTGTCTGCTAAAAATGAATTTCTGGTATGTTTATAGCTACATATTATTTATCTTAAATAAATTACGTAACCAAACAGGTATTTAATAAAATACTGAATGCGAAGTATTATTATATTGCTTCTGTATGTGAATATTGAACGAATTGTTTGCATGAATCGGAAACCGTTTCTCGCCAAGGCCACTATAAAAAGGAAATACCAAATTTTATCTAAGCGATCAGGCTATTTTCAGTTACTTGCAGTACTTTCCATAATATCGATT
Source organism: Dysdera silvatica (assembly GCA_006491805.2). NCBI lineage: Eukaryota > Metazoa > Arthropoda > Arachnida > Araneae > Dysderidae > Dysdera > Dysdera silvatica. Next base: position 123,281,098 of record QLNU02014802.1, on the reverse strand, counting down.
TAGAACAGGGTTGTCCAACTTTTTTGAGCAGCGGGCCAATTAAAAAAATTTCACGTATTTCGAGGGCCAGCAGCGGTTTTGCTAAAAAAAACCTTTCTTTGGAGTTTTACTTATTTGTTCCTTTACTTGCGATATAGGAAGGGGTCACTTTTGCTGTCCCGACGGTTTTTCTTTATTTCTTGAAAATAATAATAATAATAAAAAAAAATTAAATACTTGTTTTGCATTTTTTCTATTCTAAACAGTTATCGGTGGGCTGAATTGTGGTCCGCGGGGCATATGTTGGGCAACCCTGATTTAAAACATCACTTACATTTTCGATAATTCTCTGTGTATGAAAGAGATACCAATATATGAAAATTGGCATTGTGTTTAAATGGTTTTGCAGCAGCACTTGCTTACAACTCTAAAACTTTAACATTACTTGAAACTAATTTCATGTGTTGAAATGATATACATAATTCCTATCATAGGTGCAGAATTTTAGAATACTGTATTTAAATTTAGTTTCATATTTATTGAATATATGTGGTCTATTGTAACTTATGTATAACGTAAGAAATATTAAATGAGGGCCACTTCTCGAGACGTTACCCACATCAATTCTAGCTAGTGTTTCCAAAACTGGCAATCTTCTAGCCAGTGTTTCTAACGAGCCTTTAGGGACCACACCGTTATTAGATGAACCATTATTCGGCGCATGCGTGAGGACTCCGCAAATTTTCGAATTAACTACTGTATTGCCAATTCAGTGCATTTATCTTCATTTTCAACGCCTGTTGTTATATTCAGTTGTGAAAATTTTCCAGTTAAGTACTATACTGCCAATTCAGTGCATTTTTCTTCATTTTCAACGCCTTTTTTAAATTCAGTTTGGAGAAAAGCAGTTTAGGAAATAAAGTTGCTTCTTTAGGTGCAGCGCGAAAACTGTTTTTCAGCTACGACCGTCTGATATCAGCTAGTGTGGAAATACCTTAAAGTGTATTATTATTTTAGGAAGTGAATTTTATTCGTTGTTGAAGATGCATCATTTCGATCAAAGCAAGTTGCAATGATATTTTTTTTTTTATACTTCGTGCTATATACAGTAAAACCTCCCTAAAGCGACCACCGTCGGTTCCGTAAAAAAGAGGTCGCCTCTGAACGGAGGTAAATTTAGCATTGGGTTTATGGGGAGGGAGGAATCTGTTTCTGGAAAAGATGGTTGTTAAGAGAGGTGGTCATTAAAAGAAATTTTACTGTATTTATATTAAGTTTACTTTATAACATTTCATTTCCATGCGTGTTTGAATTCCGCCCCCACCCGCTTTTACTTTTATTGGATATTGTGGGTATTTATGTTTTAATTTATACGGTGGTGGAATTTAAAAATATTTTACGATACTATGGATTTAATAAATTGTACAGAATTTACTTAATAATTCTTTTTATTGCTAATGTTTTGCAACTTGCAATGTTATGCAAAACAAACTTTCTAGAAATGTATTTTTAACGCAAGAAGCTTTAAATATAAATATACTTTCTCAGTGTTACATAGTGGACATTTGAATGTATTTGCGATAATTGTAGGGGTGGAAATAGAAAGTTTATTTTTTTTATAATGCTGTAAACAACGGAATTTATTGAAGTTGAACCCACAGTCGTCTCATGTAAAATTATACGTTTTACCCACCTTACTGGGAGGCAGGAGGTTACTTAATTCTAATGAACGAGCTTTTCGGATATGCCTCCTCAAGCACGAGTGATTTGAGTGATTTTTTTTACACAAGTGGTACAAATAGCTGATTTCTGCGTTTCAAAAATTTTCTTTGCAACAGCAATAACAGAAATGTTTGTGAAAGTGACAGAAGAATCAGTCACTATACTTGCGGTTGGTTCCGTTATAGTTTCCGAAGGAGGAATTTTTTCCATAGCTTCAGCAGAATTAACCGAAACAGCAATGGGTGTTTCCTTAGCAATTGGCCCTGTAAAGGGCTGTTGCTGGAAGTCGTCATCATCATCGTAAAATGCATTACAAAATTTCCTCGAATCCATATTTCAAACTGTTTCGAAAGCATTCTGCGAAAATAATGCAAAAAATAGTACAGTTCAGTATTTCAACTACTGAATTTAACAAACCCTAAATTTTGGTTCATGAAGGAAACACTTCGTAAGTATTGGAAGTGAAGAAATCAGAGTCCACACGCATGCGCAGAATGCTGGTTCATCTAATAACGGTGCTGTCCCTAAAGGCTCGTCATTCTATAACGATGGTATTCTGTTCAGAGGTGGATTTGGCCTGTGGTGGCGCAGTGTGGTAACACGTTTGCATAGTGTATCGTTAAACCGGGTTCGACTCCCAACAATGCAATGAAGACTTACTCAGAGATCTCATAAAGATCACACTGCTCACTGTAGTCCTGGGTTTGGTTCCCTAGGCCTTAAGAGGTTCAGATTCCTCGGAAAACAGTAGGTCCTGGCACAGCATGACCATTGTAGTCCTTGAGCTGCAAAACCACAAACAATAATTTACTTACCTAATCTTTTGGATCCATTTTGTTTTGTCGCAAGTTTGAAAGTCAATTAAGAGGCTCCGAAAGTCTGACGTGCGCTTTATAAATATAGAATTTTCTGAATATCATTATTTTAAAAATTATACATCGTAAACGATCTTATTTGAAAAAACGTGGAGTAGTTAAATTAATTTTACTGACAGTAAAGACCTAAAAATATTCTGATATATATACACAGCACAGCGAATCTCAAGGAAACAAACTTTCAGTTCGTTTAAAGCCAGGTTCGTTATAAGAGGTTTGCCTGTATATGTAAACCAAACGTGAAACAGAATTTAAAATAATTGTGTTCTTTTTTTATCAAGATAAGAAATATAAAATTAAAATTCTATTTTTCTACTTTTCTGAAAGCACATTGCAGTGTAAATATTTTGCCTATTGGGGGAGGGGGCAAGCAAATTTTATGTTCATTTTATTTACATTATATTTTATTACATATATTTATATTCTTATTTTGTATATATTATTTATTTATTATTATTGCTAATATTGATATTTTATTAAAATTTGTTAATATTATGTACATATTAAATATATATATTATTTATACATAGTTATAAAAATGTAAAATATTTTATCAAAATATATAATATTTATATCACTATTATTAATTAATTAAGAATAATAATTTTTTTAATTCTTTATTTTTTCTTTATTTTCTCTGAATTTTTGTAATTATTATATTTTATTATATGTAATTATTATAATATATATATATTCTATATCTTGTTTGGAAAGCATTTGGAGAGACCATCCAGCAGTGGATAGATATTGGTTGATGATGATACTCTATAATAATATATTAATAATTAAAAAATATAACATAAGTAAAATAATAATATACATTTAATAATTATTAAATTTAAATTAAAATAATTAAATGTAATTTAATTATGTGCATGCAGAAATGCGAAGGGAGGGAGTAGCTATTTTCTCCTGTTTTTCTAGCCAAGTAAATGGAAACACTTATAGGAATTTCCCCCGCTCCAAAGAAGTCCATGCACATGCGCAGAAGGATTGCCCAGTTGCTCTGTCTCGCTCAGCACCTCACCTTTACTCAGCTGCTAGCGTCTAGAGAAAGTTCAAGGTCGTCATTTAAGCAGTTCTCCGAGTGTCTGTCTGTCTACACGAGTCTCTAGAGCAGTAGTTCCCAACGTTTTCAAGCGGCGGCCCATTTTTATAGTAGACAAGTGATCTGCAACCTCTCTTTGTCCTCAGCCGATACATTTGCATAATAAAAGCATTTTTTTAACAGAATAAAGAAAGTCAATTAAATGAAAAATTATATTAATTATATACAGTGAAAATCGGTTATAACGACCTTCAAGGGACCGTGCAAATTCGGTCGTTATAACCGATAGTCGTTATAAACGATATCTTTTTAAAATCATAGTACAGTAATACAGTTTAGAGTCTATGAATCATTTTAATGGAAATTATTAAATCGTATTGTTTAAAAATTAAATAAAAATATATTTAATTATAATGAATTTAATTACCATATATGTAAATTATATATATATAAAATCACACTAAATACATAGTGCTTTTTTTATTTTTTTAAATTAAAAAAATTATAGGAAATACTATATAAAGTATATAATATGGAATAAAATGTAATAAATAATATTTATTATATTATACCAGTGTCTTTCGAACGGTGTAGGCTTAAGAGTTTTATGAACACTAGGCTGAAAAAAAAAAATAGATTGTGGGCCCCTAAAAAATGTGGCCCTCGTTATAGTCAATCCATAAATCACAAGTTTTTTCTTTTTTAAAATTCATTACCTTCAATATTCAGGTTTAGCAGTAATAAAAATTTCTCGGACATTTGTAAATAAACAAGATTAAAATAACGCTTAAATTTTAATAACACAAGTGTGATTCCAGCGTTGTCTCGAACCCACGTGGTTCTGATGCATTACTGTCAAGTCGCGTCGTTATATCCGATACGAATTTCCCTACTTAGAATCTACGTAGACTACAAAATCGCCGTCGTTATAGCAGGTTTCGTCGTTATATACGATGTCGTTATAACCGATATATTTAGTATGGAGTAGAATAGGAAAGCAAACTTCATGCAAAAATTCCGTCGTTATATGCGCGTGGTCGTTATAACCGATTTTCACTGTATATATAGTCATCATCATCATCATATTCAACCATTATCTATCCACTGCTGGATGAAGGTCTCTCCAAATGCTTTCCACACAAGTCTATCCTGAGCAATTCGCTTCCACGTCACCCCAACCTGTTTTCTTATTTCATCCACCCATCTAGTTTGAGGACGTTTTCTAGGTCTTCGGTGGTCTCTTGGAATCCAGTTCAGAATTTCTGTTGTCCATCGTTGATCAGTTCTTCTTGCAATATGCCCAGCCCATCGCCATTTCAGCCCTTTTACTTTAACAATGATGTCCTCTACTCTAGTTTGCTCTCTCACCCAAGTGTTTCTTTTTCGATCTCTCCTAGTTATTCCAAGCATGCACCTCTCCATGCTCCTTTGCGTTGTCTGTAACTTTCGTATTGCTCCAACTGTTAGACTCCATGTCTCTGATCCATAAGAGAGGACTGGCAATACACACTGGTTGAAGACCTTTCTTTTTAGACACAAAGGCAATTTCCCCTTCAGGATAAAACTGTTTCTTCCAAATGCACTCCAGCCAAGTTTAATACGTCTGTTGAGTTCTTTCATAATGTTGCCATCCATTGAAATCAGCTGGCCAAGGTAAATATATGAATCAGCAATTTCTAGCTCAATGTTGTCAACTTGTATTTTTGTTTCCTCTACGAAATTATTGAACATGATCTTAGTTTTTTGTAGGTTCATCTTGAGTCCAACTTCTTTACTTCTAGTTGAGAGCTCCTGTACCATGTCTTGGAGTTCTAATGGGTTCGTTGAAAAAATAACAATGTCATCAGCAAACCGCAAATGATTTAAATATTCACCATTTATTTTTATTCCCTTGTTATTCCAATTTATCTGCTGAAAAATCATCTGTAAAGCTGAAGTAAAAAGTTTTGGAGAAATGGTATCTCCCTGCCTCACCCCTTTGCCAAGTTTGATAGTTTTGGTATCTTTATGTAACCGAAATTTTGCACTTGCATTTTTATACACACGTTTCACCATGTCAATGTACACATCCTCAATGTCTGTTGATCTTAAAGAGTTGATGACTGCTGATGTTTTAATAGAGTCAAAGGCCTTCTCATAGTCAATAAATGCCACACACAATGGAAGTTCATATTCATGTGTTCTTTCAATTAATTCTCTTAATACTTGAATATGGTCCACTGTACTGAATCCACTTCGAAATCCAGCTTGTTCTCTTGGTTGAGCTGCATCTAATTTTTTCTGCAGGCGATGTGTTAGCACTTTTGTGAAGATTTTATAAATAGCAGGTAACAAGCTAATTGGTCGGTAATTTTTCAAATCCTCTTTATCACCTTTTTTATGCAAAAGAATTACTGTTGCAGAATCCCATTGGTTTGGTATGTTACCGCTGTTAAGACATTTGGTAAAGAATTTTGCAAGTATGTCTTCTACATATTCTCCAGCTTCTTTTAGGATATCTAATGTAATACCATCATCACCAGGGGCTCTTCCTTTCTTCATACTTTTTATTGCAAATGAAACTTCTTCTTTTAAGATTTTAGGAGCTGTTCCTTCGACTATTTCAATGTCTTCGTTTAATCCACTGTTACTTTCGTATAGATTTTTGTAGAATTCTTCAACTCTTCTAAGTATTTCTTCCCTATTTCTTGTTACGGTGCCATCCTCTCCTTTTAATGCAATGATGTGTTTCTTCCCAACAGATAAACTTCCTTTAACAACCCTAAGGCTCTTGTTATTTTCAATGGCTTTCCTTACTAGCTCACAGTTGAATTTTCTTATGTCTTCTTTCATGCTTTTGCGCAGAGTTTTACAAAGTTCTATGTACTCAATCCTGGAACTGGTATTTTGATTGTCCACCTTCATATCTCTTCGCCTTTTCATGAGCTGTTTCGTCTTCTCAGATAATTTGCTATTGTGCTTTTTACAGGTTACACCACCAATTTCCCCAGCAGTTTCAACTATTGTCTTAACAATGTTTTCATTTGCTTCTGAGATATCACTTTCATCAATAAGTCCTTCCAGTGCAGAAAAGCGATTTTTTAATTCCAACTTGAATGCCTCGGTATTTTCTTTTAATTTCTTTAAATCCACCCTCTTACTTACTTGTTTCCTAATGAGCTTCTGTCGTTCTAATTTAGTATTTAAGTGCACTTTACATCTCACCATTCGATGATCACTTCCAGTATTAAATCTGTTCAGTACACTGCAATCTTCAATAATTGATTTCTTGTTTGCCAGGATATAGTCAATTTCACTAGTTCCCCCATTTGGGTGTTTCCATGTCCATTTTCTTTGCGGTTTCTTCTTAAAAAATGAATTCATGATGCTAAGATTTTCAGCTTCTGCAAATTCGATGAGTTGATCGCCACGTTCATTCCTTTCCCCATATCCGTATTTACCAACCGATGTCTCTCCTTGTTCCTGTTGTCCAATTCTTGCATTGAAATCCCCCATGATGAGCTTGATATGTTGTTTCCCTTTGGTGTGTAACTCTTTGATTTCTTCATAAAATTCTTCAACCTCTTCGTCGGTATGGCTTGATGTTGGTGCATATACCTGTACTATTTGAAGTTGGTATCGCTGGGTTAGTTGAACAACGAGCCTCGCTGCTCGATCTGACGTGCTTTCGACTTCAAGAAGGTAGTCTTTAATTCTTTTGTTGATTAAGAAGCCAACACCACTTGTTCTTCCAGTTTCCGTTCCTCTATAATAAAACAAATGTCCACTTTTAAGTTCCACCAACTCTTCACCTTTTCTTCTAACTTCACTGAGTCCTACAATGTCCCATTTGATCTTGTCAAGTTCTTCTTCCAATTCCTGAAGTTTTGCTTCAGAAGCAAGGGATCGTCCATTAAACGTAGCCAAGGTCAATAACAAACGGCAGCCTGGGCCATTCCAGTGATTCTTAGCACCCCCTGCTTTCATGCCACACTGACCGCTGCCTTGATCAGGAGCACTCCAGCACCTGGAGACTAGGGGCCATGGTTTCTGGTGTGTCAACATAATGGAGGAATTAGCCATAATTTCACCACGCTGGCTAGACGGGTTGGTGAATTAGCCCTCCCCTTCCGCCTTTCTATCCGTGTAGCAAATATTAATTTGCCACATAAATAGAAAGCTCAGCCTGCACCACTTGAAGGCGGGGTAGGACACTAGGTTACTGGCCTGGCCGGTTCCACACATCGTCACATACGTTCAGCGTGTGGGTCTCCTTCCAGTTAGATACCAGCAACCCTTTTGCAGGCCACATTAATTATATATATTATACTAATCATATATATGGTTTTATTCATTTGATTTTATTAAAAAGTAACATATTTTTACACTTTTTTATCATCAGAATTATTTTCGCTATTTGATAATGGTCTGCACTCTTTGCGAATTGGTGCCACTTTCATTACTAGAAGCGACAGACTTCGCATCAGATGTGCACAATAGAGATCAATTCGGGCTCATTTTTTGAGGCTCGGGCCCAAAGCTTCAAATATAACTTTAACCCCCTGACGTGCGATGTGTGAATTTTAAAACATTTGCTAAATTATACCATTTAATTTCCTCCGAATTATCACATATATACTTATTTGTACAATCCTCGAAAATGAATCACATAATTCAATTCCTAGGAGATTTTCCATATGGAAAAATCAGTTTTTAGTTGCATCCGGCTGATGAATCCGGGCCCATTCGAGTCCGAAAACAAAATGAAGTATATGGCCCGTTTTGCGCCAAGGCCCGGGTTCGGATTATCCGGCTCGGCCCGAGCCCGTTTCATCTCTACTGCACAGTTTTAAAGGCGACGGATTTTCACAAAGTTTATTCTCGTTTTGTGTGGCTTCTTCGTTTATAATAATGTAAGCAATACTAATTAATGTTTCTAACAATTTTTTTATATAGTTCACGATACCCAGACATGAATTTTTTTCCATCTCGCATAGGCAAGAATGACGTGGCAACACGTGAGTTCACCTCAGAAAAAAAAAGACCACAAGCACGACACAAATAAATCTTTCGTCAGTGAATATTGTGCATAAGAATGTATCGAACCTTGCGCAGTAAAATTTTTTAATTTTGGCATATTTATTAAAAAATGAAATTTTAATGAAATATCAAAATATAGACCACACAACTTCGAAACCACATAAAAAAAGACCCGGCTTATTTGAAGATTGATTGAAAGACTTGGACGACTTCGTTTGGTTAATGAGCAAAACTTTGTTCATACATTTAGAGAGAGAGTTTGAGTATTACGTAAGAACCTTGTGGGGAGGGGTTGCCGTTGGTCTTATTTTCCTATGTTAGCCAATGTTAATTTTTGCTTTCTGAGGTGGGGGTGAAATGGCCAAAATATTGCTTACGTAATACTCGAACTCCCTTATAAGTAAATTCCAGTGATGTAATGTGATTTCAAAAGCGGGCTCATTTCCAAATGTTCAACATTCCCCAACTTCAATGAAAAAGTCACAATTTATGTATACGTGTACACACACATACACACACACACACCAACCATCATGGGCGTAGGTTATATGGGCCCCTTGGAGCCCGAGCCCCCACCTAATAATTCGAAACAAATTACGATTTTTCATATATTGTAATGCATACATGTATGTAATAAGTGCCTGCCCCCCCCCACCAAATAATGTAGGAAACGACACGTTGATGATCATGATTATGAGAATAATGTTGATACATGCACAAATTTCAACGCTTTTCCACTCGAGAGGGTGATGCTGAATAATTGGAGATGGCGCATTTTTTAAGTCATGTTAAGTTGTTGGTAATTCTCAGATAACAAAAAAGTTATTCTTTCTTCAATCATGAGTTCCAAAACTATTGGCATAGAATATATTTTGTTTTTAGGTTGCATGCTTTTTCGTGATGAGAACCGATATTAAATATAAATTGTAGAAGATGTAATAACGTGCTTATAACTTTATATTTATGTTTCTTGTTTGAGTGGAAGGAACTCAATTGTAATGATTTGGTATTGGGATCTTAAATATGGTAATTATAACTTTATGTTTTGCTAAGGATTAATAATTTTCGATATTAACTTTACCTTATTAAGTCAAACTTAAGAATGATTCTTTTCACTGACAGCACAATATATATCACTATTATAATGGTGGCAATAATAAATTGCAATGATGACTTTTCAATACACTTACTGGCTTTTTGTTTTAAAAATATTTGTGGCTTTTGGGAATTCATTAGCATTTTTTTTAATGCTAGTTTGCACATTTATCAGCTTTACTGGTATTCCATGCACAGGTATAGGAGGCGTTAAAACCGCAAGTAGTATATTTTTCAGCTGTATGTCCACCATATACTTTAGAAAGAAAGAAAAGAAAAATAGAATTAGAGAGACAGAGAGAGAGAGAGATTTTCGTAGAAGACTTTCAAATGATTTATGTTTTTACGTTTTCTCACTGGTTAGAAGTTCCTTGTTAACAACAGAGAAGTTTGAATTTTTAGTTTCATTGTTAATATTGAACTTTATTTGGAAATTATAAGTAAATAAATTCATTAGCCACGATGATATAAGGTATGTTCAAGTAAACTTATATTTCAAATCACTGATGCTAAAAACTGTTTCTTTTTTCATGCTGAATTTATTAAAATACCACAAATGCAAAGGAACATTATAAAATATGGCTTATATACATAGACAGCAAACCAACTATAGGCAAACAATACAGTATTCTTTAGTTAGCAAGTAATACTGGCGTTAATCATCCCTTCGTAGCAATTGTCAACATAAAAATACACAAAAAATACATTCCCTATTTCTGCTCAAACCTTGATAGAATTTCATATTTGGCAGTGGCGGATTAATATATATATATATAGCGGAAGGAGGTGCAGTACGGTGCACTGACATAGAAGACTTCAATCACGAAAATCGACAGCACAAAAAAGGCACAGCTGCCAAGAACAAAATCTGCATGTGTACATGATATGGCTAAAATATTGAGTAGCCTAAATATTTAATAAAGGCTACTGGACATAGTGATCAGTGGCGTGCGGTGACATTTTCCTTTAGACAAGCAATATATTTATTTTTGGGATATGTAAACAAGAAAGTAAATTTTATTTTTATAATTTTTTACAGTTGGTCCTACTTATATAAAAAATATCCCAGTCTTCTGTTTTTTGGCAAATATATAAATAACACTTTTGTGAAAGTTGGAGTTCTTTTTCATATTTGTAATAATTTTTTTTTTCAATAGGGGACAAGGATAACTTCACCAAATGCAATAAAAATTACTATCGATACCACTAGATGGCAGCATTATCGTTAACATAAGCTATTAGAAAATTGCTTATCAGATTAAAATTATTTCACTCTTACGCGGCTTAAAAAATTAAAACAATTAGTATTTATAAATTTAATTGATGTTTAATTTGACGAACTCACAGATTTCAAGCTGAAAATACGATAAAATAGGAAATGAAAATACGATAACGAGAAATGCTTCCGCAGCCATACCCATTGAGATCTACAGTTAAACATTTATGGCTGGAATGCAGAAATTGCATTGCTTATGATCCGATGTCAGTCCTGCTCTCAGATTGTGGTGCCATCCAGTGACAAAAAATTGCGAAGTAGCTAGTTTGACCTCGGGTCGAAAGTTCAGGTACGCAACATAGATATTGCTGAACTTTTATAATTAAGTTTTGCTTAATTTTAATTGGCAATGGAAATGTGTTTCAAATTGATATTAGGCAAGCAATGCTTACATTGCTTATATGGACCGCACGCCACTGGTATTGATATATATTCATTCACAAGTCTCTCAGGAACTTTCGAACAGGTGCTGGTGACAAAGGATACAACCATCTACAGATCCTTATCACAATGGATCACAACTCCCAGGCTCATGATGTGCTACTGTTATTACTTCTTCCCTATTGTGGAAACACCTCAAAGGGTTTACAAACAATCTTGTCATAGCTATTCAGCTAGCTTTATAAAGAATGCACACGTTTTTAAGATAAGTGTGAAATTTTAGTAGTTGATGGAATTCATTGTTGTTTTCGGTGCCTGTTCAGATGACGGGTGCGGAAGTCATTTCAGCATCTGCGCGAAAGTTCCTTTTTCAGACTCTGGTGTAGTCGTCAACGGGCAATTCCCTAACCTCTGAATCCACCGCCACCGCCACCACCTCTTGGAGGAGGCCTGGGCTGTGCCACTGATTGGAATGAACGGCCGGGTTTGAGTGCATTAGCTCTATCAACGTCTTGTTCGGTCAGGAACGGAACGTTTGGACCAGCGCCAAGATTAGCATTCAAGTAGAAGAAGTCCCGAGAAGATGCACATGGAACAGCGTCTTCTGGCCATGCACAGGTAAAGCTTTCTTGATTGAAGACTGTTTGATTACCACAAAAGAAGCTCCATTGCTGCATCTCTGTGGTGCCATCAGGATGCGATGCTGTGTGACAGACATGGAATATCTGGCAGTTGTTTTCCATATCAGCATAATACCCATCAGCGCTGCAGGCAAAACTGGTTCGAACAGCTCCTACGATCAGCTCTGCACCGTCAGGGAGATCATAGGCGGCTCGTTTTGACTAAAGAGAGCACAAGTTGAAAGTATTAAAAAAAGAAAAGACCAAAATACAACGAAATTTGTCTATAAAGGCATTTTTTCTATGAAGCCGAGAGATATAGAGTGTATTATGTTCAACCTTGCTTATGATGATAACTTGTCTATAATGGCACCTTTCCTGGTCCCTTAAGTAGTACAGATATATATATATATGAAGTTATATATCATTTAGAAAATTGGGCATTTAATAGAATAGTAACTAAAGTTAGGTATCCTAAAATTTGTGCAACATATCTATAGTATTTGGTTAAAATTAAATTTGTTTATTAAAGTAGGCTTAGGTCTACGCTTATAATACATATAAAAATAAGCAAAACCTAAGTTAATCAAAATATTGAACTATACATAAATTTTAATGACTTGTAATATACTGACTTGCAATATATTGAACCATACATAAATGTAATAACTTGTACAGAATATTTCTAAAAAATAACAATTTTTCATTGAACTTGTCTTTTAATATTATTTTTCAAAAAAAGTAATAGGTTGATACTTCTTCAAATTCGTTTCGATTAACTATGATGATTGGATTTTTTTCTATATTCGTGCAGGATTAAACTAATACGAAAGTACTTTATTCAATATTTTGGGAAATAGAAAAGATACATTTAATAGGCTAGAGTTGATTCATTTATTTGAAATACTGGACAAAAAATTAAACAATTTATGTTTAATTTAAAAAATAATTTTGGACTTGCTTACATATGATACAGTGTTCCTATAATTTTCTTTCTAATGAGGTCAAATCTTTCATAAAATTTCAAGAACTAGGAAAATAATTTTTTGTGCAAAACTGATATCGATGACGAAGAAGGTGGTTAGTTTGTAAATTTTGTTCAAGATATATATGCATACTAACAACTAAACTAAAAGAAATGGCCGTCATTGCTTTTCTTTGGTATAAGTTATATCTTTTATGAAATGTTATAATTTCATCAGCCTTTTCTAAAAGCAAGACTAAAATTATCCTGAAAAATTTTAAGGTGGTTGAAAAATAAATGTATAAAGAAAGATTAAAATTTTTTTTTTACCCTGGACACAGCAGCCGCGAGAGAGATCGCACAAAATACTGAAAACAGAAAAGAAAATTTATTTAACACGTTATTTGGAAAAATCAAGAAACTGAAGTTATTAAAAATATAAATTAAATAAAGCCATTAGAAGTATTAGTTAAACTTACTGGAAATACGTTTGTTAACTTAAAGTTATTAAAACATAATAATACTAAAATTATATCACTAATCATAAATCACTTTGGAGTAGCAGTAGAACCAAAACACCTCATTTAAGATGTAAAAGTTACTTTTACATACATTTTTTATTAAAAAAATAAAGTGTAAAATGAAAACCAAAACATTTATACATGTTATCCTACACATAACTTATTGAGTGTAAAATCGACTGAAATTAAATTAAACAAAATATTACTACGTACATTCAATAAATGAAATATAAGTATTAACGTATGTTTCAGCTCATGGGATTTTATGATGAATAGAGTGACTCGTTTTCTACCCAAAAGATGGCGCTGTCATCACATAAAGGACAGTAATACGAAATGGCAACACTGTATGTCATATAGAATTCGTTTCAGTCGATTTTTGACGAAAGTAAGCCTGTCTTAAAGGCATCAACATGATCTACACCACAACATTGCTGCAAATATTCACCATAACTTATTGATACAGTCAAACCTACTTAACGTGAACTCTAATAGCGACAAAAAATTTGTTCACTTTTAAAAATAGTTTATGTTATATGGTAAGGATAGGACCGTATTACTATACAATTTGACAAGGATTCAGGAAACATAAAAGTAATTCATGTTAAGCATGTTCACGTTAACAAGATTCAGTTGAATGTGGATATTTTATTTTGATTGAGAGCGCTCACCTAGAATTAGTATCGTCTTCATTTTATTGGGTATATCAATGCCTGAAAAAAAAATCACAAATATTGAATGGAAATTTTTTATCACAAACGATTTATGACTATTTATTATAATTATATTAATAAGTCCTTAGTCATTCGTGATAATAATTTGGAGATAAAAAGGTATAAGATGTAGTTAGGAAAAAAAATTCATTCATAATAATTTTAAAGTAAATTAAATGCTAAATTACATTTTGTCGTAACTAATTAAGATCAATGAATGAAATTTTTGCTAAATATTAATGCGACAGACACTCAAAATATGTGCGAAATAAGATGGAGGGGAGGAATAGAGCAAAAGAAATAAAGAAAGAGTGGGTTGAGATGTTTAAAGAAAAAATAATACTTTCTTTTAGACATTTTTTATGTATAAAATACCAAATCATTGACATTAATAAGTTGAAATGTTTAAGTTTAAAATACCTCCAAAAATCTACCGTCCGAATCATTTGAAAATAGGATAGTAATTAACATTTTAAGCACTTTTACAACTTCTCAAATAGATCTTATTTGCTTAAACAGGAAGACATTTTCAAAAAAATTTTACATAGAAAATAAAAATGTGTAGTTAAAAAAGATGTGAAATTAAATCACTGAAGTTTACTTGCATACAAATTAATATGGATATTAATGAAATCTAACCTTCGCCTCAATTGATAATTAGATAGTTAAATGAATTAATTTCAAAGTTTAATTAAATTTCCGTGCAAACCAAAATTATAACTGTAATAAAAAAAAAAGACATAAAATTAATATGAACGGATATAATTTCGATTCCACAAAGCAGGCTAGTAAATGAATTTCACCATATTGAAAAGAAAGAGGGTAAATACACTTCTTTCTTATTCAAAGTAAACTTTAGCTTACCATTACGTAAACATATTATAATGGAGGAACTTAAAATATAATACCAAATAATAAAATAATAAACTTCCACTCGTTACTGATAGGAAATAAAAATCGATAATAGGTAAAATTAATTTTTTTGGAAGTTTTTAAAACGTTTAATAAATCTTTATAAAATTCACTGAAACATACGAAAAAAATTCAGCATTTTAGTGAAATTAAAAATCGAGTTCAAAATATAAACAATATGATTTTTAATCAAAGCAGTTAATCAAGGAGTTGTTTCTAAAGAAATAAACTTCTGAACAAGATAAATATTAATCTGTCCCAATGGACAATTATTTTTTATGTTTATATTACTCGATAAGTAAAAGCACGACGCGTAATGCATTGATTGAGTCACATTAAGTAACGTATAGACGAAAATAAGACTATGAATTTAGAATCAAAACTTAGCAGAAAATGTGTACATTCATGAGTAAATGCAATTGTAGTTAGTTCGATAAATCAACATCGTTTCTTGCTTTATTTTTATGATCATATAGTTCCTTTCAAACTAATCACTGATTTTTTTTTATACTAGTATAAAAAAAACCATGCCTAAATAAGTACCATGCCTAAATAAGTAGTATGCCAGTAACTACTTTTTAATCTTTCTTGAGCTGTAATAAAAGGCCAGTGAAAATTGTTACGTTTAGTCGAATATCCTTACCGAAAAAATATACGAATTTATTAAAAGTCGAAGAATTATATAGCGGATTTTTCAAAGGAACTTGTTGGTCATAAACAGATGAGGTACACAATTCCTTAGGCATTACATGTATTAAAAATATAAAACATATGCAATATTCTATATGAAATTTTAAATGACAAATATTAAAAGCTCTCTTAAGGTGAAATTTTCTAGCAGACGATAAGGAACATTTCGACGGAGACTTACCAAATCGATGCCGATACCTAAAGCAAATCAATCCTTTGTTTGAGGGAAAATTAAGCTTTAGAACTAGAATGTGAACACTTTCTTTCCAATTTATATCCGAATTCACCCGCCAGTGAAAGTAACGTTTTGGGTGGTTGTGAGCATGCGTCATTCTTACCTGACCAATCAGGATATTTCCTGTAGGTGGAGCGACAAGTAAGTGTGCCATCACAAGGCAACTCTCGTTCCAGATCGTTGAAAAACGAGTTGAAAAATGGCGTTCGTCAAGAAATTTTTATTATAATTCTTTCAGAAATTTCACCTGCCACCTTTAATGTCAGTTCAAGGCTATTTCGGCATAATGTTAGTTATCATTCCAAGGCGTTAATGGTATTAGCTGGTTAAGAACTCGCCGAATTGTATTCCCATGTTGTCATTAAGTAATGGATACTATTTGTTCCGACATACGCAAAGGTGTAATTGTTTTCAATGAAACAGATTATTTAAATTCCTTTAAGCAGTTACGATTCTGAAATTTGGTAAGTAAAACTAAATAATGAATACCACGCTGATAATTAGGCGAACAGGAGGGACAGGGTTCCATCATCAAAGCAACAATTTATCCGTTTCTTTTTGCACAATTAAAACTTTAGGCACGTTGAAGAAAATTACCATTCCTTTCAGAAGAAGATACAAAATATCTATAACCTACTGTAATTTCTAATATCATAAAGGATTCCAGAACATGTAATTATGTGTGGATAGGGTTATTTTTAAAGTAAAATTTTCTAGAAGTTTTTCTTTTAGAAATTTCATTTTTTAAACCGAGAATTTTCAAAAAGGGTGGATGGCTGTTTTTTTCCACCATCGATTTATCTTATCAGACATAATGTACAATGGCACAGATACTGGATTTGTATAAAAGTAATTGTAAAATAATCATTTCTATTCAACACATTCATTTCGCTAAAAAAAATTATAATTTTCGATTTTGAAGAAAAAATTCATGTCAACATATTTAGTTACTCAGAAAATTTATGAGCTATTATGAGTGGGATCATAGGAGCATATTAATAATTTTGCCCTCTTCCAAGTTTTTGATTTTTGTACATTATGTGTGAACATGTTTTTATTGAGTTCACATAAAAATAAAAGACAAGACAATAAGTATTGTAGTATCCTCTCTTAGAATATATTTTAGTTGCAACTACATTTAAGCATTTTGGTCTTTTTTAATCCCATGAAGTTTTAATATAAACAGTATTTATTAAAAGCTATTAAAATTTAGTTTCGAGTTCAAAAAGAGTAAAAATAAAATACTTATTTGAGTCCATAGCCCCTCAATAATGAAGAATATTGTATTTGAGTAATAGAAAAGAATTTCAGCCCCTTTATATTCCTTTAAAATTTTCTATATTAACAAAACACCGTAGCACACAACATAAATTTTTTTTTGTATTTCAATAGTAAATGTCCTGTGGTGATCTAGCAGCAGTGGGATCTTCTAGCGTACTGTTAATTGGGGGTTCGACTCCCATCGGAAGCAGGAAACAAACAAACAAACTCGCTTAAACGGTACCTTCGTCTACTACATTCAAGGGTTGGTTCCCTAGGCCTTAAGAGGTTCGGATTCCTCAGAAGACACCAGTAGGTCCTGAAGCAACATGACCATTGTTGTTCTTGTACTGTAAAGCACAAACAAAGTATTTTAACAGTAGATTCAAGTAAACACTTAATTCAAAAATAGCAAACCCAAAAGCAACTGAAGAAAGTATAAAAGTAATTAAGTACGTCTGAATATAAAAAAAGGTAAAAATTAAGGCCATATAAATAAGTTCATGTCCGTATTAGTCCCGGAGAGTATCCCATAGAATTAATATTAATTCCCCCATCTAAGAATTTCAGAATTTGTGAATTTTTTGTAGGCTTATGCAAGATCATAAAACTGAGGGTCTTATAGTCCGTTCGCGCAGACCTGACGCCTGATCCCGTTACCAGACGGGTTGTTCCATTGCAGTTTAGGGAAGGGCGTGAAAAATCAGTTATGGCAAGACGCCCTTCCATAAACTGCAATGGAACAACCCATCTGGTAACGGTATCGGGCGACAACTGAGCGCGAACGCACTATACTCTTAAAACACTTCTATATGCAAAGTACGCCTGCATATAAAATTTCAACGTAAGTAAATGCTAATAGTTAAATAAAGTCTTTCCAAAATTTTCGAAGTTTGAAATCTAAAAAAAAATTGAGAAAGGCATTCTGATATACGTAGTTAAAATAATAGTTGTATATACAGGGTGTACCAAAAACCTTGATCATGCCTCCAATTCCTTAAATATTGATCCTAGACATATGTATTGAATTAAAAAGTGGCATAAAAGAAGGTGCAGAATTTTATGAAATCGATTAAAATTGCAGTGGATTATTTTTCGAAAAAATACAAAATTTAAATTTTTGTACGGTCCCTGTACACAAAATTGTCCATTTAGTAAAATGTTCCCCATACTCTAGTAGCTCAATATACAAAATTTCAGATTTCCCCTCTTCCCGGCATGTACCTATCGCTTCCTTCAAAAAGCGTTGTCAGTCAGTTATTTCGGGCTTTCATATCTCTGAATATTTTCTAACTAGAAGTCTGAAATTTTGTATACTGGCCTACTGGAGTATAGAGAACATTTTATTTATTGTACATTTTTGTGTACAGAGACCATACAACAATTTAAATTTTGTATTCCTTCACAAAATAATCCTCTGCAATTTTAATCAATTTCATAAAATTCTGCACCTTTTTTTTACGCCACTTTCCAATTTAGTACATATGTCTAAGATCAATATTAAAGGAATTAGAGGGGCGGTCAATGTTTTTGGGACAACCTGTATATAAATGTGTAACAGAAAGCATCCCGCTGGTTACCAACGCCACTGACGTATAATCAAAAAGATATTATTCATCTTAACAAAAAATATTTTTCAACATTTAGAGCCTTTTCGTTCCTAACAATATTTTATATTTATAGCAGTACTACATATTTCGAAATCTGTATCTGTATCTCGAAATGGACAGAATATTCAATTTGTAAAAATGTTTCAGCTAAAAAAAATAAGCTGAAGTTTAATTTTAACTACCCATCAAATCCAATACTTTTTAAGCATACATTTTGAACTGGATAATTCGATTTGTGTTGACAGTACAATACACAGCTTGTCGACACATTAAAAACATGTCAACATAGTTTCACAAAGTGCTTCTCGGTACACTGAGCAGGAAGCCTCAATTTTTCTGTTCAGGAAACTCGTGGCTAAATTTGACCACGACCTATGGCTTCCTTTAACCTTCAAACCATCCTTTCCCCGTTTTGCATTGTTTCTGGCTTCCAGAATGAATACTTACACATATTCATCTGTAAAGATCTCTGACACAAGGTGATTGGAGGACAAATGAAACGTTGTGTCACACTTTCATGAATAGATATTTCAAATCGGCAACGAGATATTCATTTTATTCAGTGATTGTCATATTTAAAGACTAGGATGGAGGGGCTGCCTTCGCACTCTCGCACGAAGATAATATTAACCAAAACATTTATTACATAGTAAAAAAGGAGAGAGCACGACACAGAATTGTCAAGATGGAAATGAATGCCACTCCCATTATAAAGAGAGAGAGAGAGAGAGTATTGTTGTTCTCTCTCTCTTTCTAAAATAAATTTTATTGACTTACGCGTTAATGTTAATGAATTCCACTACTTGAAATCTCTTGCACTTTAAAATATTTGAAATCATTTTGTGTTTTATAAAAGAATCGTGAACTATGAACGTCTTCTGCTTCGTGTTTGGTGGTTCTGCTCACGAAGTGAAAGGTTTCATTATTCTCGTAGAGTAAAAATTTGCTCAATTTTCCAAATACGAATTCTTATAAAATATGAATGTGTGTGAGCGATTGTGACGTCACGATAAAAAGATGGCTCTGCTTAAGAGGATCTACTATGCCAGTGGTTCCCAACCTTTTTCAAGGACGTGACCCAGTTTTATTGTAGCCAAGTAATCCCAGACCCTCTTCTATTGTAACCAAAACATTTGATCAAACCCTGTCCGCCGTCATCACATTTGCATAATAAAAGTATTTTTAAAAGAGTAAAGAAAACAAATTAAATATAAAATTATTTATATATATATATATATATATACATACCGTACTACAAACATGAGCCAGAGACAGTGCATGAGAACGAAACACACCAGCTTTACTGGGATAGAGCAATCATAACAGATAAGACAGTCCCACATAACCGTCCTGACATAACCCTCGTCGATAAATCAGATAAGACCACGTACTTAATCGACATAGCAGTACCCAACACCAATAACATACAGACAACCTACACAACGAAAATCACCAAGTACCAAGATCTCAGACATGAAGTACGAGATATATGGGGTATGGAAAAGATCTTCATCATCCCGTTAGTCATCTCAGCAACAGGGATAGTACCAAAAACGCTTGCGACGAATTTGGAGATACTCAACATTGACCCAAACACCTACATTGAAATACAAAAAGCCACAATCCTAAACACGTGTCACATTGTCAGGAAGTTTCTAGACATGGCACATTAAGAAGTGATGTAAAAAGAGGCTTGGGAACATGGCGCTCT
>QLNU02014802.1:123234933-123260367 GCA_006491805.2 Dysdera silvatica | reverse complement strand
TCAATCGATTTTATTTTAAATTTAACTGATTTAAGTAGCATTTATTTCTCCACTCATTTCAGGTTTGTTTGGAATTAATGTAGAATCGTTTTGAAATAGATTTTTCAAAAGTTGAAAAGTAGAAAGTGGCCCTACTAGCGAAAGGTTGATTCGAAAAGTTTGGTGGTCTGGGTGATGAGAAAAATTTGAAGCATGAAATCAACCTGAGAAGCTTATGGAGGTCACTAAAGTCTTCTCTAGAAGAAGACAGCAAATATTCGTGAAAAACTCAAAGAAATCAGATTTCCTCTTTCGATGAACGTGTAGATATTGTTATATATCCTCGATGTTTAGCCAAGAGTCATTAATCAGTATTTTTTTGTCTTGAAAGATCTCTGTGAAAGCTGTTTTCCCCAGTAAAAATGGTTTTTGAAAGTTCTAATACGCAGCACGAAGTTCTCTTGGCGAAGATTAAGATTTATTTCGCGAAAGCAATGTTAAGCACACACTGTGGTCTACAAATCTGAGAAAAAGCAGTGAGTTTTAGCTAGATGTAGACAATATGCCTTCTAGCTGAATTCATCTCGATGTAGCCAAATAACGGAAAATATCCAATATGGCAACGTGCAGCACAATTTTTTGGCTTGTTGAAAAATGGGGCAAAACGTGTCATCGAAGTGTGATGAGGAGTTGAGGTGTAATCGTGTCGATTTTATATTGAAATAAAAGAATTCGTCTATGTATTGCGCACATTTCGTTGCATCAATAAGGGAATACACGAGCGAATAAACTGTCCTCGAATAAGTTATATGTTTAGAAGTGTAGCAGGGGAGAAGGCAGTTGCTTAGAAAAGGGGTTTAGGGGCACAGGAGCACTCTATTGTATATCAGAACACATTATTTTCCCATAGGCCGCATCATATAATCTTCTTTAAAGTCTCTTGAGCCCCGTCTGAGCACTTGAGCTTTCCTCCATGAGTTTTGAAGTGCTACGATACTGGGAGAAGGACAATGTTCATATAAAAAATATGTTTAGCGATAGACGCATTCATGTGCAATTGCCCATGAAAGGCTATGGATAACGAACAATGACATTGATAATAGCAAAAATATCTTTTCATATTTTAGCAAATATTTTCCGTGTCACATAGCGTAAAGACGGTATTTTAAATTATATAAAAAAAAATGTTGTGTATTACTACTCTTTATTATACGTGAAATATAAGATACTTCTGAGGGTCGTCATCATGATCATCATATTCAATCATCAGTTTTCCGTTTATAGTTGAGGGTATCTTTAAGTACATGCGAAACAGTCTTGGGCGTATTTGCCTTCCTATAATGGTTACAAATAGGTTGCGTTAATCAGTTCTTCTCCCTTTGGTCCATGATCAAAATACGTTTAGTTTGTTTCATAGATAGGAAGCTTCCAACTTCTCTTAAACTGGAGGATTGGTAGATGGTAGTAGAGGACAGTTGATGGTAAGCCTGGCCGTGAGAATTACACCTGCACATGTAAATTCAATGCGAGCATTGAGGTAGTTTGCTTCGAAGTACAGGGCGGTTTATAGCTCTCCTTCCCACTGTTCCGACATTGCATTCACATGCACATTTGTAATTGTTTTCTAGGAAAAAAGTTAAGCCATCTTTAGCCCCTTAGTTGCATCAATAAATGCGAGAAAAATCTAACCAATTAGAAGTTGCATTTTATTAGTGGGGACACGGAAAACTGAAGTCGACGAAATAATATTTATTTATTTAACCTGAGGTACACAGGGTACTCCAAAAACTTAGACCGCCCCTTGAATTCTTTAAATATTGATCCTAGACAAATGTATTAAATTGGAAAGTGGCGTAGAAAAAAGGTGCAAAATTTTATGAAATCGATTAAAATTGAAGAGAGTTATTTTTCGACGAAATACAAAATTTAAATTTGTGTACGGTCCCTGTACACAAAAATGTCCAATGAGTAAAATGTGCCTCATACTCCAATAGGTCAATATACAAAATTTCAGCATTCTAGTGGAAAAAGAACCAGAGATATGAAAGCATAAAATAATTGACTTACAACACTTTTTGAAGGGAGCAGCAATAGGTACATGCCGTGAAGAGGGAAAATTCATTCTGCTAAATCCCGTTATTTTGGGTCTTGATATCTCTGGTTCTTTTATCCACTAGAATGCTGAAATTTTGTATATTGACCTATTGGATTATGGGGCACATTTCACTTATTGGAAATTTTTGTGTACGGGGACTGTATAAAAATTTAAATTTTGTATTTCTTCAAAAAATAATCCTCTGCAACTTTAATAAATTTTATAAAATTCTGTACCTTTTTTTTACGCCACTTTCCAATTTAATACATATGTCTAGGGTCAATATTTAAGGAATTAGAACTACGGTCAAGGTTTTTGGGACACCCTGTATATTAAGTGGTATATACAGTACCCACAGCCGTTCTCTACCGTGAATACCGGCACTCGACGGATCGCCGTTGTAAAGCGTCATCGGTAACGGTTACTCCGCATGGGAGTGACATAATGAGTCCCGTCTTAGCCACTGCCTCCTAAATTTAGAAGGCAGAACTTTGGTTGTGGTGACCGAAGTTCGGATTCTTCGTTAAACTGTAGGTCCAGTTTGCCAACCCGTTTGGCCAACATTCTGCGCTTAAGGCCGCTTCCTCTGTATTTCTTTCACCGTACTACGTGTATGTGTGATAACAGAGAGACCTCCATCCTGCTGTGGATTAAAAATGGTTGTAGATAATGATGATGCCATATAGTAAACATTTTATATATAAGTTATATACGATCATGATGATGATGTTATAATAAATTGCGTAGTTGAACCGAAAAAACTTCATTATTCTCATTTTCTGTGGGGGAAAGTAAAAATGCCTTTCTTGTTTTTAAAAAAATAAGGATAAACATTAGAATAGTAGCCCGCAATTCATTTAAAATTAAAAACCGATGCTTATCTAATATCATTAAAATTCATCGTAATATTACATGGAAAAAATTTCTTAAAAAATGTATAATTTAGAAATTTGTGTAAAGTTATTGATCTTGACCTTCGTAGCAGTTCTAAAAGATTTGCTTCGTTGGCATTACTGAACAATTAATCATTTATATTTAACAAGGGAAGGCATGTCTACCCAACTGTTAAAGGTTAACGGGAAGCCTGTTTAGATACAATGGCTGGCAAGGAATATTGCAGATACAACTGTAAGAGATAGTCACAGATACAGAAAAGAAACAATGCGTCTGTCTGCAGCTACACGTCCCATTTCCTGAAGCTCATTTTTTTTTATTACAAAGTGAGTTAAAATTTCTTCATTCATCAGCTGGTTAAAATAATTCTTTTAAATAACGGAAGTTTGGAAGTTCTTGTGTTCTCCAGCATTTAATGTTCGAGATTATTAGCGGAAGCGATCTAAGACATTGGTACAACTTTTCAAACTTAAACAAATGGATTTTTATATCGCCTATAATCGATTCCGGGTTTGATATCGATACTGATTTTTTTTTCTTTTTGTTATAAATATCTAAGGGAGCCAGTTTAACGCCTTTGTCAGAAAGGACAAGGCGCCCTATCATGAGATCAATAGCTTAGTTTGAACAACAAATAAGAACTACTTGAGTGAATTGCTTATTTGAAGATTAGCCAGGATTGGCTTATTTGAAATTCATTTTTGGGCTAACGATGGAGTATAATTCATTGAAATACTTGATCTAAACGTTTAAAGTCACACTTTTTAAAATGCCTACGTAAGTATTATAGGCATTTAGTTGTAATATTGTATAGTAGTGTAATTGAAATGAAATCGTGGAAAGATTGACCCACCGTTTACTTTTTCAATTCACTGTTGGTTTGGAAGTTGTTTTCTTAACATGGGGGATGGCTTATGAAATAGTACCATGCATGGTCGTCCATATAAGTGGGCAGGGAGGGCTCGAGCCCTCCCTTAGCCCATTCAAAATTTGATTTGCCCAATTCTATCAAATGCATTTATTTTAAAAAAGTTTACGATCACATTTTAAAATAAGGTACCTTTTAGTTCATTACTAATTGTCAAGCAGTATCAATTATGTATGTAGCATTTTAGTATTTTGTACATTCACTAAAATATTTGACAGCCTTGAGAAGGAGGTAATAATTTTTTTCACCTTCCCACAACTAGAAGTACTCATATTGGTGCCTATGGTAACAGTGCTCCAACTCGAAGGAAATATTGGGGCCTAAATGTATTTCAACCCTATCCACTTTCAAAAGCTTGGTTTCCAGTCCCAAGCGGTGGTGATGGGGGGGTCTTTGCCCCTCATACCCATAATTTTGTTAAAAGAAAATCTCCTAAGAAATAAAAAAACGACAGACAATTTTTTCTCATTTATTCCAATTATTTGCTAATTATTGCAACAATAAAGGCGTATGTTGATTTAATAAAGTACAGGTCTTATCCCCGCTAAATAAAATTCAGTAACCTCTTTAATAGTCAGCAGCGGCGTAGCGATGGCAATGCAACCAATGCAGTTGTAATGGGGCCCTTGCCCTTGCCCTTGTGGGGTGGGGACTTTGGAAGTCGAGGCTCCTTAGATAGCATAATTGTGGGATCCTGCTATAGGGTGGGAGCCCCTCTACCAACGATTTCATTGGGGCCTAAATTCCATAGCTACGACTGTGCTAGCCAGTGAATAATAACAATTAATAGGCCGCTCTTGAGTTCTTGGCAGCCCAGTGCTAAAACATATTGCTGTACTTATTAATATAATATTCTTTAATTAAGGAATTGATATATACCCAGTGTCCACTTTCATATCTCTATATGAGATATAGTTTTAAGAGGTTATTATGCAGAAGAGAAATATTTTTTAATTTTTATTTTCATGAAATGAAAACCTTTGTTGTTAATACGAAATTATATAATAGTTGCAGAACGGGATTCACCAGATTAAACCATTACCAGACTTTTAGACAGATTTAAGAGGTTTATTATATAACTTGGACATTATTTGAATATTATATCTAACACTATATCGCGCAACCATTGTCGCCCACAGGATTAATTTATATTTATATATTTATTTATATAGTTATATTAATTTATAACCAGGTTACGCTACATTTATCTGTCATAAATCTAGGACTAATTCATAGGACCAAATCCGGTCGTCTAGTCACCACTTGCGGCTTGATTTTTGTAGTTGGCGAATGAGGAACCTCTATTAGTTTCCTGGGCTGTCTTATTGAAGCGGGCGAACAGCCATTCCCCTTTTTGTTTTGGCCAGCACAGTTCACGGATGTTTGTCCAGCTCTACTAATTCATAATTAGTTGATGTTCCCCTAATCTGTGTGTCGCATCTCAAATTGGTCACAAAAAGTGCTTTATTAACTCACTAGATGTCTCTCTAGCCGGTCACTAGATGGCGCTGTAACTACTTTGCATAAACACGTTCAGTGATGATACTTTAGTTTGCTTTGAACAAAGTAGTTGTGTGTACATGCCCGTATCCAGAGTGGGGGGGGGATCTTAGGGCCCGTTCCCTCCTTCCGAAACTAAATTTTTAATGGGACTTGGCTACGGCCTTGCATGCCGTAAAAATTTTTCACCCTCCCCCGCAAATTAAATAATGGCTACGGCTTTGTGTGCGTGAGTTTGTAGTGGGGATAGAAACGTTACATTATTTTTTAAATTAAATAAAATTTTGTTCATTTGTTAAAATGTAAAATGAAGACAAAAATATTTTTGCGATTGTCGTTGAATTATTTATGTTTTTATCTTACGTAATTAGGTACCAATTAAATTCATCAGTAATTAAGTTAATTAGTATTAATATTATTAAGCTTCAATTAGGTTTTAATTAATCCTACTTATTAGAGATGTTATTTATCACCAAAGGGTAAAGAAATCGCTGATAAAACTAATAAATTCTGAAGTTGTTTTGGGCAATCCTTTTTTATCGAAAACCGTTAACTCATATTTTAACTTATTTGTCCCTACTCCTAGCAAATTAGTGATTGTGTATTCCAATTGTGGTATTTTTTATTGCGCATTGTATGTTCTACAGTAGTTGCTGTTTCTTCAGGGCTGCCATCGCCATACGAATCTGTTTTCCCTGAGGAACTATGTCGGACGGATTTCCGAAGTCGATTAAGACAAATGAATGGTCTTTGATTCTCTTTTATTAGTCCATTGTTCAAGCATCTAAATGAAGCCATTGTATATGTTATGTTACTTTCTTTAAACCCACGCTTTTCAAACAGTCAAGCATTCCTTAATTTCAAGAACTTCTTCTTGAACGCCGTCTTCTTGAACCATTCGTTTGTATACCTTTTTTTTTTTTTAAGGTTTCTAATGGTTGGGGAAATTCAACGCTTACGGTTCGCTTTCTACTTGCTTAATTGCTTTGATGAGTCCTTGAACAATGCTTACTTCAAATATTTTATTGCATAATTTTTTATATTAGTGTTTCTATTATCCTTTCCTATATAATTTTAAAGTTTTGCCAGCAGCTGACTCATACTTTCGAACAAGGCGGTAGCCAGGACTTAATTTCTCGGGGCGGGGGGTATTAAAAAAATTTTACAGCATGTATCGATACAATCACAGCATGCAAGACCGTAGCCAAATCCCATTAAAAATTTAATTTCGGGGGGAACCGGTCCCTAAGATCCCCCATTTTGATACGGGAATGCTCTCGTATAGAATATCACTTAGGATACTATAGGAGAAAAAAAATACCCTGGTAGTACTCTGGAACAAGGACTTAACATTCTAGGGGGGGTGGGGGGCAAAAATTTAACAAACTAACGTGGAATAAGGATGTGCCACTTTTATCGTAATGAAGAATTATCAATACATCACACAAAAAATAAATGAGAAAATATCGATTATAACTTCAGACGTCACTGCAAACTTTTGATTGTATTTTTACTATCAAAATGCATTTTTTTATAATGCCTATTTTTAAAGAAAATGGTTTCTCTATTTTTTCTAAAGTATTCCCAACTTGGTGGTCTACAAAACGAGACTTTGTGGTAAGAATTTTGATAATTATTCAAGGATTGAGAGTTCTTTTTCTCCCCTTTTTTCAAGTTTGACGAGTAAATACATATACTTATTTTTGCGGTTCTATTTACAAATTCAGTTTTGGGGGGACCGGTCTCTAAGACTCCCCTCTGGACACGGATGTGTCCGGGAATACCGGTAATAACATGGACCCCATTTAAAAATATTTTGGGCTTTTTTTTGATAAATGAAGCATTATGAATTTTTTAAAAAATAAATTAACAAAAATTTCCTGCATTTATCTCCTTTTTTATATTCTAATTTAAATTATGCAAGTACTGTTCGGGAATCCGGAAAATTTGAAAATTCTGACTAATGCCTCGCACAATTTGCATTTTTAATAGTAAAATTTAATATAATTAAATTATTTATAATTAGACTATTTGTAATTATGCATTATTTATAATAAAATTTATTATAATTGCGAAGATATACAGTAGTGCATGCAACAAGAAAATAAATATTATGTGACTTCTTATTTTTATAATTTCCTCAAAGTTGAATTTTATTTCAAACTGAGCTTTTTATATATTGTTTAATTTTTAGCTTTTTTTATTTTTTGTAATATTATTTTTGTTTACTTTTTAGCTTAATTTCTGAATTAATTTACCTTTTTTTTACTATATTTTCATCCATTCTTACTTATCTATTCAGCATATTTCTTTTTTTAAATTTTTTTTATCTTCCTGATATGATATATGCTTCACGAGCTACCATTCCATCTTCTTGTTTGCCTTTAAGAGGAAAAGTTAATCAAATGAAAACTAACAGCTTTTGAATGGTAGTTTGATTTTCGTAGTGGTATACGAAGAACATTATTCTTTCTTTAATGCGTAGATTATGTCACGCGATATTTTTGGACTACGATGTTTAATTGGTGGATGGGTTGAGCTTCTTCAACAAGAGTTCTTATTTGTTTTCAAGCATATTTTGGTATGGAAATCCTTGAAAATTGCAGCCGCACCTGAAACAGGTGTTTCAAATCTTTTGGACATTTACCATAATACAGTGGCGCACCCAGAATATTGTCGAGGGGGGGGAGCCAATGGTACCCAGAATTTTTTGGTGGAAAAATGGTCTGAGACCATACCCATTACTAAAACGGTTGTCTTTTTTCTTCTTGGGAACATTTATCATTATTAAATTACTAACAATTCTACAGTACAAAATAGTTAACCGATTAGAAGATGTAGCAGTAGATTATGATTATATAATACAACACAAGTAATAGATGAACATAAAATTATGCGTTCTGGTCTGCTTATGGACTTTTTCAACTCCTTCCTCTTACGATTAGATATTGTTATATTGTTATATAATAATCAAAACATATTCATGAAACAAAGTCTAGCCTCCTGCTCTTCTTCACAGCTAGATGATTTATTAGATTGTCTGGATTAATTTCTATTTCACGATGAATGTGCATTGCTGCAAGTGCAATGAACAGTCTAGTTTCACTCATACTATTTCTCAAATAAGTTTTTAACCTCTTCATCGTGGAGAATGATCTCTCAGCACTACTTGTTGATACTGGGAGAGTAGCATACACTTTTAAAAGTTCAAATACAGTAGGAAAAGTCCTTTGGTCACAAAAGTTAAGCAGTTCAATTGGGCTCTTTTTTTCGTTATTTAATGCAGAGACCTTCATGTACGATAAATGAAGTTCTGCTTTTAGAGTATTTTCTGATCTAGAGCCCAAATCATCTGAAAATTTCCTTGATAAGGCAACAAATCACTCGTGTTCTTCATGTGTAGGCTGCCTTCCATTCGGAACGATAGATGCAAAACGCTGTAGAAATTCCTTGTGGTTGAGAAATTATTCGCGGAGATGGGTGATGAAATTATCAATCCATGGAATGAAAACAGAAAGACTGTAGTATTCTTCAGGAGTTTGTAAGTCGAAATTCGATCTGCAAATTTGTCTGGTGACACGGCTTGGTAGAGTAATGTTTTCTTCATGCTGTTCTAGCTTCTTCACTGCTTGTTCAGAGAGATGGTGAAACTCCTTCTCTGCTTGTTCAGAGAGATGGTGAAACTCCTTCTCTGCGTTTCCTCAAATTGTAGATAGAGCTTTAACAACGTCTTCTACGTCACTTACAGTAGTTGCCAAATCAAGGTTCACCTCCTGCAACTTTTCACTCACACGAACATTGCAGCTTAGTAATCTATCAGCTGAAAAAAGTGCTATGACAAACCATGATGTTAACATTGAACAAAACAAGTTATGAATTTCTGTTGATGTCTCCATGTGATTCCATATAGTAATCTCCTCCAGAAATTCAATTATCTGATCAAACAATGAAACCATAACTGTGATGGCATCGTGTCTCTCTACCCAACGAGTAAAGCATAATTTTTTCGATTTTTTTGGCGCTGATTTCTGTCCCTCCCTGATTAGCTGCATTGATCTTGCTGGTGAGGTTTCGTTTTGGTGAAAAAAGCGGTGAGGCAGTTCAGCGTAGAAATTAGAGATGGATCAGTGGCGTAAGAACGGGGGGGTTGGGGCTCAAGCCCCGCATTGGATATCAAGACATCTTATTTTTTCCAATGCCGCATCACACGATCTTCTTTAAAACTACTTCAACCATGGGCTTAGCCAAGGGGTGGTTTTGGGGGTTGTAACCCCCCATTACAATGAAATTTTGTATATTTAACATAGGAATATATGAGTTGTAGCTTTATAATCCTCCTCATTGAGCCTATTATCCCTCCTATGAACTTTCTGCCTACGTCTAGGACTTCAGCCCCCCCCCTATAAATTTGAATTGGTCACGGGATGGACTATGCTGATTGACTCATTTGATTTAAGCTGAAAATTGCTTTAAAAATGGAGAAGGAAGCTGGCTTGGATCAGGGTTTCCTGAAGTGGGATTCACGGAATACCGGGGTTTCACGACGGCCAACTAAGGGTTTCACAAGCAACTTGCCAATCGTTGCCGAATTCTAAGAAAATATCTGCAAATATTGTAATTTTTTCACATGACAACCCCTTAAGAAAGTTAACTAACCGTATCCAACAACTCGCAACGCAAAAAAAAAATATTACCTGCTATTTTTTATATTGATTTATTATTTAGTTTTTGTATATGTTTAACATGTGAGAAATAATAGCCATTTAGGTTTTTATTAACTATTTGTAAAGCGGTTTTGTGGTTAGGCCTGTGGTAAGAAAGGGTTTCTCAAGGGATAAAAAGTTCGAGAATCATTAACTTTGATGTAAAAGGAAATGAAATACTGTTTGTCTAAAATGGTGCATTTTTTAATTTAAATGTAAACTTGAAAATCTTATTCCCAAAGTGGAAAAGATAAAGAGAGAGAGGGAGTATAGATCTATGCAAAAAGTTCCCAAGGGGGAATTACAGGCTTACATTGGGGAGGAGTTAGAGCTAGAACTCCATACATTATGCATATATATATATATATATATATATATATATATATATATATATATATATATATATCCAGAGCATGAGGCAATACTTCCAGTTGAAGAGTCCCCGATCGCCACTCATCCAAGCCATAATACAAGCAGATGCAAATTACACGCCACTAAACCTGTGTAGTACCGAAGAGCGTGTCCTGGAAACAGCCAACGAACAGAAACTGAGAACTTGGGCCGGAAAACCATTACATGGCAGGCACTACAATGACCTGCAACAACCACACGTTGACAAAAAGGCATCAAATTCTTGGCTGGCCAAAGGCACTCTCCAGCCAGAGACAGAAGGATTCATGCTAGCCATCCAAGACCAAGTGATCGCAACAAGGAACAATCAGAAATTCATCCAGAGAAAAGACATAGAAAGCGACAAATGCAGACACTGTCATGCGGCATCGGAGACAATCCAACACGTGATGGCAGGATGCAAGATCCTTGCGCAGTCAGACTACAAACATAGACACGATCAAGTAGCGAAAATAGTCCACCAGAAATTGGCAGCGAATGCTGGCTTTCTGACAGAAAAATGCCCGTACTACAAATATGAGCCAGAGACCGTGCATGAGAACGAAACACACAAGCTTTACTGGGATAGAGCAATCATAACAGACAAGACAGTCCCACATAACCGTCCTGACATAACCCTCGTCGATAAATCGAATAAGACCACGTACTTAATCGACATAGCAGTACCCAACACCAATAACATACAGACAACCTACACAACGAAAATCACCAAGTACCAAGATCTCAGACATGAAGTACGAGATATATGGGGTATGGAAAAGATCCTCATCATCCCGTTAGTCATCTCAGCAACAGGGATAGTACCAAAAACGCTTGCGACGAATTTGGAGATACTCAACATTGACCCAAACACCTACATTGAAATACAAAAAGCCACAATCCTAAACACGTGTCACATTGTCAGGAAGTTTCTAGACATGGCACATTAAGAAGTGATGTAAAAAGAGGCTTGGGAACATGGCGCTCTGCCCGTCCCAAAGCCTGTTTCCGCCAAGAATGGGCGAGGAAAACTTTTATATATATATATATACAAAATTGCGTCACAAGGGGGGATTATAAATCCATTAATCTCTCGCGTACGCCAGTGTGTGTGTCTGTGTGTGCGAGAGAGAGAGAGAGAGAAAGAGAGAAAGAAAGAGAGAGAGAGAGAGAGAAAGAGAGAAAGAAAAAGAGAGAGAAAGAGAGAGAGAGAGAGAGAGAGAGAGTTTATGTGTGTGTGAATACATCGGAAGAATTTTTTCATCACTTCCTATTGTTTGGCTCGAATTACATTTCGCTATTTTTTGATATAATTGATATGGATTTTTTGATGTAGTAAAAGTTATTGTTTATCTATATAAAATTATCTTGGAAATTTTTGAGCTAATGTGCATCTAAAATAACATGCGATAAGATTTAAAATTTATATAAGAACCAAAGTTCGACTGCCATGATAATGAATTTTTTTATATGAAATTATTTGTCAATCATTTAAAAAGTAACAGTATATTATTGCATTCATATTGTCTGATTGAACGAATTCGTATAAATTGTTTAAGTTTTAATCCATGTGCATGTTTTCTATCATTACATGTATTATATATTATTACACTATAAATTTTTTTTCATTTCAATATCCGTACAATTACTCTCATTCCATATGCAAAATTTTCAATCGCTATATATTTTATAATTCCTTTCTATTATCACTTTTATTGCTCTGGAAAAAATTCGTTAATATTTTAAGTAAATAACGCTCAATTTAAGTATCACATTGAATATGTTTATCAATTTTCATCTATTATTAAACATTATTAGTCATATTCGGACAAAATCCTTATGTATTCATTATTATATATTATATTATTATTATTATTATTATATTATATTATTATTATTATATATTATATTCATTTACAATTCTATTCATTATAAATCTAATTCTCCTATGTATGCACATATTATTTTTATCTATACTTTCATTACCTATTATTCTCTTTACCATATATTATTATACATAAATTTTCTAGTACCACATGACACAATGTATTTAAAATTTAACTATAATTCGAAAGGACAAAAGAATAACACAAGCTATTTAAAAATGTGCTGTTCTGAGAGAATTAGTGAATAAAATAGCACGTGATCAGTAATGTCCTATAAACAGGTACTTATATATTTTATTTTCAATATTATAATCGAAGTATTTTTCAGTATTTTTATGTTTTGTTCTATACCTCGAAAGATACGTGTTTTGGTAAGTGTACTATAACTTGAGGCCAAGTTGAGGTACTAAGCGTAGTTTGGTAAGTTTGAGAAATTTTTTAGATTTCTTAGAAATATAAAACTCAATTTTAATTGACCCAAATCATATTTTATTCATCCTTTGAAGCGGAATTTAGAAACGATTGAAGTCCACACAGTATCTGCTTTTGCAAAACAAGTTATAAAAATGCTTTTATAAATTGACATTGAAATTTTCAATGCGTACGACAGAGCTTGCTTGGTTTTTTTAACGAAGTGTTGCAGAAGAATACGTAGGAAGGAAATTTCGTGAGGCAGCGTTTCACAGAGGCTCGCTCGGATGTCCTTGTGAGCTGCGAAAAATAGCAAACTCTATGATAAATTATTCAAACCTTCATAGATTAACGTTACTCAGATTGGCAACACAGATCGCGTCGTGTCTTTATCTTTTACATTGTCTGTTATGAGGATGGGATTTCGCAATTCTTCATCGTAAATTTATGATTTTTTTTCCCCGAGCGAATATTTCCTTTCATAATCATTGCCCATATTTTTGCAAGCGAGCTGCCGCTTATATGCGCATATATTTGAAAGTTTACGTAAATTTCCAAGCGAATAGTTTTAAAAGTCGTCAACAGTTAGGTTTTTGAATTTCTAAACCCGTGGTATATGTTTATTCTACAAGAGTTCCACGAATTTCTATCATGAGCATACGATTTCTTTTTCGAATAGTATTTTTTTTTGTGCTGCTGTGAAAATAAGTTCTGGAACAACATAGAAGTAGTTATGAATTATGTAAGAAAGCAAACCTTTAAACGCATGAATAATTTTTAAACAAGACGATGTTTCGGGGCATTGTTTTTTTTTGTAAATATTGTAGTAACTGCATGTTGCTATCAACTTTAAATTCACAATGACTTTTTTGCCTAGCTATGTGAGATAAGCAATCTATTTTTAAAAATTTTAATCGTGGGTTAAATGCATACTCTTTACATCTACCAATGCTTTTTTTTGTTAGTTAACAGTAACTATACTTAATAATAACAATGGCAAACTAAACTTAAATATGCTTAATCCTAAATGTACTCGGGAATAAATTTTTTTCTACCAATTGATAAAGGTAGACTGAATGCTTTTGTATCCTGAATATTTATCCTATGGAATGAAACCAGTTTTCTCAAATGAGGCCTCAAATCGGTTAGAATTATTAATAATATTAACTGTATCAAAATCAATAAACTTATGCATTTTGTGAAAAAGTTAAAATAATTGAAAAGTTTTGAGGAAATTGAATACTCATAAAAAAGTAATTTTTATTTCCATAATGAAGCTATGTTTTCCCCATTTTTTATACTTTCACCTTTGGCATAGTGTCCCGTAATGAGCCATACTTTCCACCGTGTTCCAATGCCAATTTATATAAGAAAATCGATTTTTTTGTGTCAATTCAATATATACAATTCGTTAAGCGTTCATACTACGTAACTATAACAAATAAATACAACGACTGACCAGAGCATAACCAGCGAAATTTCGTCATTTTCAACATTGTTTTCCAACATTTAAGAAAATGGTCAATTGGATAAGGAACTATACGTTTTTATTAATATTTCCTATACGTTGGCACAGTGAGGATTTTTTGCTAGTTATAATACGTTAACATGTAGAAACGTATAACAGGTTAAATTGACTAAATTATCATTATTTGAAAAATTTGCTTTTTTGTTTTGCATTTATGTTTTTAAATAATTTATTATCTGAGGGTGGCTGGAACTCGTCAAGCAGACCTTTATTCTGCTTTTTTTCCGGTCATCCATCAGGCAACTTCCTGATTCATATTTTTTGTACTTGTATACAAGTTTTTTCTTTTTCTTGGTTGCTTGTAACATAGACATTATTATTGTTATTATTATTGAGACAGCCATGTGGCACTGTTTTCTTCTAATCTTTAGAGTGTTTTTGACAAGCTAGAAATATGTTTACGATGGTAGAGGAAATTTTTGAAGCAAATTTGCTATTTTGCCTATACCTAATTAGTTCACAATGGGAGTTTAAAATGCGATATACTCGATTACTGCATGAATACATGTGTATCTATTATTCCATATGAGGTATGGGCAAATTTATTGAAGATGGACGAATGAAATTGGAAAATAAGTCGGAATATTGGAATTAAAAATAGCCGATGAGAGGTATGTTTAGACGAAACGTAGAGAGATAATTTCACTCACAATAGATAATGCATGGTTATGATGATAATGCTAATATATGGGAATATTGAAGATGACAAATGTTGATTGTAGAGATGGGAGTTATTTAAGGTAACTGTTAAAAATCACCTGTTATCGAGTGATCACTGTTCCTGGAACAGTATGCTCCTCTGGAACAGCTGTTATTTCAGTCACCGGTGACTAGGAACAGGAGTTACTTGAAGTAACGTTTAAAAATCACCGTTCTAGGAACATATTCCTCACTTTCTTCACACAGGAAACGCGTTGAGATAACGGGTTGTTACCATAACATCCGGCATAGTCAGTCAAGTTGACGTCAGGGCTCAGGCGCTGATTCCCTGTGTCACGTCTGATATTACGAGAAGTCGCATTTAGTTGCAATTTTTAAGCATAATTAATCGAAAAGCTTCCAGTTACTTGTGGTCCCTTTTTTACAATAAATGACAAGGAGGAAAAAAGTGCTGCGTGCGATTTGTGTGCACAAAAATTGAGTTACAAATCTTCCATAACGAACTTAAAAAAACATATTACAAGGAAGCATCCAAGCATAGATTTATCCACACATTCATCATCCACGTCTTCCCACTCCCAAGAACGTGTGGTACTCTCACCATCAAGTTCTATCATACCTCAGATTGACATCGACATCAGCAGACCTTCTGAACAAAGTTCTACAACTGAAGTAAGTTCGAACAAGCGGAAACCGACGCAGCATTATTTGTTAATTTGTTTATTTATTTCATTAATGGAATAGATTTTTTATCCATGTATATTAATTAGTACAAGTATTAATATTTTTACATTACTGAGCTTTACACATGAAAAATTCTGAATACATACATGTGTATAACTACATCAGCTGAGAATACACATTTTGTTTATCATTATCCTATTTAATTAGTTCCACATTGTAACCTTCCAGTATGTTTTACCAATTAATTTACAGCAGTGTCAATATTTTTTGCTGTATTTCATTACTTTGAATTAGTTTTTTAAACTTTCTTTGATTTTTAATATCGTGTAATGTTTCAAATATCTAAAATTCAATATTTTAAAGCCTTACTTTTTCTCATTATTTTTGTACTTCATATGTGTGTATTTTTTTCCAAAGGATTTATTATTTTTATGGAGTTGACGCAACGTATTGTTACAGATTGAGCGTTGAAATGTGCTATCGTTAATTTCCTCAATTTCCATATCCTGTGAAGCAACGCTTACGTTCCAGTCACCGGTGACTGAAATTACCGGTGATTGGAACCTGTTACGTGATTGGAACAGGAACGTTGGAACAGGTTATTCAAAAATAACAGTTTGGTCCATCACTAGTTGATTGACAAGGGAATTCCTTCTAAGCTTATACTGAACAGATTTTATAGACATAAATTTGTTTGCTGAAGTTCATAGTAGACATGTAGACGTCGATATATTTCTGATACGCTTTAAAACTCTTATTACTGAGCTTAGCTTTGTACAATTGAACTCGGTTATAGCGAGGAACTCTGTATAATGAAAGGAAATAAACATTAGTTACATTCAAAATATACAGAACAAAGTCCTTGTATAGCGAGAGAAAACCTGTTATAGCGAACAACAATTCAGTAAATTTCCCTCTTTAATTTGAATAAGTCGAGCTTAAAGAACAAATTTCCACCCTTTTTGCGCAGATGTTGTCTTTAGGGGGTTTATGACAGTAAGAGATTTTTCAAGTAGGGATGCGAGGTTATGCAAAGTTCTGAAATTTAAATGTGATAGTATGCAATATATGTAATTGAAAATATTTATTCTCTCTGTTCTGGCAGTTTTTTAAAAATCTTGTTTTAATGATAACCTGTAAATAACGAACAACAAAAGTATATGTATCTTTATGCTTGTTAAAAAGGGGTTTGGCTGTATAATATTTTCAAATGCAACAAGAGTTACTCAGCTAAGTGATTATCTTTTAAATTTTTCTTAATTTATAATATATATATATTGTTCACAATATTTTATTTTATAATTTTCCCATAATAATAATAATATCATTGCTATAATTTTTACACCAGAAGCAATTAGAATAGAATTTAAAACACAAGAGCGATTAAATTTGATGATATATGACTTTGTCCACTTCAGGCTATTAAAATTTTAAAATTCCAGTATGCCTTGGAGAGGAATAACTCCTTAATTTATTTTCGACTAGTTTCTATATGTATTTATTTTGAACTTCAAGGCCTTGAAGTTAATCTCTCCTAAAAGCAACGAAGTAAGGTGGCGTTCCATTAAATGAATATTGAGGAGAAGGATACTTCATTTCTGTCACGCGATGTTCACGAAGATCAGAGAATTTTTTTAATTTTTAGCAGAAGTGTAGTGTCTAATTCGATCTTGATTGATCGGCGTCCTTTTCAGCCCTGTAATTAAACAGGGATTCATGCTAAGGAACTGGACTAACGGTTTTTCCGAATGAGGGCATGGAAAAACCAAAACTTGACTGGGCTTTATGGGTTCAGATGACCCTGGGCCCCATCAGAGATCGTCTTCTAAACTCGTTTGAATTCGAACAACAAAAGCTACGGAGTTTGAAAGTAATTTTGTGGCTCTTTTTACTCACATTTACCACATGAGAGAGTAGGTGTGTGACACTTGCATTCCATAGGGATTTTCTCCATATTTAAATTTCTAAATTCCAGCATGCTAAAATTCTTATGAGGAGGTGCGGAATGATGAATGTGCCTATGATCTCCGAATATAGGTGCCTGAATACAGATAATAGGAATTGGAAAGTCTTCGGGTTAATTTATCGCTCTGCAACATTTACATTTTTTAGGTTGCATTTCAGGAAAAAAAAATAGACTGCAGTTTGAAAGCAATACGTTTCTCCCCTCCTTGGAAACAGTGGCATAGCGATGTCAATGCAACCAATGCAGTTGCATTGGGCCCATACCCTTGGGGGGAGGGGGCTTTGGAAGTTGAGGCTCTTTGGATAGCAGAATTGTGGGATCTTGGTAAGGTGGGGGCCCCTCTACAAGCGATTGTATTGGGGGCCCAAATTCTATAGCTACACCATTGCCTGAAAACTCACCTGGACGCAAATACTTTTAAACTACGTATATGCATGAAAATTACAAATTCTAGACAGTTTTGTAAGAGCAGCTTGTACTTAGATATACAGTTTGTTTTTTTCCAATTTTAAATTGTCGATCTTAGAAAAATTAGAAGTGTATTATCACTAATACTGTGGAATATTGAACTTTATGGCGTAAAGACAAATATGCGTACACTTCGCTAGAATTTAAGCTTTTTCAGATGGATTCGAACCTCTTTAGCCGAGGGTAAAGATTTTGAAGGACTGCAGACTGCAGCTCTGGAGCGAAAATGGATAAGCATTGGATAAGTGCTTGAATTACACTCGGATTATTCTTATGGCATCTCATCGGGTTACCATTTTGTGACAGTGGGGCATATTGCGGCATAAATTTTATTTATGTAGTATAAGACATATCGAAGGGAAAAGATCTCCTACATTAATTAAGGAAGTTGTGGAGGAATTAATTAGTTAGATAAATTTGGGACACCGTGATTAGAGTTCAAATTAGAACCATAATACTGAAATGTCAGATTAATTCTAATAATAATTATTAGAATTAAGTTGTGGAAGGATTGATTAATCCTTCCACAACTTCTTCAATTATTTATGGAAGTCTTTCCACTTTGGAATGTCCGATATTATCATTAACTTTGTACAATGATTAGCATTTATAAGACATAGGACATGGGAATGGCCTTTTTAAGTACTCAAAGAAGTTGTCAAGGAATTTCTTATTAGAAGTAATATGCCAATCAATGATTATGGTTCAAATATGAACCCTAAGCCTAGAGTATCAGACGTAATAATTAACTTATTAATTAATAAATAATTTAAAAATTAATCTTCAGGAAATATTAATAAACTATAAGACATGTCCTGAAATCGATTGGAATGTGACGTTAACACTACGCAGTATAAATCAATATAAGAAGAAGAACAACGTTTTAGGCGTAGCAAAAAATTTTTTAGACACTTTAATTGACGTACGTTTCGGACGCGCGTAGGCCGGCCGAAACGTACGTCGATTAAGGTGTTTAAAAATGTTTTTACTACGCCTAAAATGTTATCGTTCTTAAATTTATTGATGTCTTGAAATATTTATTTTTAAATTCAATTATGTGAAATTTTAAGATTGTTCGAATATTGGATTCTGACTAAGGGCGGATCTAGGGTGGAGCAAAGGGGTGCCCACCCCCCTAATAATAATAAAATTACACTTACTATTACATATCAAAACTCGGCGGCAAATTTCACGAAAGACGTTTACGTTGGCTTCTCAGCCTTACACTCCCCCACGAAAATATTTTCTGCATCTGCCCTTGATTTCAATGATTATCATAACGAAAAATTACTGCGTTTGATTAGATTGGTGTCGAAGGATATGCATTCGAGGGAACAGAACAGATGTGATTAATGAAATTCAGTGAAAATTCATTTTGCGATAAGCTGACAATGTCTGAAAAGCGAAGATTCACATATTTCTAGCGAATATAAAGAGAAATAAAAAAATGCTCGTATGGGGTAGTTGAAAAAATTTCTCGATAACGAATTCAAGATTTTTTTTTAAAAATTGTTTTGAGAAACGAAATACGTGGAAAGAGTTCATTAATATTACACTGATTTTAAAGTTGCGCTTAGTAAGTAATTTGTTATGGATTTTTCAAACTTTCTAATGGATTGGGTTGAGTGACAGCCAATTATAATTAGCTATATTCCAACCATTTTGATAACCAATAAATATTGTTATCGAAATTGTTGAAATTAACTCGTTTTGACGCGTAAGACATATAAGCTATTCATATATTATAAAAGAGTTAATGTTTTTAATTTTATTTTATCGTTCCCTTCAAACTATTAGATTCGTTAAAAACTGTAGAACAAATGTATCGAAGAAATCAATAATTCGCGACTCTCTAATTCGCAATTGTCTAATTGGCGACCCTCTGATTTGCGATCCTCTAATTCGCGTTCCTCTAATTCGCGAACCTCTAATTCGCCATCTTCCGATTCGTGACCCTCTGATTCCCGACCCTCTGATTCGCGACTCTCTCTCATTCCCGACTCTCTAATTCGCGACCCTTTTATTCGCGACTAGCTACCTTTTAATTCGCAACTCTCTAATTCTCAAGTAACTCGGTAGGTTTGTAACGTTAACAATAGCCATCATTATTGCATTTACGGAAGACCTTTGCCTTACCCTTTTTATTGCGTATAGACAGGCACAGACAGAAAAACCAAAAGCAATAGCGGGTTCAATATCTATTGAAACCCGCTAATTACGAAATATTTTCAATAAAATCTTTTAGAAAGAAAATATAGAAATGCTACTAAATTCTAAACAAACAGATGAAATAACTTGAATAAAAAATACTAACAAATAAAACTTTATTTCGTACACACACAAACAAGCGAAATACACATTTGGTTTCTATCTGTACAGTAGAACCTCTATAATCAGAACTTTGTTTAATCGAAATGGCCTGCCGTACTTTTTTTTTTCATTTTTAATAGATAGTCGTCCAACGACATCATTTGAAAACTTTTTGCCGAACGTGCAAGATATCGTAATATTTTTCAACGCCCAGGTCAGCCGCCATTTGTAATTTACATAGATACCAACTTTCGAGATTTCGTTTCACGCCGACCGTGGATCCTTTTTCATCGGCATTTATTTCTTTCATTTTCTTTTGTATATTGCTCAATTCTGTGCAATGATTTTTATTTAATATTTCAGATAGGGAACGATTAAATTTTGAACAGACGATTTTTCGCGTATTCATCGTGTTGCCAGTTACGTTTTCCTGATATACTAACTTATTCCTGTTAGTCTGCTAGGGTCGCTTAAAAAAGGTATTTTATTAGCCAGTTAAATAAAAAAAAAACCCTTCTCTGTGAAACTTAATACAAAATAAATTTTATAAATATATATATATATGTATAGGATGAGAAAATAATACAAAATATAATTGGAAAATATCGTTGATTACTATTATACACATTAATCTTTCTGTTCCTGGAAGAAGTGCTGGCAGAAAAAATAACTTATAGGAAGAGATAAGGTTCGCGGGACTCAATTTGTTCACCCTCTGACCTGTGGATAACTTCATTTGACCAAAGGTGTAGAAATTTAAAAAGTGTAAAGTAGCGTCTGTGACCTGTGTTGTGGGAAATGAAGAGAAAAACATAAGAAGAGGAAGAGGAGGAGGAGGAGGAAGAAATAACTTTCTCCGATTTTTTATGAAGCAATCCCAAATTATCGTTAGGCAGGTATTAAACTTCCAAAATTCATTAGCTTCGGCTGGTCATCTATTTACATACGAAAGATTCCAAGCTATTTTGTAAATTGCTAGAACAAACAATGGCAGATTCAATGTGATGTTATTATTATTAATTGCGGAAACAGACCTAAACGATTGGCCGAATTCCAGCGGAATAACATATAATAACGCATCTTCTTCCTAAACTCATTATTAGAAAAAGATCCGTGCTAGAATGTTTAATGTCTAAGAAAGTTAATAGACCAATTTCACTTTGTAAATAACCCCTTACATTGGACAAAGAGTGATCTTACGAAACATTTAGAATCGTAAAAAATAATTGAACTGAGATGAGTCCACTCTTTTGACCCTTGAAAGAAGTAAGAATTGTTGCAGTGAAGGCATACGTACAGAGCAAAGTGTGGGAAAATTATAGTCGTTGATGTCAGAGAACACATATTGATGATTAGATTCGAGCAGGAAGGTACAAGTGTGATTTAATAATATATAAATATACACAATTCAATGAATGACACACAATTTCAAAAATTATGGATGAACGTTCAATAATTTATCAGCTTTGGTTTAAACAACACGTCGTCGTTTTAAAACTCCAGCACAGCAATTTTATCCCGACACGAGTAACCATTAATCATAAATTATGATAATTTTGGCCATCATTTTGACATTAAGGAGTTATGATTTACAATTCCAATGATCAGTAATGCAGATTTGTTCCCTGGGAATGGTATAATCGTTTGTCGCATAATGGTTAGCATAGTTAAAACTTTATCGTCTGATTGGCAAAATTAGTCATCTCTGGCGTCTCCTCTGCACAAAACTGATCTGTTTACACACATACACACAGTCACATTCTCTACACACTTAGCTTTTCAAATATCTTAAATAAATTGGTTTAATTAGTCTTCGTAGTATCACTTCTGACATGCGACTACAGGGTGATAAATTACACAAAGATAAAAAGTACATAAACATATATAACACAGATTATAGGGAATAACTTTCGATACCCACGTTCGAGCTCAAACTAGAGCTTTTGAAGCACAGGAGAAAAGTATATAACACAGGTGTACGCTCTAAAGAATCGTGAAAGACTAACACACTTTCCTCTCCTTACAATGGTTTCGACCAGTTTTCTCAGCATAAAATCGACGTGGCGCAATGCAACATATTAAATATAGTAACAATGCCATATATTAAGCGTAATGTTTTCTTATGGTTTCCCGAAGTTTTATCAAGTTTAAATTATAAATGGACGGACAGACAGATATTTCAGACTACGTCTTTCATTAAGTTTTCAAAAACATTTACGACGATTGTGTATAATTCAAATTTAATGAGAAAATATAAATCGCCGTGACCTCATATTTGTGACACTTCTTTACTTTATACCAGGAATAGGCATATGAGCTTGGTTTTCTCTTCTGAGACTTAATTATATAAAAGTTATTTTGGAAAACGTAAAAAAAAGGGAAGTTTATAAGTTTATTGATGATATTTGTCATTGTTTTAATTTTTTTATTTTCCTGAGGTCATTATATAAACATTATGTTTCGAAGAGTATTTTTAATTGAAAAAATCATAGTGTGAGGCTAGGATACCTACAAAACGAATTAAATCTGTGATATGATCAGGCACTTGATACACGACAGACAAGCAGTAGTTGTTCAAAGTTAGATACTGTAGGATTTCTAATGCAACATCATCACCATAATAACATGATCAAGCAGTGACGTATGAAAGGGAGGGGCTCAAGCCCCCCTAGATATCAAAACGCATTATT
The DNA here is from genome assembly GCA_006491805.2 of Dysdera silvatica. Lineage (NCBI taxonomy): Eukaryota > Metazoa > Arthropoda > Arachnida > Araneae > Dysderidae > Dysdera > Dysdera silvatica. Next base: position 123,237,275 of record QLNU02014802.1, on the reverse strand, counting down.
TTATCTAAGGCAGCATCACATAATTTTTCTTTAAAGCTACTTTATCCTTCCTCCTCATGAATTTTGAATTGATATTGTGTTCAAGAAACTTGACTGAAAGTGAGAAATTCGGACAAGGTTCTTACCATATTGTTTTCAGAACTTGTTTTTAAAACTATTTGGAAGATGTATCCAGATCCGACAAGGGCGGGGGGAGCAGGAGCTTCAGGGACCCGGATGAAGTCTAGGAGCCCGCGCTGGCAAGGACCTATGTGTTAGGGGGCCCGGCCGAAGTGTGCCTGAGGGCTTTGCATTGGCTCTCAGCGCCACTGAATGCATCTTAAAGAGTCAGTTATTCGTAACGTTGGCCTACTAAAAGGTCCGCAATATCATCGGTCAATTCTAGCTAAACATATTGCATATAGGGATTATTCATTCTAGTCTATATAGATTCTATTATAGAGAGAGAGAGAGAGAGAGAGGAGTTTGGCGGCGTAAAGCAAAAGTCCACAAGGGTATAAATTGTCTATACAAAAACAAGGAAATATGTGGTGAGAAACAATTTTAGTTGATAAAAGTACTGCTAATTTGTTAACACGTATGCATACACACAAAATACCAATAGCGGAGATAGAGAAGGGACACCGGCCGCGCGCATCCATCTCCTGAGAACAACAAATTTGCACTTATTATTTGCTTGTCTAAATTGCAACACTTTTCACGAAATAAGTCAAAATTGATTCTCAAGCAATGGGCTCTCTCCCCCACCCCGAATTTTTTTTTTCTGGATTTGCCCCTACACAAGATACTTCCCAACATTTGAGATGAAAAAGTGAATAATAAACTACGATGTTTGACGATAAGTGAAATAGTGGAGGATAATGTATGGGAATTTACAATATTTACGGGTATCATTTACAAGAAGGAAGAAAGAAAGAAGAGAGAAAAGTAAAGGAGGTTAGTGAAGCTGTATTTTTAAGCTCGAGAGGATTTATTTTATTTCTTTTTAGATTGCGCATGATGGCCACTTCACACTTCATAAGAATAGCCTTAACAATCTATCTTACTTCTTTTATTATCACATTGCACGAAATCGTGTGCATCGATTTTGGGAAATGCGTTTTTTCTCTCTGTGGAGATAGACTTCTTCGTGATTTGATACTCCATTATGTGCCCTTTGTATTCTTTTTTCTATACTGCTTCAGCAAGGGGTGGATTTCGACAGATAAGACCACGTCTTTAATGTTTCCTGTTTCGTTTTCTTTGGGTGTATTTCATGTTTCTCGCAGGTGAGTCGTCAGGTGAAAGGGTGTACAATGAACAGTTTCGCCCTACTAAATGTATTGACAAGAGATCAAAAGATCTGGCAAAGGCAAAGACCTATACAAAACAATTATCTTCCTTCAGCCTTAGAATTTTTTTTTTAAAAATGCTATCTGAAAGTTGTGTTTTTTTCAAACTGCGCGACGTACCTACTCCCATATGAATAGGTAGAATTGTATTAAAGTCACTTGATTGAGTTAAAGGAAGTACTACTAAAAAAATGAATGTTTTAGAATTAAAGCAAAAGTTAAACGAGGCCAGGAATATGTTTTTTTTTTTTAATTTTAAAGTTGAGCTTCTCGTCGAGGTTTATAAAAGAAAAATGGTAATCAGGATTGTGGAGAGATTACTATGGTTTTAAAGAAAATTTTATTTCATGGGATATCTGGGGAAAAATAGGGATTTTTTATTGTATTTTTTAGCATTGATGGCTTCAATCTATCGCAGAACAAATTGTGGATCTTGTAGACAGTTCCTTACTCAGTAAAGAGTTGTACGAAAAAGAATAAGTTGTTTTCCTCGAAAAATTATGTAATGTATAATTGACGTGTTTCGAAATGCTCATTGAACATGATTGGCATGTTGAAAAATCGACGGGAAGATCAAAATTTCTGATACATTGCGCCATAAGCAAAAGGGACGAAGTTAACAGAAGTAAAGAAATGCAATTGAGGCGAAAGGTTTTGCGGTTGCCTGAATGACACCAATATGGATCTGGATTAGTGAGTTTACCATTGGGAAATGAGCTGTCAGAACAAGAAAAAATTGGAAAGATGATGGGGGTATCTCGTTCATGGTGTTAGCATCAACTACATCGCATATCCGCAAACTTCCAACTGATTTGGGAGTTTCCAAATGTACCATCCCTCACCACCTGCTTAGGTTCAAGAAGGTCTACAGAAGATACCACGAAGGACCACATGAGAAGAACCACATGAGTAGAAGATGCAATTTTTTCAGACATTTCAGTATTTTGATAGATTGCTTAAAACTGGTTTTCTTGTAACAAGGTTTTGGTGATGTGCGTTTTCATCGATAAC
>QLNU02014802.1:123219244-123234833 GCA_006491805.2 Dysdera silvatica | reverse complement strand
TTGCATACATTTTTGCTGAGATTAAATTTAATTTAGTAAATAAATTTATTTATTTACTTCTTGTTTACTTAGATAACAAGGTAAATGAGAATAGTCAGAACTAGACACTCAGGACAGAGGTGGGAACTGCAGTGACTTATGTTCGCTGTATTTTTTGGCAGGAAACAGTGACGGAAGCCATTTTAAGTGACGGAAACTATTTTAAGTGACGGAAACTATTTTAAGTTAGACAACAGCTTCATTCCTCATCGTTTAGGTATAATCTTGCTTCGAATGCAAAGTTTTCCTCAAGTATGGTAAAATACTACTTTTTTCAATTTTTCAAATTCACTTTTAGAAAAAGTCTCATAAATTCAATTATATTCAATGGATACATTGAGGGCAAATGTCATGGATGACGATGTCATGAGGACGATGTCATGAGATGAGGGAGGAGATGTCTCGGGTGAATTAGGGTCATTGTATCTGGAGTGTGTGCTTGGGTAGTTCATGTCAGATACTTGATTTCATTATTAAGATGTACGACGACAGAAGCAGATACAAGCCTACATATTATCACAGTTGGTATGTAATAACGAAAGCAGCTAAAAGTTTAGATTTTCTATTTGAAAACTTGCATTACAACTGGTTAACATGAAAAAACGTATTCTAGAAATCAAGTTGGATTTGGCATATCCTTCACAGTTGCATGTTTATAGAAAACAATTTTTCTAAACATGTCAGATACTTATGAAAGTTTTGTGACATTTAAAAATACATAACATTTTTTTTTAGTTTTCTTCTTCACCTGTACGGAAAATATATTTATAAATTTCTTTAAAATTTAAAAAGTAATGTATTAATTATTTAAAATACTAAAAAGCTATCATGGAAGTTAAGTTCCCAGGGTTTGAAAACTCCTCTACATAGGTTCACTTCTCCTATACGACGACTTGAAACTTTTCAAGGAGAATTATAAAAACTGAGGGCGGACGACTGCATAGAGAAGAGAGTCACCTGAGTTAGGATTTATGAAATAGTTTTTATTCTTCTATCATTTATGAAGACATTGTTGTTTAAATGTCTGCATCATCTTACTGACAACCAGAAGCTTACAAGACGGTAACAATATTACTGGTAGTGGTTTGTGACCACTATAAGAAATGGGGTCTGGGTGTTGGATTTTTTTTAAGTCGGAATAAAAAAAACTCATTAAAACATGCCAACAAATCAAATAATAATCAGCAGGGCTGGATTATAGTACAAGCAGAAAAGGCAAGTGTGCTGGGGTTATTTTTATTGAGGGGCGCGGTAAAAACAGCACGACACTTCAACCGAGGATTGACCCTTTTCAGGGTGATGATGATGGGTGGAAACTTATTGACGAAATTGACGCCTAAATTAGTCAAAATTAAGTTGTTTAACTGTATTGCGTGCGTAGATAAATGTTAAGTGCTGTATTAGTATTATCGGTTAGGAAATAATGAATAATTTTATCAAAAAGGCGTAAGGAAAAATAATTTTAAATGTGCATTTTATAATGCATGTATAACAAATAAAAGTTTCGTATAATTGTTTAATTTTTAGATGTAAATATGCATATTTACTTTAAGTAGATCTTAATTCAATGAGAGATTGACATAATAAAAGTTTCTCTTTTTATCCATTTCCAGAATAGAAACAAGTACATAGGCTTAATTTATACTAAAGGGGGCCCTTAACTGTTTTATCTAAAGCCTTACAAAACCTTAATCTGGCCCTTATAATCGGTATAACACCTTAGAAGATATCAACTATATTCAATCTACAATCAATTAAATTTCAATCAATGAAGTTCGATTAATTAACTCAAGGTATTTTCGTTTCACTTGTATGAGTAAATTTGCTAGGCATTCAAGTATTTGTCTCATGCTGGAAGAAACGATTTCCTGTGATGTAATTCTTCTGCAAATTTTATCCTTCTTTCATCAAGTAAAAAAGGCTATTTTTATCAATTTTTGAAGAATATAATGATATGAAAAATGATAAGAAGAAAAGATATGCTAACTTCGAAGTGATTTATTGCGAGAACGATGGGAAAGGTGACTTTGAAGCCCAAATAATGTAAATCAAACGTAAACAGTAAACAAAAGAATATAACACGAGATTTCCTAATCGTCGTGGCAAAGACAATGCTAACATATTATCATGCGACTGTTAAAAATTAGGTCAGTAATTTGAAAATTCTAAAATTCTAAAATTTAAGAGTTTGATTTGAGGGCAGTTAAATTACAAACTGGGCGACATCAAGGATAACTTGCTTCTAAGAGGGGAATGGCTGATTGATGATGATGAAGATGGAATTGGGGAAATTTTTGAGCTCTCAAAATTATTTAAAGTGAGCTAAAGGTCAAAGGTCAAATTTTGCAAATAATCTAAGGTCGAAACGCTCTGGTTCATAGTAACTTTCCGTTCCCATGGCCATCACCTAATGGAATTCCGAGTTCGTGGGGATCGGTTTGGGTCAAGATTTATTAGATATTTCACAGCATAATGAATTGCTAAAATTATTCCAAACCTGGCCGTAAATTCGCTTGATATTTCTGAATATTATGAGTGCCCATCTAAATGCAATGACGACAGTTTCTTAGTCCCTACATTATTAAAATCATTTCTAAAAGTTAAACTCCATATAGGATGATGTCTGTAAACTGTTAATTATATACCGAGGTTAATGTTAATTTAAGTGTCATAAAACAAGTTGATCATAGATATAGGTTATGAACAGGGACGTAGTCGAGGCCTAGCGGCGCTAAGGCAAAGTTTTAGGAAATCATACATTTTACAAACGAAATTCTGTTCAAGTTGTAAATAAAAAATATGCGGCTCTACAATTTTATTAAGAAAATTGCTTTAGAGCAATGACCCTAAAATTTTGAATAAATCAACTAAGAATCGTGGGAATTTAAACGAAATTACAGCTTGGAACACGTGTCATAAACTGTGTTCCGAATAATAGAAAAAGCCACAATGTGTTGGTTAACATAACGGAGGCGACAAGGGCGAAAAGGTGGAATTTTGGCTATCTTGTTCAATTTTTTTCTTTATTTTATTAGCTCACTTCAGAGGTCATTCCTAGTTTAGTTTGGCTGGGCACATGCATTTGTGTCACATTAATATTATTATTTTATGCTTATATGCCCCAAAGCTATATGCTGTAGGCAGTGTCTGCCGGATCCAGAGGGGCATTTGGGGGTCTTGCAATGCCGGCTCAACAACCCATACATAATGATAATTTCACACCCTATCAAATTAATGAGCTATTGACCGGCTAGGGGGTTCCCTGATTCCCCCATGGATCCACCCCCTGATTTAGAAGAGCCCGAGGCTACCTTTAGAACCACACCACTGGTTATGAATAACAGCATTTGTTGAGATAACTTTGATAATTAAAATTGCACGTTAAGCAAAATATCCGTATGATTTCAGCACAAAGACCATAGTTTCTCGAAAATAAAACTAAGTCAATTCATCAAACACATGAATCTTTCGCGCATGCTCAGAATCTCTGAGCCTTGTAAGAATGTTAACACCTTATATCGTTTATCCGATGAAGTATCACTGGCATGAAATTATTAAATTTTCTGTTCGTGATGGAGCTTGAAGAAGAAGAAGAAGAATATTAAAATGAGGAGTCATAATTTATTGCGGGAGTAGAAAATTTAACTTCTCGTTAATTTCGTGACTTGAGGAAATTTGCTTACGAAACAGTTTTGAGTTCCAAGGCCTGGTGTCGAAATAGGAAATGAATAAAATATTTATGACATAAAAGATATTCATGGACCTTGGATAGGCAACATCAAGAATTTTGTGTTTAAAAAACAATTTTGGTGGGCGTTATTTAAAAAAATGGATTTAAATACATTCGTGAGATGTTCAAAAACCGCAGTGTGAAGAAAACGATGCTTTTGCTTTGAAATGTTATGAAGGAAAGCTGTGTTATTAAAGTTGAATATGACGTACTGAGTTTTGGATCTAAAAACATTATCTTTAATGGAGAACAATTTATGGATTTAACATCAGATGCAATCATGATAATGAAAATAAAATTTATTTAAAAAAAGACAATTTGCGACACAGTATTTGTATCACACTAAAAACGTAATTATTTAGCATATTATTCCAGTTAGTATCTTACATGTGTATTTTGGTGAAAAAAGATTATTCTCCACGTGCAACTTGAAGACTATAAATCCACGATCTTACGCTTATCGACTTCGTGTTTGAAGAAGAGTAAAGACCATTTATATACATGGAGAGACCTTTGGAGGCCAGTTGAATCCTTAACAGCAAAGGACTGACTGTGCAGTTTCCAAATGAGAAGAAGCAAAGACCTACGAAATGATATATTTACCAGAAAACTTGCAAAATTTTAACTGCAAAAATATTTTGTTCAGTATTGTTTATAAGCAGCTTCTTTTCCAGTCATATTTCAAACGAAATCACCACATTTCTTTCCTTAATCTTCTATAACTCGCGCGAGGCCGGACAACTCGCGCGTTTTATTCCGAATAAAATCTTGTTGTTTAGATTTAAAATGCCTTTCCTCTATGAATTTTAATAATTATATGGTTAAATTCTTTTGATTTTAGTCATGTATAAATGAAAAACAAAATAAAAACAAAACCAGATAGTGAGTGGCTGTAAAAAATCATTAGATGTCATCTCGTTGAGGTAAAAACATGTCATTAAGTGTAGAGCGGAGGTGGGGAAGAACGTTTCACTGTTAAGGTTGAACTGTTAAACTTTTTATCGCATGGAATAAATTAATTTATCTAAGTTTTTGATTACCACACTGATAAATACGATGCACTAGAAAATTAATAAAGGTTAAAGGGTAGTGCTTCCATGCATACTTGCTTTGTTTTGTTAAGCTTTACTTTGTCAGAGATAAAGTATGAAAAAATATTGAGCGAAGCTTAAAATTTACATAAAGGATCAACACTACATCTTTGAAATTTCAACAACTGTTTGACACTTATTAAAGTGCATCATCACAGTTAATGAGTCCAACGAAAGTGTTTCCATTCATCATTTTGAGAGAAGATGCCACGAGATGAAAGAACAGATACATCTTGAAGTTCAGAAACACCGGGTGACACATAATCTCTTAGATTTGCATGCGTAATTTAAAGCTCTCACGTTTTCTATTTCGACCTTTGGTCTTAAGGCTAAGAAGATGCCTTTAAAAGGAGATGCCATTCCTCCAGATGCTGTCGATGATGTCCCGTTTTATTCCCACGTTTCATAAAACTGCGTTAAAAGCTGTTCTAAACTAGTTTTACTGGCTTCCAACTTCTTTTCATCGAAACAGATGTCTACAAATTTCAGTTTTCTCATCATTTGTTTGCCAATATTTTTCTTGAGCCAGACGATTTCATGACCTTCCCTTCAGATGGAATTACACGATTGAATTTATGGGGTGCATCGGGTGAACAAGAATTTGGCACAAACACAATGAAACGCATGTTTGGGGTTATTGATGTGAGTGTTTAAAATAATAAATAAGATCTCGAGAACTTCACTGGAAATGTGACTTATTGGGTTTTAGGGCATTTCATTTATTGGATAAATTTTTCGGCCTACATTCGATCCCGGAATCTTGAAATGTAATTTTAATAACCTTTTTTAAATGTCAATGTTCGAAAGTTCCATCGTGTTCCAATCATAACCTTTTTAGATTGCTTACGATTACATGTTAAATAAGTGTTCTGTACGTGCACAAAGTAAAATAGAAGGACGTAGTTATTAAAGTTTGCCTTGGTTTTCAATATGAAGGACTACGATATATGACGGATAAAATGACGTATACAATAGACATATATTAAAATATAACGCATGTGAATATTCATCTTTTTGATTACATGTTTTGTTTTATTTTCGTCCACACTTCAATACTGCACGAAGCTTTTTCTCTAATAAACAACGTCACCAGGTTTTAAAGTCTAGTGATTTTTTTAAAAAAATTTGAAGAACCAGTATATTTGAAGACCAGTATGCGCATCAATGTAAATTTTCAAAATTATTGGGGCGGGAATATATTATGAAAATTAATACATTACAATATATGTAAAATTGCACTTTATTTTAAATTATTGTAGAAGAGGGAGTTTCGGCCCCACAGGCTCCTTAGCTCTACGCCTATGCTTGTACATAATCATTAGTGGACTTCTGTTAGTGCTTCTTTCATATTTTTGTTCCATTCGAACAATGTTAAACATAAATATTAAAAATAAAATTTATTTAATAATTAAGTACCGGAATATTCGAAAATGTATTAATTTATAGAGATTTGTAGAGAATTTTTCAATTCTGTGCTACTGCGAGTAAATGTAAAAACTTACTGAATGTTCAAATACATCATTTAAGTATTTAAATGCATTTTAAAGAGAAAGAAGCCCCACAATAATTGTTATTTTTTTTTCAAAAATTGTTTTGTTAAAAATTTTAAGAAGCAGAAACAAACAGCAAATTTTTTAAGGATTATAAACCGATGATAAGGATTAACTTTAATAAACTTAACTTTAATAAAAATAAAATAAAGTCGCAATACTTGTAAAAAACAAGGAAAGAAAATGATCAATTTGTCATATAAAATGTGTTGTACAGCATATTGTGATTTTTGGCAGATATGTAAGGTTTTTGCATGAATATAAAGGAAGTAAAAGCACTTACTTTGATAAAAAGTCTTGTATCCTTTTCTGCCATTCGAACTTTGAAGTTTTTTAAAGGGGTATTAAAAGACTAAAAAAAAGATATTGTAATTTATTGAAAAAGGTGTTATATAATAGATGGAAACACTTTTTTCTTCATTAGTTAAAAAGCATTTGCTGAAAACAGAATATGTCGTTTAGTTCGGGATGTACGATTCTTAAACAAAGCTATCGGAGTGGGGAAATCTATGTAAAGAAGCTGAATTGATGACGAAAGTTAAGTATCCAGAATATGGCCGATGACTGCAAGAAATGATTTATTTTCTCTTAACAAAACAAACACACCAGAAGATTTTTTTGATAGAAAATAATAGCAGTTAAGAAAAATAATGATAATTTAAAGGGGTCTGTCCCCACTTCAGTTTTTTATATAATTTAATGATAATTTAAATGATAGCAGTTAAGAGTTAAGAATATAATGGTAATTTAAAGGGGTCTGTCCCCACTTCAGTTTTTTATTTATTAAAATGATGACTTAATTTTTTCAGTGTACATTTAAAGGGCATTTTACCGTATTGGTATTAGTCAAAAAAAATTGCAAGTAACTTACTTTTCAAGAAAAAATTTACAATGTGCTGAAAAATGACGTTGGCCATTTTTTATACTTGTCGTTAAGTTTCCTAAATTTTTTTTTATTTTTAATATTTTATCTTGTTAAAAATAAAGAAAAATCTTAATATTGTTAACTTGTATTTTAACAATATTTCATAGTGAGAAACATAAAACAGAATAAAATGTGTACTTAAAATATCAAAATTCTGTTCAGATGGTTTGTTTATATCTTTACATGCCAAATTTTAAGTCAATATCTTGAACGGCTTAAAAGCCTTAGCATTTTTAAATTGAAAAAATTGCGAAAATGAAATTCCGAATAAATTGAATTTAAAGTTAAAAATGCCTTATTTTTATTATCAGTATTATATCATTAATAAAAGTTTCGACATGATGGTATTCCGCTCGACTTAGAAACAAAATTTTGGTCTTATTAGATTTGTAAAGATTCATATTTTTTTTAGCAAATAATTTTTTCAAGTTTGGTCATTTTTGGGGGGACGGACCCCCCCTTAAGAAAATAACAAGGATTTAAGGACCATACGGACGAAATCGGACAACAAGATAGAATAATAGGATTTTAAGACACATAACGTATGAACGCGATAAAGCAGAATTTTGTTCAGTGGTAGATCAAAAGCTGTGAACGTTTTGTAGGCTCTATGCTGGAAGGAGAGAATGGGCACCCTAACGAACGTAATGCAATATTTTGTCAATAAATCAGGAGTTTACTTTGAAGTTCATTATCTTTAATATTCAGGTTTATTAATAATGAGAATCTCTCGGATATTAGTAAATGAGCACTATATTAAAGTAATGCTTGAACTTAAATAACACTAACACGAAAACTTTTCATGATCCCAAAATCACGTGGTATTAAGCTTACTTGGTTTATACGTAATTCGAGCACTGATAATCGCAGTTGAAGATAAAAATTATCAACCTGATGATATGACTTCAGAAAAAACAAGAAACGTCTTTTTTCCTCTTTTCTGCGTTAAAAAAATGGGTGGGGTGGGGGGTAGTGGCAAGATTTTAGGGTGTGTGCATGAAGGCTAATTCACCAAAACACATCAATTTATGGCCTATATTCGTCAAGAAACTGGTTTTTAGCTCATTCAGTAAATAAGAAAGAAATTTATGGTAACTTTGGGTTTTGGTGAATTGGCTTCATGCACATACCCTAAAATCTTGCCACGAGCCGCCACTGGGGGTGGGGGTATATTTTTAGACTCAAGCTAGGAAAAATAAGCTGAAATTTACTAAACTGTTGTCCATTGTAGTTTATTTTTATTTATTTTTGTTCATTTACACACTCAATAAAGGGTTTTCATCCTGTGTATTTTGAATGTAATAATTTCTCGTTATAACGGGGATCTTGCCATAACTGACCTCGTTATAACTTGCGTCTATTGTATTTTGATTCGCCACAATACTTGTCATCATTTTGGACATTCACTGTACCTAAAATGAGAATTATCAGTTAAAAAATAACCGCGCAAGGAAACAATTTGTGACTACAATATTCAGCGCCCGATGTTATCAGAACTTGTTGATTGCCTAGTGATAGACAGCACGATCAAGAGGAAGTGAAGGCAAGGGTCCACAGTTCAAATTCAATGGACCTCCAAATAAATGGACTGACACTGGATAGTGGCTTTACCGTAAATTGCGTAGAATCCATACCGATAAACGTGATGCAAAGGGTTAAGAAATTAGCGGTTTAACTGCTTGCTGGGGTCAATGGAAGGATATGACATTAAGTATTTTGTTTTTAACTGACCAGTCGTCTGAATAATTGGTTGCACCTATGATTATTCCAAAATTTTCGAAATTAAGGCTACTGCAGCGTTTCTTCACGACAGTTTTAAATGCCACATTTATTTTTATTTAAAACCAGGATCGAAATCATGAATTTAATATGTTTATTAATAAAATTAGAATAAAAATTCAGTGTCTTGGTTTAAAAATGATATTTGCATAGTCGAACTTTTTTTTTTTGTGTGATGACAAAGACTTGTTGATTTATACATGTGAAGTGTGAACGTATACAGTCGAATCTCGTTAAAACGAACACCAAGGTGAACAGGGAATCCGTTCGTATTAAGAGTAATTCGTCTTATACGGAAAGGATGATGTGCTGGACAATCTGACGGGACTTCAGAAAACGGTTCGTATTAAAAGTAATTCGTCTTAAGCGTGTTCGTCTTAACGAGGTTCGACTGTATAATTAACGTACGTACCGTATAGTAACGTACGTAATAATTACGTTCTAATTACGTTCTAATTAACGTACATAATAATTACGTTATAATTAACGTTATAATTACGTTATAATTAACGTACGTACTGTATAGTAACGAGATCCGACTGCATTGGATTGAGGCTCTGAGGTGGTGCAGTGGTAACGTGTTCGCTTAGCGTGTCTCAACCCCGGGTTCGATTCTCAGCAGGTGCCAAAATAGAACGCTTTCCAACAGATTTCTCATTGTAGTCCTGGGAGGTTCCCTAGGACCTAAGAGCTTTAGATTTTGCGGGAAAGCTTTAAGTCTCGGCATAGCATAACCTTTGCTGTCTTTGCGTCGTAAGTTAAATAACCTTCCATTGAATTAAAGATATTTTCATAGCTATTTCTGCACAGCACAGCGTTGGCAGTCTTTGCTTCGTAAATAAGATAATAATCCATTGAATTAGAGATACTTTCATAGCTATCTCTACGTAACATAACCTTTCTTCTTGCGCCGTAAGTTAAATAACCTTCTATTGAATTAGAGATATTTTCATAGCTATTTCTGCATAACATAGCGTTAGCAGTCTTTGCGTCGTAAATAAGATAACAATCCATTGAATTAAAGGTACTTTCATAGTTATCTCTGCGTAACATAACCTTTCTTCTTGCGCCGTAAATAATACAACCTTCAATTGAATTGTATTTTTATAGCTATTTCTGTACAGCATGACCTTTACTGTCCTTGCGCCGTAAATCAGATAACCTTCCATTGAATCAGAGATATTTTCATAGCTATTTCTGCAAAGCATGACGTTTGCGATCTTTATGTAAATAAGATAACCATCCATTGAATTAGAAATACTTTCATAGCTATCTCTGCTCATCGTAACATTTGTTCTTGCGCAGTAAATCAAATAACCTTCCATTGAATTAGAGATATTTCCACACATAGCTGTCTCTAATTATGTATTGCTGTCTAACTTAACGGCACTTCAGTGAATATTTAATTCAAATTATATTCTGAAAAATAAAATACTTGAAGCTGCTGTAATTATTCAAGAACTAAATTTCTAGTGTAAATGAAAATAAACGAAAGACACTACCTTCTTAATTCATTAGGATCATATATTCTCGTTGATCATATACTCCTAAATCTTGCTTTAGCACTAGCTATAACTTTTTTCAGCGTCACTTTCACAAGATCTGAATTGAAAACGATCATATATTTTGTTCTCTGCTCAGCATAGAATGAGTGCCAAAAAAAAGAGTTTGAAATGCTCTGGACTTAATGATAAGCGACCAGAGGATTCGAATGAATACTGAATGATTATAGTAAATAATTCTAGATTGAGTTGCATCTAAAACAGTGTATGAAATTAAAATTTATGGGTTTGCATAACAACGAAGATTAATTATAAAAATTGGCGATAATGAAAATTTAATATAAATATGTTACTTTAATGCAAATGCATAATTTTTGGTTCATACATTGTAACGTTTTGAAATAAGATAGCTCAAAATTATATCAGAATTTTTTATTTCTGAATATTTCTAAAATATATTACAAACTTTGGCTCTCAAACTGCACAGTGGTGTTCTGGGGCACAGCAATCCTTTTGTAAGGTTATTGTGAAATAATATATGCATAAAACAATTTTAAATGCCACGGTACTTTCTAAGAAGATTGTCCAGGTACTACCATCCTTAACACCGGATTTCTGCGAATGTGGTTTTTCGGTTTACGCTCTGAAAAGACCAAGTTTCGCAGTGGTGTGGATGCGAAGGATGACATGAAAAGTCATCTCAGCTTCATTCGGCCCAATCTAATGATTATTCTTAGTCGCTAAAAACAGTTTTTCACGTCATGTTAATCATATTATAACTTAGAATAATTATAAATCTGGAAAACAACATTTATTATAGTGCTACCAGCAATTCTTTAACTTACTTTCTCTTCAATAAGAGCTTAGTCCAAAACCTAATTATTCGTGCTTTATTAGAATAATCTTTCTTTATTTGATAACCTTTTGATTGCCTTTATTTGATAACCTTTTCATTATTTGATAACTTTCTAAGAAGTAATTTCCAAAAAACTATTTCGAGAAGCGTAATAGTTTATTTTTCTTATTTGTGGGAAAAATTAAATTTCTAAAAATGGCTGATTTGGATAATCTGCATTCTTTCATATTCAATAAACCAATTTTAGTTCTTTGAGTTGATCGATAAGTAAAATCAATTAGTGCACTTTACAGAAATTTACAACAATATTCCTAAGTACTATATTAGAATATATCGGCTTGAAAGAAATTATTTAAAAGAAAGAACTGTAAAGAAATTGTAGAAATAAAAAGTTCACGTTGTCATAAAAACAGATTAAGGCAATTTTTTAAAGATAAGAAATACTTTTCTACAGGATCTCTTATACGTTCGGAAATACCAGCTTCTATAGAATCTCAGTCACTTTTCATGCAATAAGACTTCATCAAAACATTATAGTACTGCTGCTATTAGTTTTTCTCAATTTGAAAGTCTAATATGAAAATTTCCGAAAATAAAATCGCATTTCCTTATTTACATTACTTCCCTCTCATTGGGAGGTAATAAATTGAGTCCATTTGTCTCCCTTTGAAACGTGAATTCGGGTAAAAGATTCTTATCTCGGTTCATTTTCGATTCTCTTCCGTTCCGCATTTAAAAATATCTGCTTCTTGCGGGCGATATCTCAACCACCATCGATATAGTTAACCTCTTTACATTTCCATGACAATATCGCTCCAGAGCTTTACGAAGTCCGAAACGTCAATTGGATAACTATTGGAGGAAGTGATTCCGGGCGTTAACTGTTGCGACATACAAAAGTTGTTTAGTTAAACAGTGTTAGACAATAATTAGAGTGGTTTTCCGGTGTCTATGGGCTGACCTACACGTAATTTTCAAAATGGTGGCCAGGTCTATGTGGTTTATGTTCGCTTGATGAGCTTGAGATGATTTGGCCAGTTTTGGGTCAAGGAAAAGGGTGTAGACGGTTCTGGTAATTTACCTGCAGACCAGTTTTGTCTAAAGAAAGTGAGAAAGAAGATGAAGAAATCTCAGGCCCACCCAAACTGACACGCATACTTGGGCTGTTTCATCTGTGAATCTTCAAATCATGGTAACAATAGCTAATGATGGCTACATGATTTCATTCCGGCATTTTTCTCACGCAAGGGTAATTTGATCAACGTTTGCTTCCATGGGAATGAGGCAAAACTTCGAACATTGCGACAAACTGATTACTCTTCATACTACATACGACGGGGAACTGATCATTAAAGAGGGATCGACAATGTCGTTTGTATGGTAATTAATAATTAACACAATTTTATTTGTAAAGTAAAGGCAGTCGATTTTGAAAGACTGTGCAGAGTATCATAGGGGAAAATATACAGGATGGTAACGCTATCATTTCGAAAGAGGGGCAATATGATACGTATTGCTTGTTATACTTATAACTTAGGGCTGTGGCGTTTGAAAGGGGGATGGAGCCGCACATTATCTTTAACGCAGAATTAGATGGTATTTTGTTAAATCTATTTGAGCTACCATAATTTTTTAATTTCTTCACCCCTGACTTGGGATTATGGTGTAAAGTTTATGTTTCATAAATGGAACGACTTCAGCGTTCTATTGAATAGTTAGTACGATCACTAAGGACCAGTATCCGGAAAAGTGCCCTTTTCTCAAAGTATAATGAATTTATTAATTAAATAAATGTTAGATAAGTTGACTAATGAGCTAAAGAATATATTAATTAAAACTCATTGATAGGCTTTAAGCACAACGGATATTTTGTACAATAATTTTGTGTGGGATAGCACGTTGAAGCAGGTCTCGTCCGCGGAAACCACAATATGGACTTCAACATGCATATTACGTGTAGCGAATTTCACTCCTATGGAAAGAACAAAAGCTTACGTTGGTAAACCAATGCCCTAGGCATTATCGATTAATATTCAGTGAGATGCGGATTGGATTTCCATACTCGAAAAAGAAAATATAAATTTCATCATTCATGGGCTTCTGTGTAAATTCTTGTGGCCATTGCGTCTAACCTTTTCACCTATCACCCATTTTATGAAGATATGTGCCATTTGTAGCTTCACTTTAGATACTTATCCACGTTCTTTTGTAGGGAATGTTCTTGATAAAGATTGGCCTCATTGACTAAGTGCGGATGAGAAATAGGGTGGCAATTTGATCTTTTGCAACTCCCTTGTGATGGCTAGTATCATCATTATCCAAAGGGGAATTATTTTCTCATGTTATTCACAAGTGTATAATCCGATTCTTTCGAGAGCTGTTTCACCACTGAAAAATGCGTCAAAAGTTACCAGAAAAAAAAAAGAAGAAAATTTTGATTAATTTTGAATTTATATGTTAAATTGAATTAATATGCATTGAACTTATATCTTAATTTTTTCATTGAGTTATTCAAAATTTCAAGTTGGTTTTTAAATTTTAATTAATTCTTTATAATTCTAATTGATTTTGAATCCTTTGAATAATTTAAAATTCTAATCAGATTATTTTGTAATTTTTAACTGAAATATTTTGCAACTTTTTAACTGAAATATTTTGCAACATTTTAATTGAAATATTTTGCAACTTTTTAATTGAAATATTTTGCAACTTTTTAACTGAAATATTTTGCAACTTTTTAACTGAATATTCTGCAACTTTTAATTGAAATATTTCTTATTTCTTAATGGAAATATTCCTTATTTTTAATGGAAATATTTGCAATTTTATAAGTGTAATACTTTGTAATTTAATAGAATTATAGTTTTTAAATTAATTTTTTATCTGATTATTTTATCTTTTAAATTTCTCTATTTGATTTCCTCATTTTAAACTATTTTTAATTAAGTGATATATATTTTATAAAATTTAATGTTCATGATCGTGGTATTTCGTATTTTAAAAATGTTTTATTTGAATTTCTTATATCTTGCAAAAATTTCTGCTTCTTTATGTTTTGAAATTATTTTAATTTAATTATTTTTTATTCGAATACTTGCTTCGTACAGTGGCGTAGGCAAGGGGGCTGGGGGGGTTCAAGACCCCATTGGATATCAGAATACATTATTTTCTCTAAGGCCACATCGTATTTGGCATTACAGCGCAGTGTCCGACGGCCACCCTTCCCAATTCTCTACACTTTGCATACCACATACACGCAGACAGCATCACATACTCTTCTTTAAAGCCACTTAACCCCGCCCCCATGAATTTTGGATTGCTATGCTACTGACATCAGCGTAGAGTTTTCAAATTTATTGGGGGTCCAAAGCATATGTTTTGTACATTTCTACATTACAGTATATGTAAAATTGCAATTTATTTCAAATTATTGGGGGAGATCGGGCCCCACGTGCAATTATAACTCTACGCCGATGGCTACTGAGTACATAAAAAAATGCAAAGAAGAATACATCAATGCTAGCTTTAGAAAATAATGAAGACTGAAGACTCGACTCTGATTAGCAGTAGCCTTTTTGCTATTATTTTTTTCTATACCCACCACTGGTATTTAATTAACTATATTGTTGTCTGGCAGTTTGTGACTGTCAGCTGAAGGGGTCAAAACATTGTTAATCGTTCCTCCGTAGGGGCAGCATACAGGCGACGGACATCACCCAACGATGCATTTACATTCGACCAATCTTACTTACACGACGAATCCAAATCCAGCTAGTCAGGAGGTTGCGGTTATGGATATTGAACCTCTGGGGCGTCTTTTTTGTCTGTTATGATTTGTTAGAGATAACATTTGGGCTTAAACAAAAATATTCAAACAAAAACACATATGAAATCAGAATACAAAAATATTCAAACAAAAACACATATGAAATCAGAACATATTCGTTGTTTATTTAAAAAAGAGAAATTTTGAATGATAATATTGTTTCCAAGTAAGAATAAATTGCATTAATAGAAAAGGAATATAGTAATTATATTACTGATCAAGAGTTAGAGACTATTTAGTGTAATGTGTAACATGAACTATGGAAAGGATTTCAGCTATTGTAAATAAGGC
>QLNU02014802.1:123199384-123215681 GCA_006491805.2 Dysdera silvatica | reverse complement strand
TTTTGAAGCGACGCCACTAATTTTGAGTCTATTGAAAGAAACTGGCTAAAAAAAGAAAACAATACATCTCACGATTTCAATTAGAATGTCCTCTTTTAAAGATCAGTTATTGGGAAACACAAATACTGAAAACGTGGTGTTTGAACGATGATTGAATATTATTAGAGGATTGCTCGAAAGACTCGTAGCATGGTTGTTCTTTGGCCGGAAAGACAGATGACCGTTTTACGGCGTTCACCTTAATTTACGACCAAAGCAGAACAATCTGTCTACGAAAACCGGACGAAGAATCCAGAGGTTATGACATGCGACTAGCAGCAACCCTTTCATTTCTGGTTGGTGCTATACTATTTCCGTAGTGTCTGGCCGTAGCAGCGTGGAAGACCCAGGCAACGCCTTGTATCATTCAACATGGAGGACGCAATCACCTTTGACCTGACCTGTCTAGGATGCACGCAGCTTCGAGGAAACGTGTTCTCAAAAGTAAAATGGTGACCTCTTTACATGCTGGCAATCCTCTTCAAGGCACCCCGAATAATCTTTTCCATCTCATGAATTTTTATTTTTTGCTTTTAGTTGCATCTATCTGCTTCCAGGGGTGTTTGTGGTCTCAATTTACAATTTGTGATGACACAAGTAAAGGCTTATTCTCATCTTTCAAGGGGGCGGAGGAATATTTTTGTGGGATTTTGTTGTGCTAAACTTCTATTTGTCTTGCTTGATCATAGCTGGGAAAGGGCTTCAAGACAAAACGGTAAGAAAAAAAAAATTAGATTTTCAGCACTCAGTTTCTGTGGTTCAAATTAGAACTCTATAGATCATATATTATAAATGAAGAGTTTCGCAAGAAGGAGAAGATTCAGGGGGACTCCCTCCATTGATAATAGGAATACCTACATTTTCTCCTCAGCACCGAATCACTTTTGTGTATATGTGGGACTTCCTTTAAAATTACTTGAGTCCCCATAATTTTTGAGTTCCTATCCCCCTGTCCTGACCCGCCTCAAAGAACTACCAATTGAGACTCATTGCATTACCACTTTTATGGTAATTGTGCTGTCCATGAGAAGGGCAATAATAGCACAATTATCATGAAAGTCTCAATGGGTAATTTTTTGAGGCGGGTCAGAAAAGGGGCGTGGCATTTAAAAAAATATGGGGGCTCAAGAAGTTTCAAAGGTGCTCACATATATACACAAAAGTGATTCGATGCTAAGGAGAACAATGTAGATTGTTATCCAATGGGGGTTTGAACCCCCTCGAGCCCTACTTACGCCACTGGATCGGGAAAAGAAGGTTTCGTTTCAAGTCGGAAAAGTCAAACCAGCGACCTCTTGTTTAGAATCCAAGCGTCTTTCCAACTGAACTTCACCTTTGTATTTTTATGTCGTAAATTTCAAGCTCTAAAGCGTAGGTTCGCGGGGGGCATTAAAAAGCCATCGAATTGACAAATGGAGTACTAATCGACCCAAGGTAGACGACTGTTAGAAATACCATGTAGCATATTATTGAGTTTTTATTAATAAATTCTCATTTATAATAAATAATACTCGTTATTTATATATAAAAATAATGTTCGCAAGATATATTACCAAAATTTACTTCTATTTATTTAATGGAATAAAATAAAGAAATATTTAGAGATGCATATCAATATCAATGAAAATTTTCAATAAGCTTTATCAATAAGTGATTGTTATCAAGAAGTGGAAGAAATATTCTCGTTAATTTGATCTATTTTGGAATTTAAATATCTTTTCATATTTATATTTATATGTAATCATACAAGTGATTATTTTTTAAAACCGGAATTAAAATGATATAATATACGTATATATAAAACAACTGACACTTTTACCTTTTATATATAAATATAAGAATAAAGTATAACTACCTGTAAAATATATAAAATTAAATAACAAAATAATAAAGTTGATACAGGACAAAATAATATAGTCAACATAGAACAAAATAATATAGTCAACATAGAACAAAATAAAATAATTAACATAGAACAATATAACTCTATAAATATCAGTAACTCACGACACTTACCTTTGAACTCGAATTATAGCATTCAGTATATGGAAGCAAAAGAGATATCGCCATAACCTGGAGTCGAACCAGGGTCCCTCTCTTAAACCCGAAGCGCCTTAACTGCTAAGCCACCAGGGCACAGTATCACCAGGCAGCCTTCTCCTGGGTATAATCTCCTGGGTATACCTTCTCCGTAAACAAGGTTTTGTAAGATATTAGTAGCCTTCTCAGGGTCTCTCTCTCCCTCCAGAGCCGTTGTTCGCAACCCCATGTTGCGAACAGGTTTCTGTGGGTCGCCGCAACTATTTTTAGTTGCAATTATTTTTATAAGGAATTTTATACCACACGTTTCCAACGCTTTTATATTTCAACATGGCTACACACATTGCAATATTCTACTAATGGTTGTTAACTTTATATCTATAATATACATTAGTATATATATATATAAAATATTTAGTAATATATTTTTATATTTAATGTGTTTTCTTTACTCTGTTAAAAATGCTTTTATTATACAAATGTGTCGGCGGCGGACAGAGGGGTCGCAGATCTTTTGGTTACTATAAAAGGAGGTCGAAGATTACTTGGCTACAATAAAAGTGGCTCGCAGCTTGGAGAAGGTCGGGCACTATTGCTCTGTAGAATGTCTGTCCATACATAACAAAGCTGTACCAAATCCTACGTAGCCTGATCCAATGAATGATTTTTACCAACTATAATAGGTAGAAAGCATCACCCACTGTTTCTGTTAGCAAACGATTTTTTTTAGTTAAATAATTTAGAAGTCAGATGAAAACTACGAAATGTAAGTTAAAAATGCCTTACGAATTTGAATACAGAATTTGAAATACGGTAGTCTGTTCGCATCCAAGGGTGATGCATTTTGAAACGTACCGTAGATAACAGCAGATTTTATATATTAGGCGTTTTTTATTTACAAATTACCTAGAAAAAAGTTTACGTGGTAAATTACGCATAATATTAATGAAGTATATTGTCCATTACAGTATTTTTGCCTTTTCTCTCGAGAGAATGGGATGAATTCTTTTTAGGCGAACCCTCAAAAGCCGTCAGAGAAAAAATGAAAAATATCCGGTACACATGCGTAGTTGAAACACACAATTGCATATCTATTCCTTAAAAAATACTTTAGCCTTACTACTTATATGCGTTATCATGCGAAAGTAAGGATTATATCCACAACAGCATTGTGAAAACGCGGCAAAAGATTCAAACATAGGGAACGCTAAAGGTTAATTGTAAAGAAGGACAGAGTTCATAAGTGTTTTGGGCGCGACAGTGCGAGAAGGTTGTCACCGTGCTACTTAGAGTGGCGCGTAATTTGAGCCTATAGATCAGGGTTGTCATACATACGGCCGGCGGGAAACTTGTCACCATGTTACTTAGAGTGGCGCGTAATTTGAGCCTATAGATTAGGGTTGTCCGACATACGGCCGGCGGGAAAGTTGTCACCATGTTACTTAGAGTGGCGCGTAATTTGAGCCTATAGATCAGGGTTGTCCGACATACGGCCGGCGGGAAAGTTGTCACCATGTTACTTAGAGTGGCGCGTGATTTGAGCCTATAGATCAGGGTTGTCAGACATACGGCTGGAGGGCCACAATTCGGCCCGCCAACAACTGTTTGGAATAAAAAAAAAATTTAAAAAAAAATTAATTTTGTTTTTAGAAATACGGAAAAACCATGGAGATAGCATGAGTAAACCCTTTCCATATCGCAAATGAACAAACAAATAAACGGGAAAAACTCTGAAGGCAGGTTTTTAGTAAGGCTTTTTTTTTTTTACAAAACCGTTGGCCCTCGAGATCCGTGAAAATTCTTTAAGTGGCCCGCTACCCAAAAAGGTTGGACAACCCTGCTCCATATGGATTATTTCTGAATTTTTCCATTTAATTAATGTCTTTAAACTAGGACAAATCGTGGAAATTGAATCCGTGGATACATAGGTGAAAAGGGGAGGTTACAATATATTTTAATTTAAGTATATTTTTATAAGTCACGGACGGTGGGGTACACACGTGGATGGGCTATTATTTCCTACTCTTTCAGATATTTATGAAGTAAAAATAAACGATTTACAGTTCTTAATTGAAGAGACATTATTTTTCTTCTAGACGAAGAGATTTAATCTGTTTCGTTGAAGACAAAACGCATTGAAAGCGTATTTAGATGGAATATGGATTGAATTTAAATTGCTTGAGTGAGGTTAAGTTTCCTTTTGACCTGTGTCTTGATTGGGAAGTGTCACGATGGATAGCAAATGAGGGACGAGGCTATATAGCACGAATTTCCAAACTTTGCAGTCACGGTACTGACCACTAGCGCACCCAATACTTTAAACAGGTTTGAGTTCAGAGGTCGCGGGTCGATCAGCAATTTTGTACTTTTATCTTCGGCAAATGAAAAGAATTGTTTGCTATGTCTGTCTATAACAAAGGTATAATTACCCATTTATGCCCTTAGGCACCTATTAACCCATTAAACAGTTAGATGTCCTGCATAATGGAATAAAAATTATTACGCGAGTAGGAGGAATATAACTATTACATATAATATATTAAAAACATATATTTTTTTATCATAAGTCAGTAGGTTATGGAGACCCCAATTTCCACCCCCCTTCTCTTACAAACAACACATACAAATTCGTGTTAACACATATGTAAAATGAAACAATAAATTAAACAGGCTCAGGGAAGGATCTTTTCAGTTAAGAAAATACAAAGGCAAAGAAATAAAGACATCGCGGAGAAAAATATATTTTTTGAAATGGATTAGTCCCTCGGGAAAATTTACATGCAAGTGAGTGGTCAAATTGTATTTTCTCTTGCTAAAAAACACTTAAGCTTACTTCGGAGATTTTCCGATTTCCGTTCCGGACCGTCGTAATAAAACAAGTCATTCCATTTTTTCGGTTTCTCACTGCTCATAGCACTGGTAATACAGAGCCTTTCCTTTGGCCAACTTTTCCATTTATCTCTAAACAAAAATCATGCAGAAGTTGCATTATATTTTATTTTATATACCGAGTTTCCAGTAACGTTATTAATTAAATAATTATATTACCGAAGTAGGATATGAAGAGACAAAGTGTGAACAGACCGTTGAAAAGATGGTATATAAATACCCTTTTCAACGCAGCATTACCAGAAACCCTCAATTTGTTAAAAAGTCAATATCTGCGAAGCGCCATAAAAAGAGGTACGTCTGTGTAACGTTTAGTAGTTACTTATTACTCAAATTAATAAGAAAAATGTAATTGAAGAATTATTCGTGAAAACACTATACAAAATATAAGTAAAACAATTTGAGCGACAACGTTTTTTAAAAATTCAGTTAAAATTTATTTAAAAATCAAACGTTTTCGGAGGACAATGGATCCACCTTCTTCAGGATGATTGCAAACAACTTATGAGAAGTTGCCAGATGTTAAATGGAAAAATTACCATAAGTACCTACGAGTCTGTCCAATATAAGTTTTATTACATTCACAAGGAATAGAATAGACACCCCACTGTTAAATTGGGGCGGGGGGGGGTTCTGTCTTTTGGTTGAAAAAAGCGAATTTTCTGAAATTGTTTGAAAACAATAGAAAAATTAAATTCTCGTTAAATCCTAGCAAAAACTGGAGATGCACCGGGAAAGTAAGGAAGGCAGATTGCTTTTTTTGTAATAAAACAACTAAAGAGCAATCTACTGCAATTTACTACAAAAAAGTAATCTACTTTCCTTATTTTGTAGGCGCATTTCCATCCAGTTATTGCTAAGATTTTAAGGGAATTTAATTTTTCTGCTGTTTTCAAACCATTTCGGATAATTCACTTTTCTCAACTAAAAGACAGAACCCCCCTCTATTAAACGGTGTGGTATCTATTCTATTCTTTGTGAATGTAATAAAACTTATATTATCCAGACTCGTAAATCCCTTGACACACGTGTTAAGGAACACCACGCGTTAGTGAGTAAAGTCCTGGTTCCATTGATTCAAATTCTTCTGTTGTTAATCACAGTTATTTACATGATCATAGTTTTTTATTCAATGAAGCCGAAATCATCTTCCTCATTCAATCTCCTTTTGATCTTAACTTTTTTGAATCGTTGTATATTTACATTAATAGGCAGTTTATTGTAAATGACCTTGAAGCGCCTCCTGTACTTCGTTCAATATGGAGACCTCTGTTTTTGGATAACCGTAACATGAGCCATAGTAAATTTCCCATTTAACATCTGGCAACTTCTCATAAGTTGTTTGCAATCATCCTGAAGAAGGAGGATCCATTATCTTCCGAAAACGTTTCATTTTTAAATAAATTTTAACTACATTTTTAAAAAACGTCTTTTCTCAAACTGTTTTACTTAAGGAAAATGTATATATATATATATATATATATATTATTTAGATTATTTAATGAAGTTGTATTGTAGTTAATTGGTGTCTTAGGGGCTGGAAATGTGCTATGCGCGTTTTAAGCATTTGACCAATCACGGTTAAAAATATTTTTGCCCCCAATATTATTAAATTATTTATTATTAATAACAATGCCATAGCGAAATTGATAATATACAACTCATTTTGAAGTAAGATAATTAAAAGTAATAATTGAGTAATAATTGAGATAAGTTATGTTTTGAGAAAACGCTAATTTATGCTAATTAGAACAGAAGATGATTTTCCCATTCTTCTCGGATGGTTTTAACCTTTTCAAAAATAAAATGTTTTTAGCGATTTCGAAACCTCAAATTTTTTATCTCGTACTGATTCGGAAGTGGGAAAAAAAGTTGTTTGCTTCTTTTTCTCCTTCTGGTACATTTTTCATACTACGAAAAAAAGAACAAAACCAAGGTGTGAATATTCCAATGATCAAACGATAATTGTACGCCACCTCGTAAGTTGAATTCCTCAATCACTTTTCACTAAAACGTAGCTTGAGAAGTAGGCAATTCCCTCCATTTTCTTTTGTATAAATTAAGGGATGAACATTTTCCAGACGATTACAAGAGTTTCAAGAAGAAGAAGAAGGTAGATTTATTGAGATCCTGACACTTTGACCTGGAACCTCGGAAGAGGAACAATAGAAAGGTGATTCGCTCGGGGGAAGTTGTTAAATCTATTTTCTGCTAAGTGTAGATAGATTAAAAGTTGAAATATTCGTGAAGTAATTATTTATAATAATATTTATAATTACGATGAATTTGAATTATTAAAATTATCGTTCTTGTCACGTCTAAATAAATTGAGTTACTCTTTAATTATATACTGTTATCAAACCTCTGGGCTGGTTATTTTTAAAACCGATTTTTTACCAGCTATTTGAGAACGATAAGAGGAATTTACAGATAATAGAAACAAGTTTATTAATAGACATATCAGATAAGAACGCATTCCTTTATTTTTTTAAGATATAGATGAAAATATAGGAGGAATATTTATAAATAAAATATAAAGGAAATTATTTATGATGTAATATACAAAATATGGTGGCTGCCTTTTACAATATTAATATAATACAGATTGTGAAGTAATATAGATTTGAACATTCAAAAATGAAAAACCTTGGCAACAATAAAAAATGAGATTTGAAAAGAACAATTTGTAAAAATAGTTAATTTTAATGTTTTAAACGAGAGCTGCTGTTGACGCTTTCACTTCTTAAACTGTGTTTCACACTTTGTTAAATTGAAAAGGTATTTTAGTGAATTTTTAAACGAAGTCAAGATAGTTTTTTATGTAAAGTATTATTACTTCCACTACACGGTTAGCATAATTGCCAAATGGCCAACAAATAAAGACACCAGGGTATCAACGTAGAGTCCTCAAAATTATTGGGGACTCAAGCACATTTTATGTACGTTTATACATTACAGTATGTGTAAAATCGCAATTTATTTTAGACTATTGGGGGAGGGGGTCGGGCCCTTATAACTCTTTGCCTACGCACCAGGGCATGTGCTTTTTTTTAGAAATTTTTTTCGTTAGAAATTTATGCACATATACACTAATTTTATATTGATCGAAACATAATTTTAAATTGGTCAAAATATATAAAAATAAATTTTAGATTTTGTGATGATTATTATAATGAAAAGTAAGTTGAAAAATTACATAGTATATGCAAACTTATATGTAATAATGTTGCACCAATACGAAAGTAAAAATAAGATTAAATAAATAATTGTATATAAAAAAGTATTTTCCTGTAATTTGCTTCGTTCTGCCATTTCAGGCATTATAATGTGCCAGCCAAACTGACTGACTAAATTAGACATAAAATGTCTTAAAAGTAAATTAAAAAGTACTTAAAAATGTCCGTTGAAAAATGCATACAATTTAAAATATTCCTCAACCTTCAATAGTTTTTCAAGTCGGCGTCTATAGCTCTAGATATGCCGGCTGCCAGGAACTTAGAGCTGGTTCTGGATACTGTTACGCTTATTTCAAACATTAAATGTTCACGGCAATTAGTGGTGTAGTAAAGGGGGCTCAGGGGGGCTCAAGCCCCCATTGGACAGCAAGAAACATCGTTTTATTTAACGCCATATGGCGTGAAGGTACTTGAGACCCCCCCCCATACTTTTTGAATTGTTATGCCCCTGACATCAACGTAGGGTTTTCAAAATTGTTTGGGGGGGGCAAGCACATATTTTGTACATTTATACATTACAGTATATGTAAAATTGCAATTTATTTCAAATTATTGGGAGGTTCGGGCCCATATAACACTACGATTATGGCTCCTGATGGCAATTATGAAGTTTCAATTTCAACCGAAATATTTGTTCAAGATTCTAAGAAATGCATTGATTTCTTAAAGATTTATCGATATGACGGAGGAAATATATCGATATCTTAAAGATTTATCGATTTATTAAAAATTTATCAATATAACAAAAAATATATCGATACCTTAAAGATTTACCGATATGGTAGAGAAAATATATCGATTTCTGAAAGATTTATCGATTTATTAAAGATTTAACATGACAGAGAAAATATATCGATATCTTAAAGATATATCGATTTGACAGAGAAAATATATCGATTTCTTAAAGATTTACCGATATGACAGAAAATATATTGATTTTAACATCGCATTCGCAACTCATCTGAATATTCCATTTCTCTCGATAGCGATACACGAGAAGCATCGAAGAAAGATGCAGGGATTTCGATGCACCTTTTCAATTGATCTCTAACCCCTACGGAACCAAACCATTACCTTCACGCCCCGGCCTTTGACCCCGTTACCCGAATTAATTTTCAAAGGAGTTTTGCCCCAGGTGAAACCAGGGGATTGGCATTCCCCGAATCTCATTACACTAACCAATTATTACTAACCTTACTTATTTGCAAGATACGTGTCTCATAGTATTATAAATCAATAACAGTAATTATGAAGATTTTGTTGAGCATTTTGAGGACTGCGTGACGAGGGTGAACCAACCCAGCGAGCATTTTGAAATTTTGTCTTTGAACACAGCCGCTGAAACTGACGCAGAACAAAAGGCAAAATTTTTATTTTTGTTATCGCCCCCAATAGGAAGAAGAATCAAAGCGCATACCTGTTGCGAACGTGCAATCATCGGCCGAGGTGAGGAATCTATTGCTAAATAATGAAAGAGACATGAGGAAGTATAGTTAATATAAATCAAAAAATAATAAACCATAATCCGCTAAAGTCAATATTTATTAACTGTGATGTTAAACGTCTTTCAAAAGACCATTGTTGAGAAATAATTAACTGCAATTTTCAAGAATAAACAAAACCGCAGCTGAGAAGATTAATTTGTGACAAAAGCAATTTTGATTTAAAAATGAATATTTATTGATTTCTTCGTATTCCATAAAATCGGTATTTACTGTGCAAAATCAAATATTATATGAAAAAAATTAGTCGCATTTGTTACTAATTTTTTTCTACATGCTTGACGCGATTTTTATTATTTTTTTTATGTTTATGAGATACAATTTCATATTTTTCTTCACACATATCTTCCTATGTGTGGAAAAAAAGTATATCCTTATCGTATTATACTCTGAAGCATTACAGTTTTCTTTGTATATGCAGTAAAACCTGTCTAAAGTGACCACTTGTCTAAGTGACCATCTTTGGGAATGGACTGCAATGGTAACCATAGACAAGTGATCACTATATACGACAGATTTATACATACATATATATATATACCATACCAGTATATACCATATATAGTCCATACCAGTTCTCTTTTATAAAAAATGGTCATTTTATTCAGACAGTCACTTTACCATGTCCCACTGCATAACTTTACAGCATATCTTCCTAAGAATATTTATTCGTAATATGATTAAATTACGGCATTTTCTTCATGTGTATAATCAAATTTCGTTGAATCTAAATATTAATTTTTGTGACCTAAAATACAACACATTTTTTCACACGTGAGATAAAATATTTTATTTTTCGACGGCTTTTCTTTGCATTTATTATATCTATTATCTTTTATATATATCCAATATTTTTTATCTTTTTTATTTTTTATATTTCCTTTGATATATTCTTTTTTATTTTCTTTTATCTTTTTTTTCCATTTTCTTCTTTTTTATATTTGTCCAAAGCCTTATACAAGGAATTGTTTCATTCAGGATTCTTCGTGTGGACGAATCTTTCTACTCTAACTACTTTCCCCCTATCTACTTTGATTCAATAAAAATATAGCTACAGGGACGGCAAATGTAAAATTGAACTATGGAGAAAACGGGACGCAGTCTCCAATAGCCTCAGTGATTCTGAGGCTATATTCACGTATTTCGTCAACAAGATAAAAGTTTAATTTTAGGAATCAGCCAGAATATTTCCTGTATTTCGAAGTTCACGAAAGAAAGTTTTCAACAATTTTGAGAGGAACAACTAAAAGCAATGCAATATTTTTTTATTTCAAACACGGAATTTGCAGAGAAATTTGTAATTTTATATATATATATAGCAAAGACTCCTATTAGTCTATTTACCTGTAGCTTTAAGTTTCAAGACTACAAGGTGGACCAGTTGCTATGGAATAGAGGGCCTAACGACCTCTGAAACATAAAAAAATTTACATACATTCTGGGGCCGACTATGACTATTTGGGGCCCCGGCCCAATACATTGGGAGGGGGGGGGGCGCCGGACAGGCATATAAAGATTGGATATAAATCTGAAAAATGTACGCACCCGCTATTCCCATTTAGAAATGTCGGTAAGAATGTTCTTTTTGATCCCACTTTCATGCCAACGTCGGATATCAAGGAGTGGCATTTGCATAGTTGAAGCTGTGAAAGTTTTCGTAACAACAGCAAATAGTGTATGGCATTGGCACGCCAATTTCATGTTTTTGGAAACACTGCGGCTCATTCCTATGGCATTCGTAATCATTTGAAAAAAGTACAATGCTACGGTTTTATTAAGTTGTAAATAGAGGAAAGGTAAGATGTATTACGAAAAACTCTGCAATAAAAAAAAAACACCCTAAAAACATACGATCTCCAAAATTTTAAAGCCATTTATGATGAAATATAGCCAAATTATAGCTTAATTAAGCAGTGAAATTGCAAGACTGGTAACAATGAGAAAGATTTGAGTTTAGTTATTCTCAAATCTGTGGTTGTAGTTATAATTATGGTAATGATTTTGCTCGATTCGTTTCGGATCCTAAATCCGAAAAAGGAAGTAAGAAATTTTTTGCATCAATTTACTATTTTATTACATTGCCAAATAAAAATTTTTGGGCCCCTTGAGCCCTTGCCATAATCTGGCCCTGAATACACCCATGATGCCTATTGGAAAGAAGAAGACCTGGACAAGTTCGCTGAAATGTCCTAGTGGTAATTACCAGATAATGAATTCTCCGCGATACTTATTTCGTCAGTAGTTTAAATTCTTGAATGTTACCGAATCGTGCTTCGTATGATTCCCTCCATATAGATTGGTCTTGTTTCCCGGATAAATAGGTTAACACATCATTTTTCGTGACTATTTAAGTTTAAGATGCCTCATTTTGGAACATGAAGATGGGAAGAGGCCGTATCCTCCAAACTTTGCTGCTTGCCTTGGACTCAATCGAAACCATAACGACTCATTATTTTACCATCAGAAAACCGAATGACTTGACCTTTTACGCGAAGGATGGTGAGAACGCTATCTTTGAGGGATCCTCTCTGAGCAATACCCAATTCTGATTCGATATTGTATCAGAGATTTGCCATCTTTGGTTTTGGAAAACCCAGGTGCTGTATCATTGTAGTTCGCATCAGCGATTACTGCGTGTTAACCATATCATGTTGTGGCCTATTTGGGGCAGAAGATCGGCTTTGATGACCATGAAAACTACATGGAATTTTCAGAACGAAATATGAGACAGAAAACTAATTTATTTCCTAGAGATTCGTGTGGGAGCACATAGTTAAATTTCGATGTATACGTTGGCGAAAATTATGGAGATGGTTTTGATTTATGCAGATGAAATATTCAAATTTTATATTACGCAATCATGGCAAATAAATCGTGATGTTTTATGCACTTGGGCATGGACGCCGAAGTGTGTTTCATAAAGTGGTGGGTGTGTGTGGGGGGGGGAGGGTTGAAAATAATGGTGAAAAAATAATTTCTATTGCACTTTCTTCAGCCCATAAAAATTTTTTAAACCATATCTTTCCTGGATTAGGACAGATTGCTCCCACAGTATATTTTATTTTTTCATAAAAATCAATCTAAATAAATGAACATGCTGCAGAACAATAAAGCAGGGGGGGTGGCGAACTTAACCCTCCCTCCCTTCTTACCATTTTCTATAGGCCTCCACATACTTGGGTGCGTGGTTCAAAATCAGATATATCTAAATTGATGTGCACATTTCTTCGATTATTTGCTATCGATATTTGCGTTTGAAGAGAGAATGTGTGAAATTTTGCTTTGCCACATTTATGAGCATCTAGCTATAATTATATATCTATTGATAAAGCTTTTCAGCTATATTAATGGATACTAATCTAGCTATATGCATCCATAATATAGCCAGAAGCTATGTGCTGCATTGACATTACAGAAATCGTAGGGATCAATGGACCAGGAAACTTAGAATTATCCGTTTACATTTTCTATTTATTGTAAAAAGCCCTATATGTAAAGGCTAATTGTGAAGGCCCTATATGTACAAAATTTTAATTTTCTTGTTTATTTTTTAAAAAACTTTAATAAAATCAAAAATAAAATAATGATACACAATCCTAAAATTGACGTAGCACAACATAAAATGTGTTAAAGGATAATATTGTTGAGCATAGCTTTTAATGTTGGATCTTTATAGATTTAGATCGTCGTTTTTAGAGTTCTTTAGAGGTCTCTGTATATTTTTTTGAATTGTTTAAAAATAAATTTCTAGCAGAAGTTTTATTTTTTGATTTCAAATATGGAATATTCGGACTTTTGCACATGGATAAGTAAACAGGAAACTCAGGCCACGTTCAGAGTCATGATTTAGCCATAGAATATTTCTCACCACTTTGCAAAAGATGTAAACTGCACATAAATACTGGTGAAATGTGTTAAGTTGATCCCCTTTGTAAGTTGGGCACCTGCCCATCTTGACCAATTGACAAGGAACCAAGAAAGTGTAAGTCAACTACAGAGGATTTTGGTTACCTATTTAAGTCAACCAAAAAAGTATGGAATTGTTTGGTAGCCAAGTTTAAGTTTTATTCTACTATGAATAATTTGAATTAAAAAAATATTTGCACAAAATTATATTAGCAAGTTTTACAGAGACTATATCATGATATATGATGTAAACTACTTTTGTGGATACCTTTGTAATTCGTTAAGGATAAAAGAAACCCCACGCATTTGATGAACAAATACCCCTCTTATAAAATTTGCGTGTATGGGGAAGGTATTATACTCGTTGATGACCATGGGAGGGGATATATCTATAAGTCGATCTTCAATTTATTTGAAACGTCATAAAACAGATTATTCTACTAGAGAAAACAACGTTCACTCCCGGACTTTTCCAAAGGTTATGTAAAGTAATGTTTTGCCACGTGTTATTGAAAATCCTAAAAGTGTGGTTGAAGATAACACTCTTAAGACAATACGAGGTAATCTAGTTGGTGATTCAGCCCATGATATGGAGAAGAACAGAAAAATACAAGGACAGACAGAAGAAACAAAGAAAAAGAAGAATACATGCTTATAACTCGT
Source organism: Dysdera silvatica (assembly GCA_006491805.2). NCBI lineage: Eukaryota > Metazoa > Arthropoda > Arachnida > Araneae > Dysderidae > Dysdera > Dysdera silvatica. Next base: position 123,201,406 of record QLNU02014802.1, on the reverse strand, counting down.
TAGTGGTTAAGATTGCACGGGACAAGACGATTACAGCGAACCGGTTGAATTTCACTTGAAAAAATTGATGACCCATAAATCGGCTGCGTAGTTTAAATTTCCCATTTTTTCATGTTGCGCAATAAAAGAGCTATAAAAATTGTTGAAGCTTGAAATTGCGTGTGTAATGAATATAGAAAATTTATTTTTCAATTTGCAGAACACAGAATGTCGACAATCGCTTTTGAAAATTATATCATTTGGATTCTTAATAATAGTGATATTCTTGTCTATTTCAGGAATCTTTCCTTACTAAATTACGCCGCGGAAGCAACGTATTTATTTGGAATTCAAAGGTTCCTTAATGGTTTGCGGAAGATATTTTTAATACCGATAAATGTATTTTTAATACTGATAAAGATACTTTTAATATAGAGAAAAATATTTTTAATACCGAGAAAGATATTTTTAATACTAAGAAAGATACTTTTAATACTGATAAAGATATTTTAATACCGAGAAAATACTTTTAATACAGAAGATAATTTTAATACCTAGAAAGATATCTTTGATACTGATAGAATATTTTAATAAGAAAAGATATTTTTAGTACTGATAAGGATATTTTAGTACTGATAAGGATATTTTAGTAGCGATAAAGATATTTTTATACCGGGAACATATATGTCATACTGATAAATGTATTTTTTAATACCGATGAAAATATTTTAATACTGAAGAAGATATTTTCAATACTGATAAATGTATTTTTAATACCGATGAAAATATTTTTAATACTGAGAAAGATATTTTCAATACTGATAAAGCTATTTTTAACACCGAGAAAGGTATTTTTAATATTGATAAAGATATTTTTAATAACGAGAAAGATATTTTTAATAACGATTAAGATATTTTTAAAACCGAGAAAGATAATTTTAATGCCGAGAATGATGTTTTTAATACGGACAAAGATATTTTTAATACCGAGAAAGGTATTTTTAATACTGAGAAAAACACTTTTAATATTGAGAAAATTATTTTTAATCATGATTATAATGTATTAATAACTAACGGGATCTTCCTAAGAAAACGTTAAAAGCAAACGTAAAAATCGACATAATACTGTGTGAAATACACACATAGCATCAACGTTATAGGGCGTAATATTTGAAGTTGAGTCGAATACGTCGACGCGTTTTGGACGAACGTCGCCGTCCGTCTCCAGGAATCGATGGGAGTGGATTCCAGCTCAACATAAAGCGTTGTCATTTCATGCTACTGCTTTTTTTTTTTTTGCGCAGTTTTTCCTATTGGCAGAAAATATTGGTGATTATTTGTGAATTGTTTGGCGTAAGGACAGCGCTGCGCCGGGACCTATAGTTTTTCGAGAAATTTGAACCTCTTATGGCCCATGGAACCAAACCCCGGACTACCGTGAGCAGCTTATCGATAATTTTTTTTTGCCACCTTTGGGAGTCGAACCCACGACAACTGTGGCTACTCGAACGGTTTCCAATGCACCACCGTAGGGCCTTTGGAAGCGGAGAACTGAAGAAGAAATGAACATGTCATCATATTCATTTTCTTTTACAAAACAGGTTTGAGTTTAGAGGTCAAGGGCGGACCCAACGAGGGGCGGTGGGGACGATAGCCTCCCCCCCGTCAGGCTTAAATAGGAAAAAAATAAAGACGATGAAGAATATTTTATGTGTTGTTTGTTACGACTGTAATAAATAAAAGTCTTACACTAAAGTCTCCAAATCTTGGAGAAATGCGATCCAGACCTTTTTCACGGATCTACAAGCTTCTCAAGCTTCTTGAATCTCAAGAAGCTTGAGAAGCTGCTTCAAGAATCTCAAGAAGCTTCTTGCCCTTCAAACTACGTTTTCAGTAAGTGTTGCTTCAGCATAACGTAGTTTTTTATCGTTGAAGCGCCTTCAAACTTGGTTTCGAACGCAGATGCCAGAAGAGAGACTTTTAATACACACTCACAGAGATCTTCATATTGATGTAAATAAAGTGATTGACAAATTTTCAAAG
>QLNU02014802.1:123184669-123199284 GCA_006491805.2 Dysdera silvatica | reverse complement strand
TGAATGTGGACAGTATTGAAGTTTTTGGTTTGACTTTTGGATACTCCAATTCAATACTTGAGCGCTTCTCAGGACTTGTCTCGTTAAAGAAATAAGGAGTTCAGGCCACAGTGGAAAAGAATGAAAGCAATACGAAACTCAAATAAAACGCTAAGAGACCAGAGCCATAAGGAAACTTACACACAGATACCCATTCAAGAGTAAATTGAGAATTAAAATGAATTCGAATAGATTTTACGTCATTAAATTCGGGAATATTTTTCTGAATAATTTTTCGACAAAACGCAACACTTAAACGGAAAATGGATGAATTTTCTGTGACTACGAGTATATACCTACAATAAAGTAATCAAACGAAACGCGATAATGTAATTTATAAAGACTCTCACGTTTAGTTGGTTGGTTGTAATTATATTTAAGGCATAAAGACTTCAAGGATCTTTCTACGCCAAACAAGGTTTGTTTGGCTTTTTTATGGCGCAAGAGCATCTGGGCTATACTGCGCCAAACATGGTAAAATCAAACTCTCATGTTTGTGCTGAGCCCTACGATATGGTATATTAAATAGTTTTGAGTATTTTAAACTGTTTAAATTTCTGTATTCGGTTGAAAATAATGCGTATTTTTGGTGCTTATGTACTGAATATATTAGTGAAGCAACCCAAAACAACAAATGACGATGAAAATATGAACGAAGTTACTCATTTCATACTAATTTAGTGACGCTATCATCTATACTTTTATCCAATAAATTGTGTCAATATATTTTTTTTTAAATAGAAGTCAAGAGTAAACATGTTGACTATCAGGAAAGCTGGAGTGTAAGGAACAGGTGTGTAATCATGAGTTAGACTTCTTCATACGCAGTTTAATAAACACGAAGTCTAAATAGATGAAACTTACACTGATTTCGCAACTAGACTTTGAAATATATCAAACATGTAATGGACTTTTGCTTATCTGATCTAACAACAGGTCGAAAAATTTTGTTCCTAGAGCAAAAGGTAGTTATTATAATATAATCAGAACTTTCTTACTAAGGAATAGTGTATTATTTTTAAGTTTCACACAAAATTTTGGTGAATTTTTGAACGGGTGCAAAAAACAATATATTTTTTTTTTAAAATTTAATGTGGTGATTTATAGGGCAAGTTTCGTCTGCAATGTTTATTGCCACCTATTAAAGCAGCGGTCGCCAACCGGTGGTCCGCGAGAAAATTTTGGTGGTCTGCAGAAAAATCTGGATATTATTTGCATTTTTAATGTTTTATTAATAATAAAACAAAAATAATATTTTAAGAAATTATTAATTAATTATTAATTATTACTGACATTGTTGTTTGAAATTATCATATTTTGAGTGATAATTTTCGCCTTTATATTAATGCACTGTATTCACGAAATGGGGTCCTCGGTATTTAAAATTATGAATTAGTGGTCCGTGGGATCCGGAAGGTTAGCTGTATTAAAGTGAAATATCAAGAAATTCAGCTTGTTTTAGTTCCTAAGGCTCAAGGACAGGTCATGCTGCGCCGGAACCTGCAGTTTTTCGAGGAACTTGAACGTCTTAGGTTCCTAGGAAACCATTCCCTGGGGATCGAAACCGGGATGAGGACAGGTCCCTATTTCACCAACCACTGCAGGGGGCCCAATGAAACTTGCACGTCCACAAATAGACGAAAGGGGGTGAGTGGGGCTCATGCCCCTGAACCATTTCCATTTTTTTCAGATTAATTGTTATAAATAAATAAAATGTTATGCCGCCTCCCCACCTCCACAGTGGGTAAAACTATAGTCCGTTCGCAGAAAATTGGCGGCCAGTCCCGTTAGAATTCACGGGAGCTGACGTCACAGACAGGTTGTTTCATTGCAGTAGAGGGTGGGGCGTCATATATACATTGGTATCCATACCAAGAAGAACAAGATATATCAAAGTTATGTGTATTGAATACATAGCTTATGTCACAAGGCTGTGAAAAGATTACAAATACAAAAGGTTACAAATATATGCTGCGTTTTTTCCATGGTTTACGTGTTCTTCCGCCCTGCGGTGGCGCAGTGCGGTTGCCTAATGCGCCGTTAATCCAGGTTTGACTCCCAACTGTGCAAAGGACGCTTACTCAGAGATTTCATAAAGATCGCACTGCTCATTGTAGTCCGGGGTTTGGTCCCCTAGGCCTTAAGAAGTTCGGATTCCTCGGAAAACAGTAGGTCCCGGCGCAGCATGACCACTGTAGTCCTTGAGCCGTAAAACCACAAACGTGTTCTTCCACGGTCTACCCATCTTGTCGATTTCTGGCAAGTCCAATGCGTTCTTCTTGGAGTTGTGTTTTTAACGGTTAGCTGCTCAGGTGCCCGCGTTCACCTATCGCACCGTTAACCTAGGTTTGACTCCCAGTGATATCGCAAAACGCGTGCTGTTCCACCGTAGTCCAGGGTTTTATTCCCGCATCAGCAAAGGTTCGGGAACTAAATCCCGGCGTACAAGGTAAGTTAAGGCGCAAGGACATTTTTGCTATCCTTGCGCAGGAAGAACGCGAACGAACAAGTACTGTTCGTTCGCGAAAAGAAGTCTGATGGAACAGTTAGAAATAACGGGAGGTGACGTCACAAACAGGCTAGTTTATTACAGCAGAGGAGGACTACAATTTCAGAACTTGTTTTTAGTGAACGTTTGTCGGCGCCAAAATCAAGTTCTGAAATTGGAGTCCTCCTCCTCTGCTGTAATGGGATAGTCCGTTTGTAACGTCACCTCCCGTTATTTCTAACTATTCCATCGGACTTCATTTCGTGAACGAACAGTAGGTTAACAAGATGAGAATTGAACAAATGTAGTGTGAAATGTCTAACCTTAATTTTTGTAATGATCTGCCGAATATAAAGTTCTTGTAGTACGAAACGTTCAGAGAGATTAAGAGTAAATTAATATTTATAATATTAAGGTCGATTTTGTTATGGTTGTCATATGCTATATGCAGCTCCCTTATGCACTCGTAACAAAATTATTCAATAAATAAGTGAAAAATCAAACATTTGTTATATAATTTTATTACCCGCTAACCAACAGTTTAAAGTCGTCTTTAATGATACTTAAGTTATAATTAAGAAAAAATTTAATATTAATGAATTACTAAATTATAATTAAAAAAAATAAGTTTCAAACTGACATTTGAAACTTGCTAAAAAAAAAAGATCGCATACAAAATTTGAAGGGCCCGGCCCTGGTTATATATGTATATTAAGGTACATGTAATATGGCTGTATGTACTATCAAGTACCCCCTTTTTTTTAAACATGCAAAGCTGTCGACAGTAAAACTACGTTGTACCGGCGTTATTTTAGTTAACTTCGAGTTTAAATAACTTCGTCATTTTAATCTACTTCGATTGACAAAGGCAGCCGTAGTGCTCGAAACGTTGTGGAATCTTTGCTTACACGTTGGACCAATGTCGAAATTTTACCATACTCGCGGCAAAGCTAACCTGGTACACTGACAATACGCAGAACGGTATGATTCCGCCAGTGCGAGGTAGTTCACCCTCTATTACGTTAATAGAGTTAGTAGAAAATTAATATAATTACATAAAACATTAAAATAATGCTCAAATACATAAAACATAGGCATGTTTGTGCAATTAAAATCTGGTATTTATTAAATTTAGGAAAAAGACTCATTATATGATGATGTCATGATGGGATGACGTCATTCAAGTAGCTGATAACTTAGAGAACGTTCTTCGCTTGGCGGAAAATTTGGCGCGTGGAATTTTGGCAATCGCGTTTTTCTGCATTCCAAATTAGGCGATAAATAGCCTAATAATGTTGAGGGCTATCTCATTTTTCGCCAATTGGCGAACGAATACTCGTTGCACGGGCGTGAATAGGTCGCCGTAGCCTTAATAGTGTACCAGGTTAGCTTTCCCGCGAGCAAAGTAATATAAGTCCGTGTCAGTTGTTGTACCCTTTCGCTGCCGTAGTGGTAATAACTTTAGGAGTGCGTCGCCATCTGACCATCGTATCGATGCTATTGCGACCTTCCAGATTTTCAGGTTATTCGAGGTTCCTATGACAGTCACACTGCCATTGAAACAACCTTTCCGAAATCTTTTCAAGGATCGCAATAACATTATGGCGGTTGATGTATGTATTTTAAGTATGTTAAAAAGCCCTAGGGTGTCTGGAGTTTGGTTCCCTAGGCCTTAAGAGGTTCGGATTCCTCTGGAAAATTGTAGGCACACTGTTGCACGGTGGCATAGTAGTAAAACATCCGTTTATTGTGAAATTAACGACAAGCCAACATTATATAGAATGGACACGCCAAGGGTTCAACTCTCAATGCTATCGCGAAGATTGTGCCGTCTAGTGATGGCCGATTGCGAAATGTTTTTAAAATCGAAAGAATCACAATCGACTTAAATTTACGATCGAGTCAACGATTCATTCATTCTTGGACTTAAAAATCGAGATGTTCAATTGCAATCACCAGTCAGCAGACGTTCGGCTACTGTCCGCCTGTCGTAGCTGCGAATTATCTATTATTGCATTTTCAGATTTATCTCACCAATTTGTGCAGAACTTATTGGTATATATATTATTACTGAATACATATTATGAAAATAATATAATAAAATATAAACTTCACTATATATATATAATTTTTAATTTTTGGTATAATTGTGTCTGTTCGAGTTGTCGTTTCAAAATACAATTTTAAATTTATAATTCGCGATGCATAGAGTCAGGTTAAAAAAAACCATCGAGACGTTTCGAGATGTTCAAATAATCGAGATACGCGACTAAAATAACTCACAATCGCGCATCACTAGTGCCATCCTACAGTAGTATGAGGTTTGATACTTTTGGCAGTAGATGTTCGGATTCCGCGGATAATCGTAAGTTTCAGCGCAACATGACGTTTGCTGTCCTTGCGCCACAAAGCACAAGCAGAAAGCATTTAATGGTCAGCAGCGTATTATGCTCAGTTAACAAATTAAATTCGACAAAAGAAAATACGACGAACGCGAGAACCTCCTGAATGTCGAAGTAGATTATGATTAAAATTGCAACAGTTATAATACTCTTTCACAATTACAAACATTTAAATAGTTCCAGAAAACAAACAGAGTAAACCTCCTCTTTAGCGGACACTTGTCCGACAGGGAAATTTGCCCGTGAAAGAAAGGTCACCGTAAACGAGGGGTTAAGGACAGCATTTGCCATGGTCTTGGAATAACACTTTTCATTTATCATGAAAGTTTAAATTTTTTACAGTGAAAAAATATATTTTGGGTGTCATGACCCCTGTCACTCCCCCCCCCCCCCGTATCCCCGCTTGACCTTGGTGCAACGGATAAAATAATACTGAGATTGTAGTTTTAAAAATTGGGTTGTTTTCAAGAGCATTCTTAGAACGAAAGAAATATTCCTATTTTTCGGAGATTTAAATATAAATCAGTCCAATGGGAAAAGATTCAAAGGATGTTATAATTATTAATATTACAGTAAATATCCTAATTAAGGGACACTCACCGGACGGTAAAATTTGTCTGTAAAGAAGGGGGACGTTATTATAGGGAAGTGTTTGCCAGGGAGTTTTTATTTGGCTGTAAAAGCAGGTGACCGTATCTGAGTGGTATCCGTGAAGAGGAGTTTTACTGCATTATCGTTGTGGACATACGCACAGTCAATAAAGTTTTGAGGACTAGAGTTATCTTTTAAGGACGAGGAGTTTGAGGACTAGAGTTATCTTTTAAGGACGAGGAGTTTGAGGACTTGAGTTTTCCTTTAAGAGCCAGGTCCTTTTCAAGGCTCTAGGATACACTAAAGGGGCGTTTCATTAAAATACGTACTGATCAGGGCTGTAGCCAGAATTAAGGGGTAATTGGGGCAAGGCAAAGGGCATATGGGGCACAGGGCATCCGGGGATTGTTCTATATATATATATATATATATAGCTCGATGGGGCAATTGGGACACAAGTGGGGCAACTGATGCACAAGCATGGGGAAACTGGGGCGATGCCCCGGCTTGGCTACAGGCCTGGTACGGATTCTGGTAGTGTAGGATAGCCTCTTGTAATTGGTGGACGGTTATTATGATTACTAGTACAATGAAGTGGTGATCACGGTTTGTGGGATTGTACCTAATTTGACGATGGGATGATCAGGGCCGGGGGACGAATTTGGGGGCCCCTAGGACGTTCATCAGATCGGGCCCCCAGCTAATTATCTTTGTCATATTATTAAAGTTTCGCGCTGGGCCCTTGGGCACTTGCCTCATTTGCCCGCCATTGGGCCTGGCTCAGGGAATAACCCTTTCCTTGCCTTTCTCGTAATCGTTCTACTACTTCAGTCTGTAAATCCTTTTACTTGGTGATGATAAATTTATGTCTTCTATATTCCGGGTATCTCTGAGTATTGCCACATCCATGATCTGCATCAGTGGTTCTCAATGTGTGTGCCTGGTGACATTCCTAGGTGCGCCTTAGAAAATCCCAGATAGATAGGTGTGGGGTTACTATTCAAATGGTTTTTTTTAGCTATATTGCTAAATACAGGGTTATATGGAAGTTGACGCACCTGTGGGAAACATACGCACGTATAAAAATCAATGTTAATAACAATTTTTGCATCTTATTTGTAAGCATTTGGTGTATAGTGCCCCGAAGATTTTTTTGGGACTTCAAGTGTGCCACGACTTCTTGAGAACCACTGATCTGCACAATTCCCCCAACTTTTTAAATCAGATATATCATGAGAATTGATTATTTGTTCGGGAGTTTTAAGGCGCAAGGACAGTAAGGGTTATACTGTGAGGGACCTACAGTTTTCCGAGAAATTCAAACTTCTCAAGTCTTAGGGAACTGATCCCACCCCCTGGATTAGAGTCAGTTACTAAGCTTTTTTGGGGGGGGGGGGCTCCGTTGTAAGTCGAACCCAGGATGACGGAACGCTAAGTGAACGCGTTACCACTATACCACCAGAGGGCATCATGAGTATTGATATAGCTATCCTCGAGGACTAGGGTGCTGTAGCCTCCACCCCATGTTTTGCGTAGGAGCTTCATGTTCGTTTTGTTTTTCTGGGGAGCTAATATGCTTTAGAGGGACTAAGCTAACCCTAGCCCCTGCCTTGAATACGGCACTGATTGTGAACAACACTACGTTAACTAGTTTAAATCCGAAACTCCACGGCTATTTCAGCTCTATCGTTTTTAACAACATTTTCGGTTTTATGCTTCTGCAACCCTTTTGTTAAAAGTCTTGCGGCACTTTTCCCATAAACACAGGAATAGCATTTCAGCAACTTTATTATAACATTTCAAGTAAACTGTATGCCAAATTGTTTTCTTTAACAGCCAAATATTATCACCATTATTATTATGGACGAAAGCATGCATAGCTGCTCTTTTTATAAAATTCAAAACTGGAATTTTTTTAACTTAAAATCTTAAGGCGGAAACTTTCTAAACTAAAAAATGGATAACCTTCGTTTTGGCTGGAAAAAGGTATCATCAAAAATATGATTTATCATTACGCCTTCCTCATCTTCTGAAGATTGTAAGAGGTTATTCGTTCTTGTACAACAACAACAAAGGCTCACCCGGCTGACCTTAGAAGTTTCTCATCAGAAGTACCGCCTCTGTTTCAAGCTTCAGGGAATACCCTTGAAATGTAGGATATTTCCTCCGCAAATCATCATTAAAACCGCAGTTGTTCCTGTATTTTTTAATATAAAAAACAAGTCAAGTGATTTGCTTAGTAGAATTATAAGTATACATTACAGATGTTCCAGTAACTCAGAGTTATACCTGAATCGGGATGACGATTAGTTATATTTACTTTCTTTGCCACAATCTTGAAGGATGGATTTTATTTTAATTTCATTGGAGGAGAGGCAGATGTCATTTGGGCGAGGGAGGAGCCAGGGAAGAATGGGTGGAGCAAGAGATGGTTGAAAATTGCAGCGAGTAATATATTTTGTATTTGTTCAAATGGAAACTAAAATTATTGTTCTTCGTTACACCGGCTTGATGTATTGACGATCCTGTTTTACAATTCTTGCCGGGTGTTCCTTGGTCAATGTGTGGGCTCCTATAATAGAAACAGTACGTTCGTTTACATTCACTTCGCAGGCTTTCTTAACTGTTGCCACTTAGAAACGCAAGGGAAGCAAAATTAATGATTTCAATTTCTAAAATTGGCAAAATGCCAAATTGTTCCTTTTATTACATGTTTTCTAAATGTACATAATTTTAATTTCCGAATCTGGCAACAAATATTTTGTATAATTATAATTTCACTTTTTATATTTGGCAACAGTACGTGTATAATTGTTTTCTGAATTCTAAAATCAAATCAGTCTTCCGTTTACCATCGAAGTGAGTACACGTACTACGAAGGTTCCGCCAAAAAGGCGTACTTAATTTCTTTAACTAAGTATTCGAATTAATGTAATTTTTGGCGAATTGTTGAATAAACCTAAACATTTAAACAGTAATAAATATTATTTCAACTCAATAGAAGTACTGCATTTTTTCTATACCCATTTCTGTAAATGTTCGGAGTTACATGCAGACATTCCTGGTATTTTAAACATTTCATTTTCTGCAACAATGAATACAAACACGTGGTGTACTTATCCACTACAGGCCCTGCGGTGGCGCAGTGTTGTAACGCGTTCTCCTAGTGCGCCGCTAATCCGGGTTCGACTCCCAGCAGTGCAAAGAACGCTTACTCAGAGATCTCATAAAGATCGCACTGCTCACTGTAGTCCGGGGTTTGGTTCCCTAGGCCTTAAGAGGTTCGGATTCCTCGGAAAACAGTAGGTCCCGGCGCAGCATGACCACTGTAGTCTTTGAGCCGTAAAACCAAAAAACAAACAAACAAACTTATCCGTTACAAACAGTGAACATAATGTATGAAAACACGTAAATATTAAACACTATTGGTGTGGGAAAAAAAGGAGTGAGCGAGCAAGACACAACTAGCGGGACACATGGTTTAAAAATCGAAAATTCCAACAACTTGTTTTCAATTTGTTGGAAAATTATTGGAATTGTTGGAAATTATAGAAATTTTTAAAACATGTTGGAAACATTAAACCTCGTAAACGAATAATTTAACATTGAAATATGGACATGTTAAAAAAATCATGTTTTAAATAGGGCAAAATGAGGAGCTGAATAATAATAATTAATAGTAATAATAGGTAATAATAATAATAATAATAAGCAATAGCGCTAATAATGATAAGTGATAGTAATAATAGGTAATAAGAAGTAAATAAGAAGTTTCATATTAATAAGCCTCGGAAGTCACATGTCTTACCACGTGACGACTGAGGCGAGCAACGGAAGTCACGTGACATTAGAAACGTCATTAATCGTAAAATATTAAAATAAAATAGATATTTCATACTTTACCCAAAAAGTCTAGGCATTGTATGTAAAATATTAAAATAAAATAACTATGTTAAACGCTGCTTGAAATCATCCAGGCATTTTATAGAATTACACGAAATAACCGGTTTCGAAAAATATACTTCAAATACGTTCGAAAGGGATTGAATGTTCGTCGTCCGTAGCTCAGTTGATAGAGCTCCTGCCCGGATTGTAGAAGGTCGTGGGATCGTGCCCTACCGGACACACACACACAAAAAAAAAGAAATATATTTTTTGCGAACGTTTCATCGTCTAACCATGAGATAACATCGGCGTTAATATTTCTATGTCTAAAAAATGGTGATAAAAAATTGTACCCAAACGAGAAGGTCACAGCTTTAGAATTACCACTAGCTTTAAGAATATTCAGTTGGCTAGAAGTCTCCATCGCTTCACGTGATTTGCGTCGAACCGCCTGGACAAGACGGGTCGACAAGCTGAACCAACAGTTTAAAGAAGATTCCGAATCTTTGTCACCACAGCCAGTCTTATGGATCAGAGACATGGAGTCTAACAGTTGGAGCAATACGAAAGTTACAGACAACGCAAAGGAGCATGGAGAGGTGCATGCTTGGAATAACTAGGAGAGATCGAAAAAGAAACACTTGGGTGAGAGAGCAAACTAGAGTAGAGGACATCATTGTTAAAGTAAAAGGACTGAAATGGCGATGGGCTGGGCATATTGCAAGAAGAACTGATCAACGATGGACAACAGAAATTCTGAACTGGATTCCAAGAGACCACCGAAGACCTAGAAAACGTCCTCAAACTAGATGGGTGGATGAAATAAGAAAACAGGTTGGGGTGACGTGGAAACGAATGGCCCAGGATAGACTTGTGTGGAAAGCATTTGGAGAGACCTTCATCCAGCAGTGGATAGATAATGGTTGAATATGATGATGATGATATGTGTGTGTTATTGTAAATACCCGACTTATACTGGTAGAAAGATTTTATTTTATGATTTTAAAAGAAAATATATAAGATTAACTCAATCCAATTCAAATTATTAGACTTGAATATCGGTCCATTTTAGATTACTACGACATATATAGGAAAAGAAGTCCATGCCTCAGCGTTCCCATGGGAAGATAAAAATGCTTTGTATGCAGTTGTTGCCTGCTACAACAATATCTCTTTGCTGAGACAACAACTGAAACCCACTTTTAAAATTCACGGTAAAACGCATACATTAACCATTGTTTATTCAATTTTTATGCTTATATACAGATATATATGGTTATATATAGTATATAGTTTATATAGTCTTTCAATATGTATAGAAAAAACTTCAAAAGAAAATGAAAAAGTTCCCAATATTTGCAGTTTATATGAAACCTTGCATTGCCCTTCTAGATTTGAGTAACGGTTACTATAATTTTTTTTTCTGAGGCAGTGTTTCTAGCTTCTTATTGAAAGGCGTTCCGCAGTTTAATGAGGAATCCAAATATCAACCAGCTATTCTACCACAGAAATCAAGCCCTAATTTACGTGGCTGTAGAAAAATGTTTAAGGTCTTTTGGGAGCTAAACCGTAAAATTACTGTATACTATTAAAATATTTAAAAGGCCTTATAAATTCCACATACATGATGCTAAGTAGATTTACTTCCTATGCTTTGATCTTAAGCTTTAAACATTTTACCAACTTCATGATTTATATCCTTGTTTGTCTCGTATTTTGCTGCATGAATAAAATTCCGAAAATTCTGGTTCTTCATTCACTTATCTAGATGTTCTTCATCTTGGCATTGAAGTTGGAGATTTACGTTGCCTCCATATTTATCTACTTGCATAGAAAAAAATTATTTACAAACGTCGGTAAAGTGAACTAGTTTCTAAATTGTGTATGAAGTAATCGATTGTTGGCATTTGCTGCTAAAATTGAAAGCAAGAAAGTGTACTCTTAAAGAAAAAGTTGATAAAATGCTTGGTAGTTTAGTAAATTGATTGTCGATGTTAGCTTACCATTATACAGGGGCGTTTCAAAACTAGTGGAAAGCTTTAAGGGGTGTTTGAATGCACCGAATTAAACCTTTTGCAGCACAGAATGCATGGTCGCAAGTGAAAAATTTGTGCGCTTTTAGGCGCGGTTGTAAAAGCGGTAGTTTTTATATGACAGATCATTCGCAACTTGGAATGGAGCAGTACAGCAATGTGGAGAAGGCAGAAATGCATTTTGTCTATGGTTTCACTAATGGCAAAGCAAGGAAGCGTGAAAGGCTTTACCGCTTCCAAAACAAGAAGCTTCAGTGCTGCTATGCACAATACAGGTCGTGGCAGAAGTGTAAGAACTCCGGCCATGCCAGAAGAGATTCTACATTAGGTGATTAATGTTTATTCATGTGATTTAAGTTGCACACGTGTTTAATGTCCACGATTTTGATTTTATTCCGTATGTCAAGGAGTTGTTGACCTTCTGTTTTGTCTCAACGAAAGCTTGTTTTAACATTTCGTGCCCATCCTGTTTTTGTATTGCTTAAGACTGAGTGTGTGTATGTGGAGAAGTGAAAAGCACCCTGTAGGACGTAATCTTTTTACTTGCGACCATGCATTCTCTCATAGGCCTAATCTGGGGGGAGCAAGAGGCACTTGCCCCTCCAGTTTTTTTTAAAGAAGAGGAAAAATGTGTTTTTCCCAAATAATTTTGGGTTTTTTGTTGTTTTTACGCTACATTTAACCCCTAAGTTACGGCTATGCATTCCATAGTGGAAAGTGTTTGCTTCGGTATGTTCTATCAACACTAAAAGTTCGTTCTCTTAATTATGAAACACCTTGTACATACACGCTCACGCAACATTGTAAATTCAATAATTTCTGCAATTTAAAAATATGCATCTAGAATTGTTGACTAGTCGAGTTAATGCTACATGCGATTTTACAATGTTGGATTTACAGTGTTGATTTTCGAGTAGTGTGCATTGGTTTTGTGCAATTCTTGTGCAATATCTACACTTTCTCTATACTGTCCAGAGAGGGTAGACTTCCATGCACGTACTAAATACATGTCATAAATTCAAAATATGTATGCTTGAGTTATAATTAATAAATTTCATGAAATTGCTTATAAAAATAATCAGACATCAATGTGGTAAGGCGAAAATAATAATTAAACCCAATCAATCAAGTAACTGGCTCTATGAAGTAGATAATTCTATTACTGCATGCAGTGACAAAGCTAGATATTTTGCCGCCCGGGGCGAGTGACTGTCATTGCCGTAATTGTTGTGACTGTCATTGCCGTAGTTGTTGTGCCTGTCATTGCCGTAATTGTTGTAACTGTCATTGCCGTAATTGTTGTAACTTCATTGCCGTAATTGCTGTGACTTTCATTGCCGTAATGGTTGTGACTGTCATTGCCATAATTGTTGTGACTGTCATTGCCGTAATTGTTGTGCCTGTTATTGTTTTTTAAAGGCTAATTGTCGCCGCCCCCCGGATTAGTGGGCCCGGGGCGACCATCCCTCTTGCACCCCCTAGCTACGCTACTGATTATAAAATATTTTTTTTTACCCTGTGGAGGGTAATAATATCTTACATACGCTACTGACTGTACAACTGAGTACAACGTTTGGTAGGCTGAATGAGGAATCCCTGTACCAACATCAGTATAAATGGAGACGGGTTTTAATACCGAAGACAGGCAGTCAAGAGTGTATTCTTTTTAATGCGACTTAATTCCTTTTAGGAATAATTACTAAGGGAGGAACTGCCCCTAATGTAATCCCAGGAGAAACTGAAGTGGAATTTTCGATTCGGTCTCCAACGGTTCCAGAATTAACTTCTTTAAAGACGAAAATTAATGCTTGTTTCGAGAGCGCTGCGTCAGCCACTGGCTGTGAATCAAAAATCAACTATCCGGTCATGGGTCATGGATCTTTGCTTACTATAAAAGGTGGGGGGTTGGGCTTGAAAAAGTTTTGGAACCACTGCATTATGTAATTTAATTTAAACAATAAAGATCTATAAAATGTTTCCATTAAGGTAAGAGATAATTAGTAGATGATATTTTTATTTTTAGGATTTTAAATCATCAGAAGTTATTTCTTTTTAAATTTCCCTCTGCCTGAATAACTTCATACCAGCCTCTCTAACTCGGCATAAATGGTTTGCCCCATGACGTGTCGATTTATTCCGACCTCTATTAAGTTATATAAATAAGTTAATGACTATTAAGTTACATAAATGAACTAGTGACTATCAAAAAAATAAAACACATTAACACAGTTAAAATAAATACGATGGTTTATAGCTATTTCGGAAGCGCGTTTAGGCTTCCTTCTTCAGAACCCTAGTTACACTAATGTGGCACACGTGCTAGAAAAACTATCGATGCCAAATTGCTAGTCCAAAATTAGTTCGGGTAAACCAGTTGTGGGTCCGTAGCCGCGTCTTTTGCTATGGGACGAATGAAGTTTCTCCAAATAGAGGACATGGAATTGAACGGAAGCTGATCGTTAACAGTAGAAGAGGAATGCGAAAGAATATGGAAGGCTTCAAAGAAATTGAGGTCGGCTGGTGAAGAAACTTTCTCTATTAGATGGGCCTTGTCGAAAGAAAATTTGTGGCCAGCTTCCCAGGCGTGTTTGGCCAAAGCAGATTTTTCCAGTTGTTGTTTACGCACGTAGGCTTCATGCTCTTTAAGACGAAATCGAAGGGCCCGACGTGTTTGACCAATATAAACACGATTACACTGGCATGGAATGGAGTAAATTCCAAAATAATTGCAATCAGGAATAATATCCTTGAGTTTGGAATAACCGAGTTTATTGATTGGAGTAAAAGTGACCTTGAAATTAAATTTACGGAGGATGGAAGCAATTTTTGAAGAAATTCGTGGAACGAAAGGAATGCTGATAAAATTACAAGGAGAGGAATCAATCAAGAGTGTACTGCACAGCTTAGGTCTAGTGAGTTTCTTCAAAGCGTCGTCAATAATGGTAGGATTGTAACCACGATCTCGAGCGATGTCAAGAATATGGTTAAGTTCAATCTTGAGTAATTCTTCAGATGATGACAATTTTAGAGTACATGAGACCAAACCTGTAGAACGTGCTTATCGTCTAATTTTGTGGATGGGCGGAAGCAGCATGCGGCGTTTGGCTAACAGCAAAATGTTTCCGATATACGCTGGTTTGGAACCCGGACGGCGATCTATGTACCAAAACGTCCAGG
>QLNU02014802.1:123116837-123160606 GCA_006491805.2 Dysdera silvatica | reverse complement strand
CGAAATAATTATTAAAATTTTCTACTTGTGAGTGTCTTTCATATTAAGGTTCCTGTATATATATAAAAAAAATGCAAAAAGTAAATATTAAAAACTTGAAGGAAAGAATATTTTTTAAAAAAATGACCAAGGGATGAAAAGGCAAGTTTTTAATGGAATATAAGTTTCATTTGTAACAAATACAGTATTATGGTATTTATATCGGATGAAATAAGCAACAATTAGTGGGATGAAGTTAAATCCTAAGAAATTTATGAAAAGAAAAATATTTTAGCATTGTCAAAATCCATCAGATACTTAAGTCCAGTGCTGGATTTACATATAGGTCAGGGGTGGGCAAATGCGTCTCTTTGCTAAATGCGGCTTCCATCGAAAATTTAAATCCTTTTTTTTTCCAGAACATTTTTTATGAATCTTGTTAAATTGACTAAGAAAGTGAATCGGTTAATGAAGAATAGAAGTTGTACGTAATCGCTTCAAAAGTAGACCTTCGGTTGCATCGATAGGTCATTCTTGGAGTTATTATAAAAATTTGAAATAATTATTTTGTATTTTCTTTCTCTTAATTATATTTTCTTATATGTATAATTTACATAGCACTTAAGACTTTGGTACAATATGTAACCATATTAATTAAATTTGTGTATTTAATACTATGTAACTATGGTGTGGTACTTTATATGATAAATTGGAATGCGGCTTCCATTGACCTCATACATGCCCACCCCTGATATAGGTCAAGTAGGTCCAGGCCGACCCCTAGGTAGACACTTGTTAAGGCGGGTCCCTCAGAAAACTACAGAGGGTGCTTAAAATTCTTTAATATTTTAATGTATTTTATTAATATATTTAATAATACCAAATATATAAGGAGAGTAATATATTTAAAATTAATAAATAAATTTCTTAACATAAATTTTATATTGAAAACTTATAAATTTTAGTATACCTCTCTATAATTTCCCCAATCCTTATTATAAAGTATATGAAGACTCAAACCTATGTAAAAAAAATTACATACACAAGATCTACCGTAGAAAGCTATTTTGAATACATTTTTAACGTTAAAGAACAATTTCCATTGTCATGTACAATTTCGTACAAAACAAAAATTTTAAAATAAAATTTTACAATATTTGATTTTTGAGAAAAAATATTTTCCAGGTTGGGGCTGACTACATTTCCAGGGGGGGCTCAGCCGCCTATAGCCCTATCCTGGCTACGGCTCTGTCCAGACCTAGGACCCTGCGATTCTGGAACACCTCAGGGGCCTTGATATTATTTAAGCTTAAGTGTTGCTTTAATTTTTTCCATGTATAAACGTCCAAACTTCATTACTAACAAACCTGGATATTAAAGATAATGAACTTCAAAGAAAAACTCATGCTTTATTAACTGAATATCGGAGGGGCCCATAAGATCCTTAATCTAGAGCTGCTTAAGACACTCTATTAAAAGTAAAATCAAAACGAGGTGGTAATACATTAAAATTAGTAAATATGCAGTAAACTGTAATTTTAGATGTTTAGTATAAGTATATGGATTTCAAACAGATTGTGCTGTCCTTTATTGACTGGAGTGGACATGTTTCTACCCAACATCTGGAACTATGCTTCGCACATGTACACTGTTATTAATTTTAATGTATTTTGTCTAACACTACATCAGACTTCACATTTATATTTGAGGTTGTAATGGTTTGAATGTGTGAGCATGTGGTGTATTTATTTGCTTATGAGATATAGCAACATAAACTAAGCTACCTTAATGTTATATTGTTCATGGTTTTACGGCTAAAGGACTACAGTGGTCATGCTGTGCCGAGACCTATTTTTTTTTCCAAGGAATCTAAATATCTTAAGGCTTAGGGAACCAAACCCTGGACTACAGTGAGCAGTACAATCTATATGAGATCTCTGAGTAAGTGTTCTTTGCACCGTTGGGAGTCGAACCCAAGTTAATGGTGTACTAGGCGAACACATTACCACACTGTGCCGCAGCACAGCCTTAATGTTATATTTTGGATGAAAACTATGAGGTAGGTTATAACTGTTTGTTTCTTCTTCTACTTTAAAATTATTGGTTAAGATTTTGAGCCTGGACTGAAATAATTTGGATCAGTTTTGTTTCTCACGAATTATAGACATGTCTGAATTTGCCTATAAAAAGAGAAGAGTACAGAATGTGAGAGGAAAAGAACATTGCAAGGACATAGGCACCCATATAAGTATTTCTGGGGGTGGGGGATGGGCTGAGAAAAATTACCTTCTTCTCAAGACTGTCAAAAATTTTAGTGAATGTACAAGATACTAAAATGCTACAAAAATAATTGATACTGCTTGACAATTAGTAATGAGCTAAAAAGTACCTTATTTTAAAATCTACTTGTAAAACTTTTGAAAGTAAATGCATAGCAGAATTAGGCAAATCAAAATTTTGAACGGCTGGGGGGAACGTGAGCCTTCCTCTGCCCCCCGTATATGGGTGCCCATGTGCAAGAACAGCGAGGATTATTAAGTTTGACTGTACATGTTATTTTTTTTATGGCTCATGCTAGCAGCTATCTTTAGCTTGTAATAGTCACAGAAAAGACAATTTGCCACACATAGGCTTGACTTGAACCAGCAACCTCTAGGTTACTAAGGTCATGTGTGTGACATTTCTTGTCTACAGCTATTAAAATGTGGGTCATAAAAAAGTGGAGGGTCAAACTTACTCTTAATAATTTATTCTTATACAACCTCCTTTAATTACTTAAGAAAGAGTTTTTGGTAACTAGTAAACAGGTAAAATCATGCTGTGTCAGACGTCAGTTTTCCAGGGAATTTGATTTTCTGTCGCTTAGTGAATTAAGCCCTGAATATGTAATGGTAGAAAGGGAAACCACTCACTACAAGCAGGATTCAAACCATATTTTCCACATAGTATGTAATAAACATATTCCCTTTATATCACCATACATAATTGGAAAAGAGCATTTTGCTTTATAAAAAGGTAGTTTAGAAGTATATTTTATATTTTCAGAATTATTACATCATTGCAAATTTAGGATTTTTAAAATTCGGAAGAAAAACAAATGCAATGTTGCACTTCTGTGGCTATAACTGTTAGTCTGGGTTTGATAATCAGTAAGTTTGGTTGTGCGTAAATGTATCATGATTTGAGGTCACATTAACCTATTGGTCCTACCTTAGATGACCCACAGAAGTCTCAGAACATAAAATATGCGAATAGAATATTCATGTTTCATAGAAATATAATATCAAAATATCTATGCTAAAAGTTCATTTTTCATATTAATTTTTTTATACTGTTTAAATTAGCCGAGCCGATTTTTTTTATTTTTATCCGTTAAATACGATGATCCTTCATAATCTTACCGACTTCAAACCTGTTTTTGCTCACATACAGTGCGATTAAAAAATATCAAACCTAGCGAAAAAAGTGACATTTTTGGACTTCAAATATTCATAAAAAATTGTCATATCATTTTAGCAGACAAATGATTACATACTTGTGATCAGGAAGTCAAGCACTATCATCTTCCATAGGTCTGATCTCAAAGTGCAGTGAACAGCAAAAGGGGTTTCCTAGTGAGAATAAAAATACACCAGGAAACATTATAAACCTTTATTTAATATATATATTATGACAACAGTAAGATGCTTGCTAAGCTTAGATGACACTTGAGACATACCAAAATAGATTAAAAACGTGTGACAATGGAAGTGTTTGGAGATACCAAAGAAAATGAGAACTTCATTTACACCATGAAATACAGTACCCAAAATATGCTGCATTGGTCTGTAGAATTCCTTATAAATGTAGAATAAGACTGTGGTATAGTATCAGTCACATCACATTCAAGTTTAATGATGAAATTATTTAAACAATGGTGAGGAATATATGAAAGATCAAAACTTGGATTAGTGGCATTGCTGGAGGAAAGAGGAGCTCAGGGGACTCAAGCCTCCCATTGGATATAAAAACATTTTTTCAAAGGCTGCATCGCAAAATTCTCTTTAAAGGTGCTTGATCCCCTCCATAGCCACTTGAGCTCCTTCCCATGAGTCATGAATTGCTAAGTTACTGACTGATTCGTGGTTTTACCAAAGAATTTTAATAATTTAATAAATAATAAGTAAACAATGCTAGTGACTAATACAAAATGTTCATGATGAACACTATGTATATATTACCGGCCAAAATAGTTTATCTTATGTTTGTTAGGACAAACTAGTTTTGTCTAGGCCAATCTAGTTTATCCTAGGCCAATGCAATTCGGTGTAATTTTATTGATCCAAACGACCGCTCCAGCGCCAATCTGGCGTAAACTTTAAGCCAATAGTAACGTTGCCACCCCTACCCTCTATCCCATCCTTTACCCTTTAGTTTCCTGTATTAGTCACAAAGACGTGCATACATGGTAGTTTCATATTTTCGCTTATACACAAGAAAATATGTAAGTTACTTTCAATGTAATTTAACTCATTTTGTGTGGTATTGAGTCAAGACTGTGGTTCTCACCATTATCTACGCCATTGATTAAATAGGATTATAATAATAAAGAAGCAACTGTTTTATTTTAAATAAAATTGAGCATATTAAGAATTATTTTTATATTTTTTTGTTAAACTTTATAAAGCATGGTGTCATTTCCGATGGAAGAGCGTTCCATAATTTTGAAAGAGTTGAATCAACGTCATTATTACACATCAAATGCGTTTGAGAGCGACAAGGCAAATGAAAATTGGTATTTCAAATATTACAAGTATGGAAAAATTTTATTAGAGTAATAATATTTGAATAGTAATTATTATTTATTCTTCGAGACATTAATTGGCCTAGGGTAAAATCGTATGCATTAGGAACAAATAAAATAGAATCTTCATTGATTAATTGCAGAGAAGACATGTTAGGAGATAAAGAGTCATGAAAAACGCTTCTGCAATGAAAATAATCATCTAATATTATTCTGTATTGTACGCCCCCAAATAATATGACAATAAATATTAGAGTAATATAAAATCAATATAATTTTACGAGGAAAAACATACTTAGAATGACGAAGCATCCCTATAAAAATTACAATTTTTATGTTATCATATCCACATTCGTATCCCATTTTAGGAAAAAATGAAAAATGACACCAAATAATTTGTAATAATTAACAAGCAAGTATATGATTGACGGATACTAAAGTGGGCAGTAAATATTTTTTACCCTAAATTGTTTTGTGTGCATTAGAAACCATTGTATCACATGTGATACATGCCCCCTTCTGCCCCCAATATAGCTAATTTTTTAAAAAGTTTATTTTTTATTTCAGACGATTAAATATATCATATAGAGATTTCTTTTTTTTTCTTTAAAGTTTTTAAAAGTCTTTCATCTTCCCCTTTACAACAGAATTTGACATATGTGCACAGACATTTTTGTCTGAAGCAGAAGTTATCAAAGACAATGGAATTTCTTTGATGAGTGAAATACATATGCTGCAATGGGCATGTTGATCAATTTAATACTGGTCGTTTCGTAATTTCGTTTAAATAGTAGTCTATGTACTACACCATTCTGCGAAATAACCGCCTTCAGTAAAATCTTTATATACATTCATGAGGGATTGGAGATTGTCATTCGTAGCTCAGATGGTAGAGCCCCCACTCGACAAGTAGAAGGTCATGGGTTCATGTCCCACCGAACGTAGAAAATTTTATTTTCTTTTGAACACTTCACCATCTAATCACGCCATAACATCGGCGTTGGTATCACTACGCCAATAAACGTTGATTTATATTGTTTAATAAGCACAGTGTATGTTGCCAACTAATTGCAATTTCCCATAAAGGAAAGAGGAAATTTTCTGTGGTCTGCCCATCGTGTATTGTCTGTTATACCTGCACATCAAACAATTACAGCTTGCAGTAAATTCTGTAGCAAAGATTTCAGATAATCTGAATAGGGCTCGGTCCCAATTAGTTCAGATTAACGATACTCTAGTTCTAATACCATTGTATTTAAAACTGTTTACTTTTGGTTGTCTTATTAAACTGAAGTGATTAATGGAAAGTACTTCAAATATCTTTAATTAAAATCAAATATATTTGTATGTGAATTATTATAGGAAGAAGGTCTGGAAGCATATACTGGCTTAAGGTATAATAAAGTAAGACCAAAATTACAAGAAGTGATTCATCCTCTTCCAAAATTGGAGCTTTCGTAAGTGAAGATTTACGAACTTATTTTTATTATTTTTACTTTATTGATTATCCACTTGACATGCAGTTACAAGCCTGGTTTCTTGCCAAATTTGAATCATCAATAAGCACCAAAAGATCATAAACAAAATTATAACTAAGATTTTGGGTCCTTATTATCTTTACTGCCATGATTCCCTATCCCCTTTTATTGTCTAGTTCAATGGTTCTTTAACTTTCCTAGACTACGGACCCCACCCCCCTTTCAGAAGTCCCTCACCCTCGCGGACCCCCAAGAATTAACTCAAAGTTTAAAGCCCGGAATTTGCATCATATGTATTTATTTCTAGTGTTTCATCACTGATTTTCACCATTTAAGGAAGGAATTTTTCGTTCCCTCATAATTTATTTTTAGCATTAAAGAGTAAATGCTCGTGTCTTAGTACTTTTCCGAACTTTTGTGGAACACTGGGAGGATCTCGCGGACCACAGTTGAAGAACTGCCAGTCTAGTTCATGGTCACTCTCTTGGTGGTTATTGGCAACGTTTCAAATTTCATGTAAAATCAGGCCTGTTAGTAAACTTTTACCAAATCTTCCGCTTACATTTACTTCTTGTATTATTATAATAAGCCTTAAATTAATTTAAAGAAACTGTACTGGGCAATCGATCACTATGAGCTTGCAAAAGAAAATTCTTTTGATTTTCATACTTGTGTGTTAAAGGGGCTATATAGGTATGAAAATCAAAAGATGCTGATGTTAAAGGGACTATTTTCTTTGAAAAGAAAAGTCCATTTTAAATTATTACATTCAAACCGGAATCCTGTGTTAACTGACGATAATCTTCAAAGAATTATCATAACACTGGCTGCACTAAAACCAGCAACTTGCCCTACGATACCATAGTGGCAACACATTTGTCTGCATTGCAGAAAACTGTGGTAGAATCTAAATATAGTATAACCTGAGTAAATGTATGTGTGACTCATAGTTCCTAATAACTGTTTAACATAAACAGTATGGTGAAAATTTTCATCATGTTTTTCGAAAAGCATGTCAAAAGACTTCTTATAGTATCTGAAAAATAACAATATACAGATTTTATTAATTGAAAAGTAATAATTGTAAAATTTCTGTTACATACTTAGTAACAACAATGATTGGGACATGTGACAAAAATGGTAGGATATGCAAAAACTCCAATTGCCTCTGTATATGATTAATTGCCTGTACACAAAATAACTATTATTAAATTAATAAAAAAAAAGCTCACTCTTTTCATTCTCACTGGTATGAGAAGCAGGAAAAAATCTTCTTCCACACTTAGTGTACAAAAATCTATTTTGAGGAATATGTTCAACTTGACACTTAAACCACTTCCAAGTTAGAAAGGTAAAAGTGCTTAAGTTAGAGAGCATCACACACATGTTAAAAGATGCGACTTTATCTGGTTCCATTAAACTGTATCCAAGTTGGCAAGTTTTTACTGTAGTTAGTAGCGAATGCTTGCCATTTTTTTTACGGATCCACTGTCAAAGATTTGGTTTCATTTCTTAAGTGACAGAAGTTTGGCTTCCTTAAAAAACCATAGCTGATGGCACAGTATAATCTTGCCTATCCATGCACCCAGCGCCGTAGCTAGGGGGTGATGGCAAAGAAAGTCCATGCCAGAGGCACAGGCGAGGAGGGGCTTAAAAATGGATGAAATAACTCACACGGGAAAATAACTTCCTTACTAGGGGATGCAATCTGGCTGGTTCTGACAGGGGTGCAAGATCATCTCGCTATGGTCCTGCTTGCACCATAAATTTTATCTTCGGTTGATTCCTCCATGACATCCCATTTAAAAAAAGGGGAAGCTTCCTCTTTTATACATAAATAAAGAATGAAACACCAACTATAACTGATCTTGCTCGTAGTTATAGCATTTATATGACAACTTAAAAGATACGAGTTCAAGTCCAGGCTGAGAGGTGTTCATTCTTTTTACTTTCATAAATTGGTCCTGTGCCTAGCACAGTGGTTCCCATCATACTGAGGGTCGTAAACAGGTTGCTGGGGTGGGGGGTCACCACAACTATTTTTAGTTGCAATTATTTTTATAAAGAATTTCATACCAAATGTTTCCAACTTTTATATTTCAACATGGCTACACATATTGCAATATTCTACTAATTTAGGTTATTAACTAAATTATTTAGGTTAATTTAGGTTATTAACTTTATATTTATAATATACATTAATAATATAATTTTGTATTTAATGTGTTTTCTTTACTCTGTTAAAAAAAAATTTATTATGCAAATGTGGCGGCGGCCAGGGATCTTTTGGTTACTATAAAAGGGGGTCGCGGATTACTTGGTTACTATAAAAGTGGGTCGCGGCTTGAAAAAGGTTGGGAACCACTGGCCTAGCACATCATTATCCTGGATTCGGCTGCACCACAGTATCAAAGGGAATGCTTATGGACAAACTGTGCTCACTGTAGTTTTGGGTTTGGTTCCCTAGGCCAGAGAGAGGTGGGGAACCTTTTTATGTTGGAAGGTCGCATTAAATGAGATCTGTTCATTTATGACCATCCATGTGGCAGAGATTAAAGCAAATTTTTTGTTTGAAAAAGACAAAAAATAGAAAATTGTATGTACATCTCACATCAGAGTAACACTGTTGAATAACTTACAAGTAGTAATTCAACAAACTCAGTCAAAGTAATATCACAAATGCAAAAAACTGTAGATGAATTTGTTCAGTGTCAGAAATTTTTCATTTTTATACATTTTTAACAGAGTTTTTGCAAGCATGTTTTATTAATAATAAAATAGAAAGTGGTTATATTACCTTGTAATAGTAGTAATGTAGAAATTAAATTCAAACTCGTAACTAAAAATATAGCACATGATCAGTCAAAGGCAATTTTGAAAGTATTGCCACATCTTATAAACTAAGCAATACCAGTTATCCAAAAGGAGTAATGAACAGGTGCTTCCATCTATATTTGAGAACTGCGATTAGATGTATTTAATTGCAATGATTATTCTTTATAAGAAACATTTAAGATTTCTTTCTAGAGATGAAATTTGCAAATGTTCTATTTATATAGTTCATTGGAAAACCATTTAAAACCAAACATTTTTTAAAAGATCTTAAGCCTTCAGAAATGGCTTCAACTCTATTTGAAAGCACTTTCTGTCTGGAGAGTTCACCTAAAATCAAATTTTTTATAACATGTTTTCTGAGACATGTGTCATATTGCAAGTACTGAACAAAAGCAAATGAAAATTGTTTTCTTTTATCGCATATTTGAAAGACAAATCTATTATTTTCATTGATAGTAATAAGTAGCTCTGAAAAGTGAACTTAAGTTCTAGATACAGAGGTATCTTTCAGTGTTAATCCTGAGGGATAAAAATCAAGGTCCAATTGATGCTCCATACCATAGCCTATACAGATTATATCATCTATATATCTGCCAAAAAATAAATCCGTTCTTGGTGAAGACAAACTTTCATATTTATGTAAGTATAAATCTGCAGCTAAAGAAGAATATACTCCCCCTTGAGAAAGCCCTCTTACCTGTTTATAATAACCAGTGCCATTATATACCACCTTATATTTAAGATAGAAGTTTTGTAGTTTTACAAACGAAATCTGGGTACAAGCTCTACTCCTATCTTCAAACACATACAGGGTGCTTTTGAGAAACTCAAAGCTATCCAATCTCCAATCAACTTCCCATACATGACGCTTACTGTTAAATTTCATAAAGATCCAATTGGTTTTCGCACTGTTAGATGTGCTACTAGCTCTTATAGTGTTAGAGCTGTTAAACTGCTTCTTCGAACATTTAAAGAGATTTATGTTAAAATTTCCTTAAATATTTTTATTTTAAAAAATAGTTTTCAACTTTTAAAGACTTTGAACTCTGACAACGATGTATAAAGATTGACCAGGGCTTACCATAACTAGTAAAATTTGACACTGGTCGGAATATACGAAATACAAATGAAGAAGGTAAAAGATATTTACCATCTGCAAAAATATTCGCAACGTTTCGAGAACTACTGTTCCCTTCATCAAAGCAATGCACTTTCGCTTGATGAAAAAAAAAACCCTGCCTTTGACTGATATTGTGCTATCTTTTTAGTTACGAGTTTGAATTTAATTTCTACATTACTGCTATTACAAGGTAATTTAACCACTTCCTATTTTATTATTAATAAAATATGCTTGCAAAAACTCGGCTAAAAATGTTTAAAAATGAAAAGTTTCTGACACTGAATAAATTCATCTATATTTTTTTTACATTTGTGGTATTACTTGAACTGAGTTTGTTGAATTACTACTTGTAAGTTATTCAACAGTGTTACTTTGATGTGAGATGTATACAGGACTTTCTATTTCTTTCTATTTTTTGTCTCTTTCAAACAAAAAATGTGTTTTAATCTCTGCCACATGGATGGTTATAAACAAACAAGTCTCCGCCCTGCGGTGGCGCAGTGTGGTAACGCGTTCTCCTATTGCGCGGCTAATCCGGGTTCGACTCCCAGCAGTGCAAAAAGAACGCTTACTCAGAGATCTCATAAAGATCGCACTGCTCACTGTAGTCCGGGGTTTGGTTCCCTAGGCCTTAAGAGGTTCGGATTCCTTGGAAAATAGTAGGTCCCGGCGCAGCATGACCACTGTAGTCTTTGAGCCGTAAAACCAAAAAGAAAGCGAAACAAACAGGCCTTCCTGTATAATGTCTGCATTGCATGGGTAATTTTGGATCCTTAAAACACTCTTTAACCCATGATTATTGGCTCATAACGCCAATCAATGTCTATACATTGCAGGTCCAATTCTTCTTTCTTATTCAGACCAACTATGATCTGTCTAAATTTATCAACTCTTCATTTATATATTAAATGGAGTGTTATAAATGCTGTGTTTTATAACAACTCCATTTGCATCATTTAAAATGGGTACATATTGGGCTTTGGTTAATGGTATTGAGATGGGATTTAAATACCTGGTACTACAAATTTATTATGTTGGTGTGATATTTGTATATTTAATGATAAAACTATTCAAAAACAATGTTATTACTATTGTATAATTTGTTCTGAGTACATATTGTAAAATATTTTTTAATTGTTTTCAAACCTACATTATATATATACAGGGTGTTTCAGAACTTTGTGTCCAAAATTTAATGGTAGGTAGGGAACACCAAATAAGGCATATTTTCCCATATCCCCGTGTCCGCAAAGGGGCCGGTTTGGCTGTAGAGCCTAACTACTGTTTATGTCCATGTCTTTTCTACGTAGCCAATTACATGAATTAAATACAATTTTTGACACATAATTTAAGTGAATGAGCTAATAATACAGCAGAGATAAAGAAATCTGGAATTCCGTTTCCTGATCCTAATTTGTGTTATTTTATAGTAAAAATAAGCCTAAAAATGTCTTTTTCAGCATGTTAGAAAAGAGTTGGGAACTGCCAAGTATGTGTAACAGGTGAAGAACATCAAAATAAGCATGTTTTTATCAGTGAATTTTTTTCCAAAAATTAGCCGTTCGGGCACTACAGTGAATTTAGTATTTGCATCCACCACATTCAAGGTTTTCACAAATGGCTACAATGCGCCATTTTAAAAATTTTTCAAATTATTTAATGTCAACAGACATCGGGCTCTCTCCGACGATTTTTTAAAATCAGTTAAATTCACCGGAATTGTATGTGTAGAATTCATACAATCGCAACTGAAGCGGCGAATTCTACGCATACAATTCTGGCGAATTTAACTGATTTTAAAAAGTCGCCAGAGAGAACCGTTGACATTAAATAATTTTAAAATTTCTTGAAATGGTGCATTGTAGATCTTTGTGGAAATCTTAAATGCAGTGGATGCAAACATTAAATTTACTGTAGTTTCCGAATGGCTAATTTTTGGAAAAAAAATCACTGAACAAAAAATGTTTCTTTTGATGTTCTTCACCTGTTACACATACTTGGCAGTTCTCAATTCTTTTCCAGTGTGTTAAAAAAGGCAGTTTTAGGCTTATTTTCACTAAACAGTAACACAGATCAAAATCAGAAAACGGAATTCCGGATTTCTTTGTCTCTGCTGTATTATTAGCTCATTTACTTAAATTATGTATCAAAAATTGCATTTAATTCGTGCAATTGGCTACGTAGCAACGTGATAGACGTAAACAGTGGTTACGCTCTACAGCCAAACCGGACCCTTTGCGGACACGGGGATATGGACAAACATGCCTTATTTGGTGTCCCCTACCTCCCATTAAATTTTGGACGTGGAGTTCTGAAACACCCTGTATATATATACATTCCAATGTTTATATAGCAGAATTTGCATCATTTAGACTTGATAGGAATATAATTGTAATTTAATTGCAGCATTCCCCCATCACTTTCATATATGACCCATGGTCCAGCATGTTACTTGCATGGAACACCAGTTGGCCACAGATCTCACATGTCTTACGTCAACTCCCAACAACTCGAGGCATGGTAAGTCTTTAACACCGAAGAAGTTTCCTTTATAACATTTATAAACTAAATTACCATTGAAAACACACAATAACTCTGACAATACAGTCATTCTCCTGATCTTACCATTCTGAGGAAGGACTGCTGCTGATACGTCCGAAAGCTTGAGTGATCTTTTTCATTGCTATTTTATCAGTGTTTAACCTTTTTATGTAATTTCCTCCCTGGTACCCTGTATTTTATTTCCCTACAGTCATTCTAATTAATGTTATTTTGGGGTCCTGGCCAGTGCTTCCTAAGGAATTTCATGCATTCCAATTAATGTCTGCCTTTCTTCTGTTTAATGATATCTTTTCTCCATTACTTAAATGTCATCAATGGGAAAGAATATTGTATTATAGAGAAAAAGGTTAGAAAAAGAAATAACCATTTGGTATACATGAATAGAAATCTCTGTTAATAATGTCATTCCAATTGACGACTGTATCTGTTTAATGACCGTATTTTGTGGTCCCAGAAAATGCTTCTTTTGATTTCACTAGTGTTCCCATGCACCTCGGAGACCTGGAATTATCAGGGAAAATTAAATTTTTCCTAAATAAATTTTTGTAATTTTTTTTTTTTATTTTTACATAAATTTTTTCCTAAAGCAGAGTGGTAACAGAACCGGGAAGTCAGGGAACTTTTCAATTCTGGAAATGTCAGAGAATTTTTCAAAATTTCACGGAAATTGGGGAAAAAGAAAATTTTCGATTGCTAAAATGGCAGCAAATGTTAGAGATGGGCAAATTGGTTCATCAACGCAATCCGCCCATCAACGTGAACTGTTCTTTCGAACAACTCATCTGTCCTTAGATTATAATTCTTCTACATGTCAAGATGGTAGTCAGGGGGCCTAGCCCTTAAGTACACATGTTCTAGTTCTGTGTCGATTTTATGCTTATGTATAATTTTGTGTTAATTTCTTCTAATTTTAATAAGTTTTAATTTTCTTGTTTCCGCATGCTGTATAAAATCAAGTGTAGGTTTTTAAATTAAGCTTTTCTCTTGTGTATAGGATTTCAGTTTCAGATTTAAAATATGTTTCCTACATAACTTGTTTTGTAAGTTACTGAATGAAAACATTAATTTTATTCAGTATAATAATTAAGGTGAATATTAATTTAACTTTATTTAGAAATAATATTTTTTCCCTTTCTTTGGTCACTACCTGTACACATGAATCAAGGAAGTAATCTTGTTGATTCACACGTCTTCTGGTTAAAAAAAATTTGTTTTCCCATTCATATTAGTTATAAACTCCCAAAGTAGAATGTGCTAAAAGGGCAATGCACATTGCAGCAATCTGAGTTCAATCAATTTTTTGTCTTAAAATGAA
This sequence comes from Dysdera silvatica, assembly GCA_006491805.2. Lineage (NCBI taxonomy): Eukaryota > Metazoa > Arthropoda > Arachnida > Araneae > Dysderidae > Dysdera > Dysdera silvatica. Next base: position 123,146,534 of record QLNU02014802.1, on the reverse strand, counting down.
TAAAAAAAAAATCAATCCAATAAATGCTTTCTTCATTTCTATTAAAAAAAGTTTCATAGAATATAAAAATATATGTAATATATATTCATTGCCTGCAGAACATTTTCGATCACCCGAAGGTTTGTTTCAGAACATTACAAAACATTCTGCTTTGGGGGTTATGAGTAACATGTGTTTTTGAGAAATGTTTTCACATTTCTCATAAGAACTGCATCGTTTCACATTGATCATTCCTATAATTCCTGGGAACAAACATTTGTTGATGGAATAAGGTATCATTACCATTTATGCAGTTACTATTTACTGAGAAATGGATATTTTTTTTAACAATGTTTTTTATAGCGCTACGTATGAATTGATGGCGTTTGCACTACATAAAGCTGAACCAGGTCATCATTTACAGGTAGCATATTTGTCTCATTGAAAACCAAACTCTTAATGTTAGCTTTATTTTTAATTATTTTAATGTTGCTTCATATGTTCTCCCCTTCGGTAATTATTTATTTAAAACAAAACTAATTCTTTTGTTGATTTCAATTATCTTCATTCTGATCTTGGCCCTGCGGTGGCGCAGTGTGGTAACGCGTTCGCCTAGTACGCCGTTAATCCGGGTTCGACTCCCAACAGTGTACAAAGAACGCTTACTCAGAGATCTCATAAAAAGATCGCACTGCTCACTGTAGTCCGGGGTTTGGTTCCCTAGGCCATAAGAGGTTCGGATTCCTCGGAAAACAGTAGGTCCCGGCGCAGCATGACCATTGTAGTCTTTGAGCCGTAAAACCACAAACAGACAAACAAACAAACATCATTCTGATCTTGCTACATAGTAGCGTTTGTCCGCTATGTGTAAAATGAAGCTGCATGTTGCTAATATCGAACGCTTAGCAATTTTTGCTACCATTCCATAGTTTGAGGTTTGATTCCCTGAGCAATGGAAGTGTTTGTTTGTTTGTTTTGTGGTTTTACGGCTCAAAGACTACAATGGTCATGCTGCGCCGGGACCTACAGTTTTCCGAGGAATCCGAACCTCTTAAGGCCTGGGGAACCAAACCCCGGACTACAGTGAGCAGTGCGATCTTTTATGAGATCTCTGAGTAAGCGTTCTTTTTGCACTGCTGGGAGTCGAACCCGGATTAACGGCGCACTAGGCGAACGCGTTACCACACTGCGCCACCGCAGGGCCAAACAACGGAAGTGTGGATCTTTTGGAAACTATAGATCTTAGCGCAGAATGCATGTTAATCATCCTTACTCAGTAAACAACAAGTAGACAAGTTAGTTTTTAACAAATGAACAAGTTGTAGATGACCCATAGTATAGCAGGGATGGATCCAGAGGGGGATTTTGGGGGGGAGAATAATTTTTTTTGTAAAAATTCTATCATTATAATCAGCACTCATTATAACTGATATCCACCACACTTTTATGCATTGGGGGAAATTTCCCTAATTCCCCCTGTGGATCCACCACTGTAATACAGTCTTTTTGGGATGTAAAACAAACAAAAACGGAAATGGACAACCACTCTGATCTCCTGCACTTCACACATGCCCTGTGGTTTGCACCTCAAACGTTAGTTCATCGTGCTGCGACCTTTTTAATACTTATGATATTCATAACCATGTTGCATACTTTGAATGCTATTAATGTCACAGAAAAATAGCAGTCTTCCATCGGGGTTTGATTTATAAGAAAATCAGCGTTTTTATTGCTTGGATTGGATGAAGGTTGAATCTAATTTCATACTATCAAATACAAATTTAGTCTGATGGAAAAAGGTCATGAAATATTGATATACAAGGGTGATCATGTAAACTGGATGGCCATGTGGATACACAGACGGAATAACTGGATGCAGAGGTGATGACTCAGGTGCAGAAATTTTCATGTAAATATTTTTAAACCTTCAAGTTTCAGGGGGTGCAATGTTCATGTAAAGGATCAGACATTTGAACCTGCCTCGGGTGTCCCCTGTGAGAGAACAATCTTTAATATATAGAATTGTAAATCAGTTATATAACTTATGTGATCTGTATCGATGTGAAAGTTTCTAAGACTTATGCTTTTAATGTAAAATAATGCTAATCTTTTTAAATCCAGTTTTGCTATATGATGGAAATGAAAGATACACCAGACTTCCGCCATTATATTGAGGAGGGAAACTATTCTTGCACTCCATCGAGATTCCAATCAAATACGGCATTCATTGAAGTAAAATAATATTTCTCTCCTTTTTTTTTATTAATGCATATTTTAGTATTATACTACAAATGTATTGCTGCATCATACTATAAATATACTACTGCATCATACTACAAATATGATACTATACCATACTATAAATTTGTTACTGTATTATACGGCAAATACAATAAACATTTTTATTGTTTCATCCTGGTACTGAAACAATAAATACTTTTTAATCCAAAATCTGGTTTGTGTACTGTGGGTTTCTTTATTGAATTCTGGAATTACTTTTCAGGGATGGGGTATGTACAGTGAATATCTTGGATATGAATTAAAAATGTATGAAGATCCTTATTTTGAGTAAGTTCTGTTTATAAAGAAACACATGCTTAATTACTGTTAAATAGAAACATCAAATAGTTCTTAATCATTTAGCAACAAATCTGTTAGCTTCAAATATCTCATTTTTGTGGATGCAGTGTAATGTAATAGCGGTAAATTTAATCTATCAGATTAACCTCCTATGATCAGGGCCTGCACTAGAGCTTTATATATGCCAAGCGAAAATAATACTTAAATTCGTACTCAAAAACTATACCTGAACTGATGTTGTGTCATGCAAAAAAGAAAAAAAAAATGTTCTTGTTCTAAGACAGTGTTTTCCAACCACCTTCAAGTCACGACCCCTTTTTTATGGCAGACAAGTAATCTACGACTCTCTTTTATAATAACCAAATAATCTGCAACCCCTCTCTGTCCACTGCCACCACATTTGCATAATAAAAGCATTTTTAATAGCGTAAAGAAAATGTAGCATAAACGTAAGCGTAAAGAATATTAAATTATATTAGTTATATATACAATGAAATCTCTCATTTGCAGACACCCACTAGACAGAAAAATTTGTCCGTAAAGGAGGGGAATCATTCTGGAGTAGCTGAAATATTACATTTCAATCATTCAAATATTGTATTTCATTTCAAAATATTTATTTTTGAGCACATACGACAAGTGTAAGACAATTATTATAAATATAAGCATTTGTTGAATATAACAAGAAAATTTACAACAAAACCTTAACTATTAAAATGTATTTACATTGGAAAAAATTGATCAATAGCTGTTTGGTTTGTTTTATTTGTCAGTCTTTCTTCCTAGATAATTGTGAGATTAAATCCACAACTTTTCCATAGTTACGCTTACAGGACGTGTATGTTTGGTCGATTATACGATACTAATAATAAATTTGAACTGTGATAGTTTTGTGATGATAATTGTATATTAGTGTCACACAAAGTGTATTACTACATGATGTGTTTAGTATTGAAGTCTTTATTTTAGGCATTTGAATCGGCGAATTCTAGTCAATTGCCACTCTTTGTTAATGAGAAGAGGAAATTCTCTTTAGCTCTTATCCTGTTTATCCTTAGTTTCTTGTTGTGAGAAATGCCTCTAGTGATCTTTGAAGTACAAATGTATTTTGTCCTGTAAAAAAACAGATTTTCAAATAGACCGTAAAAAAAATAAACAGAATTTAATTATTTATATAAATCGAACACTACGCAGATTAAATCAAACAACAATATCAATCAACGTTTATTGGCGTAGTGATACCAACGCCGATGGTATGGCGTGATTAGATGGTGAAACGTTCGAAAGAAAATAAATATTTCTGCCTTCGGTGGGACCTGAACCCACGACCTTCCACTTGCCGGGCGGAGGCTCTACCCACTGAGCTACGAAGGACAATATATAATCTCTTTACGAACGTATATATATTGTTGCCAGTTATTTCGCAGAATGGTGTAGTACATAGACTACTATTTAAACCAAATTGCAAAGAGACTGGTATTAAATTGATCGAAATGCACGTTGCAGCATATGTATTTATTTTATATAAATCGAACACTACGCAGATTAAATCAAACAACAATGTCAATCAATATCAATTATATAAATACATATGCTGCAACGGGCATTTCGATCAATTTAATACCGCTTTCGTAATTTGGTTTAAGTAGTCCATGTACTACACCATTCTGCGAAATAACCGGCTTCAGTAAATAGTCTTTATATACGTTCGTAAAGAGATTAGATATTGTCGTTCGTAGCTCAGTAGGTAGAGCCTCCGCCCGGCAAGTGGAAGGTCGTGGGTTCAGGTCCCACCGAACGCAGAAATATTTATTTTCTTTCGAACGTTTCACCATCTAATCGCGCCATAACATCGGTGCTGGAATCACTATGCCAATAAACGTTGATTAATGTTGTTGTTAGAGTTTAATTAGTCAATGAACTTGACGTTTTGGTTCATCTTTTGCGAACCACCTTCTGACGTGGTCTCAGTCATTAATGGAAGTGTCGACTTCCACTAACGACTGAGACCACTTCAGAAGGAGGTTTGCAAAAGACGAACCGAAACGTCAAGATCTTTGAGGTTGACCACTAAGCAGGAATTTGAAATATATTGCTGTAAATCAGTTTCTGCTGGGAAATTTTTATCTGACCATAAAAATGGAGTGACTATATCTTAGGGGTGTTTGTTAAGAGGAGTTCCACTGTATTATATTATTAATATGTAGTATATTAATAATATATATTGTGTATTATAAATATAAAATTAACAACTGTTAGTAGAATTAAGGTACACAAATTTTTTCTAATCATAGCCGATGATGTGGTAATATTAGATGATAAATTGCTCACAAAGAAAATAATGATTTCATGGTGCCTGGCGGGAACCGAACCCACGATCTGTTGGTATCCGGACAAGTGCTCTTCCAACTGAGCCACAGATGGTCTATCATCCTTCCCACTGTGAGTGCATATAAAGCTTTACTATAGATGAGAATCACTCAGTTGGAAGAGCCATTGGCCGGATACCAAGAGGTCATGGGTTTGATTCCCACCAGGTGTAGTGAAACCATTCTTTTCTTTGAGAGTAATTTATCATCTAATATGTTCGTAAAATATTGCAATGTAGCCATATTGAAACATGAAAGTCTTGGAAACATTTGGTACGAAATTCCTTATAGAAATGATTGCAACTATTTTTAGTTGTGGTGACCCTCAAGAAGCGAGTTTGCCGCACACACACACACCCTCCTTGAGTGTCACGACCTACAGGTTGGGAACCACTGCTCTAGGAAATAAAAACTCAGATCGCTCTGAAAACTTTTAACTCATGTAATTCATAACCACCACTACCTTTTCATCATAACACAAAGATTAACATATGTGAAACTCAGAAGGAATTAAAATGTATGAATAACAGTTTAATCTAACTTCATGATACCAAGTAAGCTTTAACGAAGTTTTATTAATGCTAATTTTTTACTTGTATTGTGAACAGGTTGTTTACGTACCTGCTTCTCTTGAATTTCTCTCATACGTGGCCTCCCTTTAATTTTCCTCGCATTTCTCCTTAAATATATTGAAAACAAGTTATATGCAGTATAACACTTGAATGATACGAACCCATTTAATTCAAATTTGTGGTTTCTTCTAACTTTTGGTGATCCAGTAAATCTAAAATTATGTAAAACTTTTTCTATTTCGGACAAAGTTTATTGTTCTTCAGCTTTGAATTAACCAAGTTCAATTGTATATTGAATATGTTATGGAAAATATTTGATTTTAATGTACTTTTGTAAATAATTATAATTTTTAGGTATGGTCATTTAAGCCATGAGATATTCCGAGCTTGTTGCTTAGTTGTAGATACCGGAATTCATGCCCTGGGGTAAATGTTTTGAATTCGTTTGCACGTTCTCTGAATTTATATATATGTCATGGTTCCCACGGTCCTTGAAAAATCCTTGAATTTCTTTTGCCAAGTCAGGGCCCTTGAAAAGTACTTGAAAACTGCCAAAAATGTGGTTGGTCTTTGAAAAGTCCTTGAATTTTTCAAGTTTTGGCAAAAAAAAAAAAAAGGTATTTCTCTTTATTTCTGGAACAAAGCCAGTACTGCTTCGGACACGTCCCCTTCCTCCCCCATCCACTGAGCATGGCTAATATAAGGGATGCAAAAAGGGTAGCTTTTGATGGCAGTGTGTTAAGTTGAAAAGAACAATATAATTAAACACTCTAATTTCAGTGTTATGCTTATAATGTCTTGCATTTTTAATTTTTATGTATATTGCGATTGACAATGTAAGGTCCTTGAAAAACGTTATTTGGTCCTTGAAAATTCCTTAAAAAGTCATTGAATTTCATCAGGATAAAAGAGTGGGAACTATGACATGTTCTACTATACTAGCAATCAGTAATCATCAGAATACAACCTTAGTGATGCTAAAGTTTATTCAATAGTAATCGCAAAGAAAAGTGGAATGAATATGCATGAAGAGCACTGTGTTGATTCAGTGGTAATGTGCTTGCTTTGTATGCCGGAGATTTTACTGCCAACGGTGCCAAGAAAAATGCTTAATGACTAAATGCTTACTGTAGTCTGGGGGTTTGATTCCCTGGCTCATAAGAGGTTTAGCTTCCGCGGAAAATGGCAGGTCCCGGCACAACATGACCCTTGCTGTCTTCATGCCATAAAATTCACAAAAAATGTGCGTGAGTGATAAAAAGATGAGTTATTGCAAACTCACCTTACTTTAAGTAAGTTTGAAATGAGTAGGCGGACAACAAAATCCTTTTTATAAATTGTAGCCTTTTGATGGCACAGTGAATAATTGAGGGAATGCATTTGATCCTTGTGCCGTTAACTCAGGTTCTACTCCCAGTGGTAAATCATGAAACGTGTGCCATTTTTCTGTCCACCGTAATCTGGGGTTTGGATTCTTAAGCAACAGATGTTTGGATACATAGGAAAACTATTGGTCTCGTCGCAGTAACACCTTAGTTTCCCTTGAGCTGTAAAACACAAATTTTGTAAATTGTACATGCCACCATCCATCCTTGTTGCCTGAACAGTATACCATATTTTTTTTAAATAACATAATTTTGCATAACATGCTTTTAACATCTGTTGTATATGTCACTAAATACAAATTAATTTTAAAGCTTTTTTCATAATTTACAGTTGGACTCGTGAAAAAGCAATAAAGTATATGCTTGAAAACACGGCGCTAAGACAGGATAAGATTGAGAGTGAAGTAAATCGCTATATTACATGGCCAGGACAAGTAAATATTTAAATATTAATAATTCCTGAAAATTTTTATTGGTGATTACTTCGAAGATAAATTGTTGGCAGTTGTTTAAAGTAGTATTTCTCAACCGTGTGCCATTGTTATCATTATACCTGGCCACAAAAGATTCTCCTGAAATTTACCATTTTAGTTTTCGAAGCATTTTTCACGAATAAATATTTTATCATAGAAATATTCTGAGGAGAGTGACAGTCGCAAATTTGTTGACAAGCTTGTGGGCAAAACCATTGTTGTTAAAATATTACTGGTTATGTAATATTTAATTTGCTTTCTCGTTTCATGACTGCGTGAAATGGTTTGATTTAACGTGATTTTATGTGAAAATAGAAAACTTACTTTTTAAGACAATCTTGTTTGTCTTACTGTAATACATACTGTCAAACTGACCGTTACCAAAAAAGTTACTTTCGCGCCCACTAATTACATAACCAGATATGGACAAAAAGTTGTTAAGCTGCTCCAATAAAAAATAACTTCCTTCATTTTCACTGTGAGGAAGAGTGTGTGGGCAAAACCATCGTTGTTAAAATATTACTAGTTATGTAATATTTAATTTGCTTTCTCGTTTTGTCACTACGTGAAATTGTGGTTTGGTTTAACATGCTTTTATGTGAAAATGAAAAACTTTGTAGAGAATGAAAATGATCTTGGAAGAAGGGGATAATTAATGTTCATTGGATAGTTTTGATTTCTGGTTTATGTTTTAATTTTGCAGTGATTAAATCTTTTTGTTAATTACATCGTCTATTCTTTGATCTTTGTAATTCTCATCACAAGGGATGAATTACTTGGTAATGATTATTTAACTCGACCTTTAGCCAAAACGCAACCTCAATTAGCCATTTATCTTGGCGATCTTATTGGCTACATATTCGGCTTATCTTAACGTAGGACCTCCTACATCAGACCGTCAACCACAAGCTCAGACCCAGAAAGCCTGAATAATATCTATGCAAAAAATGCCAGTGACCAAGTCGTGTATATTTTTAAATATATGAGCATTCATGGATGATCGAGAATTTTCATATATTGAAATCTTTTAGTGTTAGAGAAAGGTTGTACCATTCATTATGACCAGTCATAATGCTTTCAAGCCGATTATAATATGTGGTACATCCTCTGTTCTTAAAACTGAATGGACTAGCATCAACGTCGCAAATGCCAGTAACCGATCAGCAAGGAAGTGTATCAACAAAGTATATATTAATAGACAGAGTGTACTGATGCTCTTTATGATTATGCCATAATTAATTATTCATACTATAGCTTGATGTATGAACTTTAAAGCCCTTTGGTGGTACAGTGTAGTAACACATTCGCCTAGTGCGTCGTTAACCTGAGTTTGACTCCCAATGGTGCAAAAAATGCTTACTCAAAGATCTCATAAAGATCACACTGCTCACCATAGTCCAGGGTTTGGTTCCCTAGGCCTTAAGAGGTTTGGATTCCTCAGAAAACTGTAGGTCTCGGTACAGCATAACCACTGTAGTCCTTGAGCCGTAAAATCACAAAGAAACAAACTTAAAAAAACAAACGTAGAAATAAATTCTTGAGTACATTTGTTGCAGCTGGATCCTCGTCATATAAAAAAATAAATTAACTGGGCTGTGGCACTCATAAAGGTTGAGAAACGCTAGTTTAAAAGTAAACAATTAGTTGGTTGTGTAATGAAATGAGATTAAACCATCTAACACTAAATTAAAACGATGACTAGCTCTGCAGTGGTAGAGCAATAACATCTTCACTTCGCATCATATTCTATTCTCAGCGGTGAAGAAAAGAAATTACTTACCGATTAACTGCTTTCTATAGACCTGGGGCGGGGGTGATTCCCCTTAAGCCTTGAAGCCTCAATTACATTGGGTGAGTTTACACACTCCTCGCTGGCTTGTAAACTAGTCAGTATATGAGGGAGTTGAAACTTGCCCGGCAAGTTTCGATTACACACAGTTTGTGAAACTTGCTCACTCGCTTAGTAAAAATATGCAGCAGAGGTGCTCAGTAGATGACTACCATCAGTGATTTTTCTAAACTGGCTTTCAACTCCACCCGCCCCTTTCGAGGGTTTATTTCAGCCAATCGAAGTCGAAGAAACCCGAGCGAGTAGCGTGAAACTCCTCAACTTCAGTAGCACTAGCTTAGCGAGTGGCGAATTAACTATATAACTTTATATTGCACTGAGCGAGTTCAGCAGCAGCTAGTAAATTTGCCAGTGAGGAGCATGTAAACTCGCTGGTGCATCGTGTCACACCTCCAAAGCTACAAAACATTGGTTTGAAGAAAACAAAATCAAAATTTTGACCTAGCGACCTATTTCCCCAGACTAGAGAACTGAACTGACTAGAGACTGAAGAACATTTGGGGGATTTCTTGTTAGAAAAATTTATGTAAATGGGCGACAATTTTCTTTCCTTACTTAAAGAATGGGTAAATGCTGAAAGGGACGCACTTGCCCCTAATCATTGCAAAAATTAACGAAAAATATGCCACAAAGAAAAGCACAATGCCTGATTGAGAAAGATTATTCAACAAATTTTTAATGGTTAAATAACTGAGCTTATTAAAGAAAAATAAAGTATCCTTACAATTATGTGCACAGAGGTTTTTTTTTCTATTTTATTTATTCCATTTTATGACAAAGAAAATGTGTAAACATTTTTGTTTCAAGCTTTTCATATTTAAACTCATAGTGTGTCTTTTTTTATATGATATGATTATATGAAAATCTCTACTCTTCTTATAATAATGAGAACTAGTGTATAATAATATATAAAAATTTATGTATCATACTTAATATGTAACAATACATGCATTGCAATGTATTCTAGGCATGTGCATATAAAATAGGTGAATTAAAAATCAAACAACTAAGGAAAAGGGCAGAAATATCGTTGGGTAAGTTTTTAAATTAAAATTTGCTGTTTATAAATACATTGTTATGAGAACTGAAATTATGCCCTGTAAGTTGTTAGTTAAAAATATATTTATCACTCTTTTTTTTTTTTATATATAATATACGTCAACAAGGGATTGATAAATATTTTATATTATTCGTTTTCAAAGTGGCAATTTTTAGCATATGAAGGATGTGAGTGTTCACTTACTAATGCCATCTCTCTTATATAAAGTTTATAAATTATTATTAAAAATATATAAAAGTATGTCTTCATCAAAAGACCAAGGCAGAGGGAAATTTTTTATGATGTATCTACTCCTCCCTAGAACAGTGTTTTGCAAATAGGGACATCATGATACTGCAGATGTGAGTAAGTATCAATACTTTCCAGTTGATATTGTCAATATAGATATATGTAATTCGATAATATCAAAGTATGAGTATTTGGTGTATATACCAACATTTTATGTGGGCATTGCTAAAAATAATGTTGTGGGTGTGTTCATGAGGGGGAAGGGTAGAAAAAAGGAAACATGAAAACTCTTCAAAAATCTCCATGTATATGGCCAATTCAGTTACCCTTCTCGCATCGACCCCACTGGAACACAATGATAACCATATTCCCGGATTTTGGAAACCATTTTCCCCAGGTTTATATAAACAGGCCAGATTTCACTTGCCCGATATTGTATTTTCAGTTCTAGATGGATGTATTTCTTATAGGCAGTGCGTTTAATTTAGAATGGTTTTATTAAGATATAGTAATTATTGAAATTTGATATTATCATTAAATAATTATATTTATGTGTTCACTAATATTTGATTTTTTAGTCGATTGTTATTTTATATATTTGCGGTAAATGCTGAATTACCTATCGATACTGTCGTAATATTTTTAGTAGTGTTGGTATGAATACCAAATATCGTATTGAATGCGATATCGTAACTTCCCTTTTTTGCAGAATATAATCCTCGATCTCCTGTTCAGTTGTCCTCAAAAACGTATTTCATAGAACTTCAGAAGAAAAAAATAGTTAAATAATATATTCAATATCACTGCTTGAACTGGTGCCCATCCGTGATGAGTAAAAATTTAATGCATGCAATCAAATTTTTAAAAGTGACATCCTCGCCAATGTCCAAATAATTGAAGAACTATGTCTATATTAGCATGTAGAAATGTAATAGTGGATTTATTTTTTTTTAATATTTTAATAGTGGTGTGTAGGTCAAATTATTTAACTTGCAACCAATAGTGATCTCAGTGGGCCCTAATATTATTAACCAAAGTAAGTAACCTTAATTTCAGGCAGTATATCTTTCAATTTTCACCCAGGGAACTCCACCTTTAAAACACACTTGCTAGTTCATGGTAAGTGAAGCTTAGTAAAAATAGTCTATGAGCAGACTGCTTAAAAATTGTAAAAATACTTCCTCATAGTAAAATTTTAATAACAAACTATGTTCATTTAAGTACATTTCAGATGGATGTTAGCCATACCTTCATCAGGTATGCCAGTGGTCCAAAACTAAACAGCATGGGAGTGTTGCCATGTTAAGTGTGCCTGTATTTTTGGTAAATATGGCAACACTTCCGTGCTGTTTAGTTTTGGACCACTGGCATACCTGATGAAAGATGGCCAATGCCCATCACATATGAACGTCGATGAACATCTTTTGCTATTAAAATTTTACAATGTCTAAAACGTTGTACTACTTCTCTGTATTTAATTGCTTACTGGTTCTCTAGGCCTTAGGATTTTGAATCCCATAGAAAGCACTAGCCCCAGGCGCAGCATGATGCTTACTCTTTAAAACTAGCAAACGAACTTCTTATTTTTGCACCTTTATTTTTTTTTATACTCCAACCTTTACTTCCCACTAAATTGGGTATGTTTGAAAGCATGTTTGCCACTTATACTTGTGTACTGAATAATGTGCTCATTCATACCAAAAAGTAAATTATAATTCGTAGATTATAACACAGCATACAATGCAAAGTTACTTTTTAATGCATTTATGTGTAATATATAAAAAAAAAGTATTAACAAAAAATTAATTTTCTTTTGTAGGAGACAAATTTGATTTGAGAAGTTTTCATGATGTGGTTTTACGAAGTGTAGGCCCACTCAGTTTTCTGGAACAAAATGTGGACACCTACATCTACAAAACAAGGAAATTTCTGATTCAGAATTTTAAACAGAATTTTGGTTACATAAAATTTATACAATTCTATACACTTTTTTATCTAAATGTACATTTTTATGATCAGAAAAATTATAATTTTTTAAAATTACTTGTTTTATATTAGTTTTTATTGACACTTTTTTTTTTCATTATGAAATTCATATAATAAAAATTACTATTTCTATTACCCATGAAATGAAAGACTTAGTGTATATCTGAGGAGATCAATTCTAACTTGTATATTTAAAAAAACTTCTGAAATCGGATTTAGTAGTGGCTTCTCAAAGTATTCTGCAAAATCCAAATATGAATTCAGTTTTCATTTGAACTTGAAAAAAAAAAAAAAAAGATTGCCAAAACTCGATAGCTGGAACATAAGAGTTTTGACTCTATAACACTCCCATTTTCTATAGCTTACGTAGTTTGATACATATGATTGCAATCATAGGCTACGTTTATTTCGGTTGTGAAAGCTAAGCCTAACTGCTGTTATTCAGGTTTTCCCTATTATGTTACTATTGACAATGTGAAAGGGGAGGGGATAAAAGTCAGAAAAAGATAGAGATGCAGTTAACTTTCTCCTTTTTAGGTACATAGGGATAGAATAACATTAAGTTTAAGTACTAGAACTGGGCTGAATGTGAAAGGTTTCCTAACAAACTGAAGAAGTTCAGAACAGGAAAAAATATCAAAGGTAACTTTAAATCGAGATATTGAAAGTAGGGATCTCTAGAGTGTAATAACCTTCGGTATAAAAAATGCAATTGCACTGTTTAGAAAATTGTTATTAAGAGGACCCTAAAAGCATCACAATAGGATTTCAGAAAGGGAATTCCCCATTTGAAAAAAGGTTGTGGAAAATTGATTTTTGTTACCGATGTATGTCTTAAAATAAAAAGAATTCCTTATGCACTCAGACTGAACTCTAACCATTGATCGTTCCGTTAACATCCGAACCGTGTGTATGTATGCATGTGTTTCATTCATTGTGGGTTTTGTTTTCAGTCTATATTAATGATTCGTTTGCATGTTATCTAAGATGTGAGTGACTGTTCAGTGTGATTTCTGCAAGAAATGATTACACACATGAACTTATTGGAAATCACATCCAAGCCAGTGGGTTCAAAGATGTTTCTCATAATCCTTTCAATGCACAAAAAAAAAAAAAACCCGTCACCATAAGGTATTTGAATGTATGAATATGTTTAAAGAACAGCATTTGCTTTCAGTTTCATTAAATCCACCCTCTTACTTACTTGTTTCCTAATGAGCTTCTGTCGTTCTAATTTAGTATTTAAGTGCACTTTACATCTCACCATTCGATGATCACTTCCAGTATTAAATCTGTTCAGTACACTGCAATCTTCAATAATTGATTTCTTGTTTGCCAGGATATAGTCAATTTCACTAGTTCCCCCATTTGGGTGTTTCCATGTCCATTTTCTTTGCGGTTTCTTCTTAAAAAATGAATTCATGATGCTAAGATTTTCAGCTTCTGCAAATTCGATGAGTTGATCGCCACGTTCATTCCTTTCCCCATATCCGTATTTACCAACCGATGTCTCTCCTTGTTCCTGTTGTCCAATTCTTGCATTGAAATCCCCCATGATGAGCTTGATATGTTGTTTCCCTTTGGTGTGTAACTCTTTGATTTCTTCATAAAATTCTTCAACCTCTTCGTCGGTATGGCTTGATGTTGGTGCATATACCTGTACTATCTGAAGTTGGTATCGCTGGGTTAGTTGAACAACGAGCCTCGCTGCTCGATCTGACGTGCTTTCGACTTCAAGAAGGTAGTCTTTAATTCTTTTGTTGATTAAGAAGCCAACACCACTTGTTCTTCCAGTTTCCGTTCCTCTATAATAAAACAAATGTCCACTTTTAAGTTCCACCCAGGGGCATCTCGAGGTTGATTTTGAACCCGGGCGTCCGGGCACGGATTGCTTTTTGGCACTGCCCCGCTCCAGCAAAATCAGATTTCCACAGATGCCAAAAATCTCTAAAAAAGTCTCTTTTTAGAGAGATTTTCTACTGTTGGGTCAATTAAAAAAAATTTGAACTTGACTTCAGTTTGGCGCCCTGGGCGGCCGCCCATCCGTTCAGCCGTCACTGGTTCCACCAACTCTTCACCTTTTCTTCTAATTTCACTGAGTCCTACAATGTCCCATTTGATCTTGTCAAGTTCCTCTTCCAATTCCTGAAGTTTTGCTTCAGAAGCAAGGGATCGTCCATTAAACGTAGTTATTACTGTTACTTACGTTAGTACTATTTAATATTTTATTCATACATTAATATTTGAATTAATATAAATTATTTTATCTGGAGGAAGAAAGAATATTTTTTTCTGTAATTAAATATAATTCGCTCCATTTTAGCACGCAAGGCATCTTATTGTATCAGATAAGATGGTTGAATGAAATTTAAATTAGAATTACATCCTTTGAAAAATACACAGCTTATTCGATTTAAAATTTCCAAAATCCTCACAAATTTCTCAAGTCTGTGCCTATGATTACTATTCACCTATAACACGAAAGTAAAAAAAAACCATTAACTTGCTTATCGGTTAATATGAAAAACGAACTTACGACGGAAGATTTCAATTAGTCAGTAACTCTGACCGATATGAAATGCCGCTCGTGCCACTTACTGAAGACAAGTCTTTTAATTCTCTGCTTAAAACCTTACTTGATTTCTATTTTCAACTGCTCTGTTGCGCAAAAAGCCCATTGCCAACATCAACATCATTTTGTTTACCTTCAATGATACCAGCAAAACGTTTCTGTTCTAGTTTTTCTCAAAATCATGAGGTTAAAATCAACAACTTACGACAATTTCCACATGTTAATACCAGATACATCTGCTTCTCTGGTGGGAAGTACCTGATATTATTATATAAAGAATATGGTCATAGCCCTTTGTCTTTCGATTCTGTAGTTTATATTTGCAGGCAAGTTAAAGTAATCGCTTATATGTCATCGCTATTGCGACGATATATAGGCAACTTGCTTTATCTTTTCGACCATCGAAATATGACATCAGCTGCGATGTAACAAGCTGTTCTTCAATTTTCAGAGCCACACGAGCTTTCATACACTCTCTTCGAACTTTGTTTCTGTCAATAATAACGTCTGGAAGTCATAAGTCCTTTTTTTTTGCACATCTTTGAGAACAGCTGATATACTTGGAATAAATTGCAATTTTACATATATTGTAATGTATAAATGTTCATAATACACACCTGCCCCCAATAATTTTTAAAACTCTACAATTATTCATGGCAATTTAAAAATTGGGGTGTTTGATTACCTTTAAAAGAGATGTAATTCGGCTTTAAAGAAAGAAGTGCACCTTAATATCCAATGGGAGGGCCTTGAAGTTCACTTTCTTAAATCTGTCTTTCAAGTCAGACAATTTGTTCGACTCCACCGAGTCAAACTGCTGATCTCAGCTTTAATACACATTACTATACTCTTTTTGCAACATAAATTTAGACCATACATAGTAAAAATAATGCATATAAAGTTTATATAAAAGTATTTATTAAAAAAAAGTTGTATTTAAATGAGAAAACACATTAACAATGCACATTAGTATAGGGCAATACAAAAATAAAATGCTTTCAAAGTGACATAAATACAATGAATAAGTAATGCCAAAGCCAGGGATCAACAACCTATGGTATGCATGCAGGGCAATTTAAAAAAAAAGTAGTCAAATATAATTGATAAAATTTAAAAAAAAACAAAAAAAAAAAACATCTGTTTTAAAATGATTCCATTTCCGTTCTTACACCTTTTAAAGAGAACGTTGTTAGATATTTGTAGAAAAGGTGTATAACTGAAAAAAAAACTGTCAGAATTACCATGTATAATTATTCCCCATAAAAAAATAAAACAACTTGCCCCGGTGGCTTTGTGTGTTATCCCTGAGAAGGATAATATTATCTTACATTCTGATAAACGGAGAAAGAGAGTGTTGCCCCGTCCTCATTCATCTAGCAGTCAAGAGACTCGGGGCTCAACGGAGGGACACTAGTTCAACTATAGGGTGAGGATGGCATCTCTTCCTCATAAGCTCAAGCTAGTATGGTATAGTTAGTAGGGTATATATGTGTGTGTGTGTGTGTGTGTGTGTGTGTGTGTGTGTGTGTGTCAGAAATTAATTATAATGTCCCCTTACGAAAATAAAACAAAAAAAAATCACTCCAGAGACTTTGTGTGTTGACAATTATTTGGCAATTGTGTTATCCTTGAGAAAGGAAATACCATCTCACATTCTTGTAAATTTTCAGCCAGACTCACCGACTTTTTGAACTTTGAATGATCCTTAATTCTATTTCCATCCAATTGATATATTTTATTTATTAATTAAATATTTCATTAATCTATTTTTTTTTTTTTTTCCAACCTCTCCACTATCACTCATGCTTGTTCGTTGTAAGGCTAGTGGACGCTACTGCATAATCCGATAACTAGTGAATTGTTTTGGAAGAGTTTCCAAAATGCATGGCAACTGTGACACTGACTTGCCACCATGTTGTTTAAAAAAAAAGGAGGTACTGACCTTGATTAGTTTTCTTGGCTGGACGTGTGTGATGGGAATATTTTTTTATAGTGTTTAAGAATGCTGGAAACAAATTTTCTGGCCTATGCAGATAGTTATGAATGTCAAGCTGTTCTGATGCTTTTTTCCTATCATTCAGCATTTTTAAGATTTGAGCATAACTTGTATGTGATCAAAATTGTCCGTGAGGGTGCAGCCCGAAGCAGGGGAGTGAGGTCTCCCCCCCCCCTCCAACCCTTCCACTGATTCAGGAAAATTAACGTGGTCTAAAAAGCACCGCAAATAGCATGGCGGCAGGTCAGTTGCTCTGAAGACAAGCGTACGTATGACATCACACAGTTTATGATGTCACAAGCCCATCTACAACATTTAGTGACTTTTCTACTCATTTCAAAAGGAGAGAAGCACTAGGGGACAGATTCTGCAGTGTCACCGATTAGTGTTCTGAAATAGAAGAAACATATCACAAAAAGGTTGCTGATCCCTAACTTAAGCTATAAAATTTTCCTATGTAATAAAGAATTAATCAACAGTATATGCAGGAACTTCATACGCAGAGGAGGTTACAGGACTAATTTTATATATATATACAATATTGTAGTTTTTGGCAGGAAAAATCTAATGGAGGCTACAACCCTATATTCCTGCATATACCATTGGAATTAACCTCTTCAATGAATACAAAAGATAGTTCTAAAGAGCAAATAAAGAAATTAAAATCGCTATAAAATGAAAGACCACCACTGTATGAAGATCTTGCCATTTTATTCAAGAAATATATACAGTAGAACCTATAGCCCTAGGCAGAAAGTTCATAAAAAGGGTAGAGGTATAAAGGCTCAAGGGAGGGAGGTTTAGAGAGCTACAACTCATATATTCCTATGTTAAATATACAAAATTTCAATGTAAAGGGGAGTGGGGAAGTTTACAAACCACCTATGGTAGAACCTGCCTAAAATGACCACCTTTGAGATTAGACTGCAATGGTTACAATAGACAGATGGCCACTATACAGGACAGACTCTTAAGTTCCCGTCAGTTCTTTCTCGTATAAAAGACGGTCACTTTACAAGGTTCCACTGTAGATCACATTTAACGATATTTAGAAATTTTACACACATTTGTTTCAAAACATCCATCCATATATATGTATACAATAAAACCTCCCAACAACAATATCCGATAAATCCCTCTACAACGATAATTTTTCTCGGTCCGTATAATAGTGTTGTAGAGAGGTTTTACTGTATAATGAACCCTCCCTATAACAATAACTCCCTCTACAACGATAATTTTTCTCGGTCCGTATAATATTGTTATAGAGAGGTTTTACTGTGTAACATTTTTACATATAAATTCATTAAATAATAACCATGTCAAACCTAATCACTAACCACCATGGCATATTTACAATGTCTGGTTTGAAATAAACGCACTAAGGTGGAAATGAAGCGACAGAAAAATTGCAAAATCAAAGTAGTATGATCAAGTATCTACAGCACACCAGATAAAAATTTTTGGTACTTACGTATTATCTCGTCGACCATTTTTGCCACATGAATTTTTTCTTGGTCGCTGTAATTGATCATAATTATTCGTATTTAATCGTAACTTTACGATATTTTTGTTGTCTAAAAAATCGCAAGTTTACGATCCTTGATTATTTGCGAGACGCCATTTTGTTTGTTTGTTGACATTTTGCAGAATGAGTGCTGTTTCATGCCTGAACCCTGTTTTTTTTTGTTTTTAATAATTTTAGATGGATTATACTCTTCGGTAATTACCAAATGATGAGCATTCTGCGATTTTGTTTTTACAGGAAAAATGAATTCTCCTTTCATCGTTTACTAATTCAGGCAGCGCACATCGAATGTGATCGGAATGGTCATGAGTCGCGAAGCGATGATTGTGGGGGGGTCTCCCACCCAATTCGGTTCCTGTGATTCAGGTAAATGTACTAATTGCGTGAAAAATACTAATTGCAATATAATATTGATTCAGCCTTTTACTGATTCAGTACGCATACATCGAATGTGATCAGAACAGTCAAGAGTCGCAAAACGATGAGAAGGGGTCTCCTTTCGTCGTTTTTCTTATGTAAAATTTTGAAGATATATAATAAAAAATATCATAAATAAATTTTTTAACGATAACTCAGAAAACATCCCTCACTAACATTAACTAATGGTTTTTTCATCAGCAAAACCATCATAAAAATGCATCTGCAAAAAAAAATCGCAAGTTGCGTCGTGTAATGGAAATCATCGTAAAAATGCATCTACGATAAAATAAAAATCGTAAGTTGCAAAAATGGTTGATGGGATAATACGTAAGTAACAAATTTTTCACTAAAGAAGTGGTTCTCGAACATTTTATCATATAGAATTCATTTCTTATTCCATATACGTCTTTTCATGTTATCTCTTCATAAATATTAAGGAAAATCGAAAGAACTAATAATTACCACTGCTTGGACACAAACATAAAAATAAGGAATCTGTATAAAAAGATAGGTGGAAACAGTGCAGAAGAAAGACTTTTCTCCAAACTCCTCCTATACTCTAAAAATGAGGTGAAGGAAATTTCTTGGCTGCGAGCTTATGACAGCATTATCAGAACATCGGTATTTTTTTGGAACATTGCCAAAAAGATCCGTGATCAAAGGCGGCCATTAATTTTCGATGTTGAAACATGGAGGTAGATCCGCCATGCCATTCACGGTATTTTTGGACCCTGCAATTTTCCTGAATTGGTTAAAGGTTATTGGAGAGGGGGGATAGAAGACCCCCCCCCCCATGCTTCAGGCTTGGATATTCGAAGTAAACATACGCTGGTTGATTGGAGAATATTTTGTCATGAGGTGAGCATAGATATATGTGTGTGTGCAGGAGAAAAACATGCTTGGGGCTAAAGATAAGGTTATGAAAGTAGACGAAAGTACATTCGGCAAAAAGAATTATAATAGAGGAAAGTGGGTGAATGGAGGGTGAGTGTTTGGAGGAATGGGAGTGAGACGGCATGAAGATAAAAAAGGAAAAAATGTTCCTGGCATTTCTAGCTGTTCTAAAAAAAAAGATTCCTTCCTAAAAACACAGACGCCGATACATAAGTATCTTAAAATAACGATTTTTAAAAATTCGGACAGTAAAAAAATGAATTTTAAAAATTCAGACTGTAAAAAAAAACAATTTTTAAAAATTCAGACTGTGAAAAACAAACAGATTTTTAAAAATTCAGACCGGACTCTCAGATTACTACCAATGACGGGAAAGTTTCAAACCCAAGAAGGAAGTTAACACAATTAGCGACAAAGGCAAGCCTTTATTCTGCACTCACGCCAGATATACAATACCTACATAGGGTGATGTAAAAGTAAGAACACTTTTTAATAAAATGATATATTTATTGATGAAAGGATTTAAAGGGCTGGATGGCTTTGTTTTTTACCATCACGAAGTTTTTAAAATTTTATTTATACTGTTAAAACAGTGTTGCATTTAAAAATTTACAAAAATAATGTGAACTCTGTATCATTATCTGAAATTATTTATGAATATCCAAAGAGGGGAAAGTGAGGTATGGGAGAAGAGGAGGTAGGAGGGGGAGAGAAGGTATGGGGGAAACATGGAGCATCAACATGTCAGCAATAAAAAAATGTTTGACTCACACTGTGCAGGGTATGTGTGGAGGCAACGTGAAAAAGCAGATGAAATGTTTCCAAACGCCATAAAAACTTGGACGCTTAAAGACAGAAGTTTTTTTTGTTAAAAAAACATTAAAAAGGTTAATAAGTAGTTACTCCTTAAAAAAACATGGCGGCCAGGAAGCAAATGCATGATGATGTAATCCAGGAAGGAAGTTGCTACTCCTTGGCGACAAAGCATGCATGGAACACACATGTAGTTGGCCAATTTAGCAGTTAAGGACAAATTTACTTTGAGGCAAGTTGTATAGGAACTGAAAGTTTTTTCCGCAAATCCTGTATATGTTGAAATGTATGATAAACCTGTTTTGAGCCTCTGGGTAGATTACGACAAGATGCCACATTGAGGTATGTCAACTTTGGGCATTTTGACAAAAGATCTTTCAGCACATCGAGTAAAATCATTGATGCAGATAAGTTCAATTCTGTTAATGGGCACTCACAATTTTCACTGATCAATTGTCGAATAGTTTCATTCAATGGGTACTCAGCCCCCACCATAGATAAGTTTAAGCACTTGAGACTGTGTTTCCATTTTGTAATAATGCAATGTAAACTGACACATGCAATTTTGGCTCGAGACAATTGCAATGTTTCCAAAGAACAATCCAGGTTTGACAGAGGAACACACGTTGCAACAGAATTTCCTGTCAGATCGAGATTTTTAAGCTTCGTTGAGGAATGTAACATGCTCGTCAGTGTGCTGTCATCTGGTCCTCGTTGGAAAATAACCCTACAGGAGAAAGTTTCCAAGTTTGGAAAGCCTGGCCCATTGACATTCGGACTAGAAAAATCCACTTCATCTATTTCCAAAACCCGTAATTCAGGACAATGAATTTGAAACACATCATGGGGAAACACCAAGCTTGGTCCAGAAATGTGCTGGAGATGAAGTTCCTCCAGCGACGGACATGATTTTGCTATCTCTTTCATCAAAGATCCAAACTGTGAGAAACCATTTTCCGACAAGTCGAAACATTTTAAGTTGGGTCCACAAACTGCCAACAAAGGAGAGAAACAGGACAAAGTTAAGTTACCAGAAGAAGAAAATGTAACCTTTTCGAGAGCAGGACAAAATTCGGGAAGTTTTTTTAAGAGGAATAGCATCGAGCCATGCTTCATTCCCTTTGTTCGGCAATTGATTACTTTCAGTCTAGAGCAAAAAGGGAGTACAGACAACATATCTTTTGATGTCAATGTTTTTCTTAAGTAACTTACATTCAGCTCACGCGTATACAAAAGCAACTTCTTCAATTTCAATAAGTCAACCCGAGAAAGATTTGGATCGTCAACAGTAATCCATAATCTCGAGTCTGTAGCTGCGTCCTTCCAAGCAGAACAAACTTTGGACAATCGAGTTAACAATCGCACGACACCTTCCGACTTCACATAGAACTGGAAAATGATTACAAGAACTTCTCGTGGTAAATGTGGACAATGTACATCCTCTTTAATCGCACCAATGACTTGTGAATTCATCATTTATTGTGTTAAAAGAACTATCATAATATCGTCAAAAGAAATTCGGAACCATCAGCATGAAATGCCTTGTTCGCAACGAAAATAGGAAGACGATTTATGGTCCCGGCCACCAGACGCTAGAGGGCGTACGGACTGGACAGAAACTGGCAAAACGACCGATGTGAGCGAAACTTCTGCGCATGTGCGTGGACTGCTCCGTGGAAAATTCCTATAAGTGTTTCCATTTACTTGGCTAGAAAAACAGGAGAAAATAGCTACTCCTTCCGCATTTTTGTGCACTCGGGTGGAGAATATATTATTATACTATACTTATTATTTTATTTATATGTATATATATTTTATGTTATATTTATTTTGTTTAATTTTTTAAATTTTCTTAATAATTGTTAAATGTATATTGTTATTAGTTATTTTTACTCCATATATTATATTTTTAATTATTATATATTATAGAGTATCACCAATATCTATCCACTACTAATTCCAACCACTAATTCCAATCAAATCAACACCAACCAAAAATAAATCACTAACTATGCACCAAAACTGAAAAACACAACACAAACTCCAACCACTAATTCCAATCAACACCAGCTAAAAACCACGAACTCCCGCTATCGACCGACTATATGCTAGAAGATGTAGCTAATTTATAGCGTGTTTCGGCATTACTAGTACCTAAGAGCATTTACAGAGTCCACGCATATGCGCAGAAGTTTCGGTCAGCATCGGTCGTTTTGCTAGTTTCTGTCCAGTCCGTACGCCCTCTAGCGTCTTGTTCCCGGCCTAATGGGCCCAATCTGCAGCTCGTCAGAAAGTGGGACCTTCAGTGGACGCCCATAGCCAGAGATGAGAAAAAAAAAGGAAATTAACTAGGAATTTTAGACTTATTGAAAACTTTGATGGGAAAAAACTACCTTAAAAATGTTTATGTTCATTTTCACAATGTTAGTCAACAAGCACTTAAAAAAAAGACCCGAAATATTTCAAAAAAATTTTTCCCACCTTTTATTTTTTACCCGTTTATCTTTCTTGTGGAAAGTTTAATCACCTTTAATTTGGAATACTTTAAGTTTGAATAGAAATGAGTATGCAAGTTAACTAATGTATATTTTTATCCGGAAGTTCACTCTAACTTCTACCACCTGGATTACGAGGCCAGATAGCGCTGACCACGGCCCGCTCACGTGAGCCCAACGCCATAGAAAACCTGTCCCCAAATTTTATCAGTGGCGATTCTCTCACGCAGTTTTTCTCCGACAGATGGCGCCTGCTGCTTGGGTTAATATTGGTTCTCGCAGATAAACGTCCTTTTGGGAAAGTTGCTTGTTGAAAAAGAACTAACTTTTGCCCCGTGTCGCCTCATCCCCAGCACCAGGGGACGCCCCACGGGAGACAACTCGTAAATTTCAAATGGCAACCCCCATCGAGTAATACACTGTTTTAAAGGTCTCGTCGAGAAAAAAATAATGATATTTACAGTATGGCGTTTCGACACTCATAGCACCAACGATGTGTCCGCAAAATTCAAAATCGACATTTATTCTCCTGGGTTTTGCTCACTCTAGTAAGATCGTAGGTAAATGACGAAAACTGTAGAATGTAAAGCAATATGTGTTCTATCTACAAAATTTTTAGATTTTATGTAGCCCAATGGGGAAAGTTTCAAGGATCGCTTAAAAATATCAATATTCTAACCCTCAAAAGCTCAAAAATATTTTTATAGCAACAATAGCTGTTCGAAATAAAAATATTTCCATAGCAACAATAGTTGTTTGAAATCACACACGTGTCCTCACAAAAAGTATTCCTTTTTATACGAACACACTTCGAAGAAATGGTTCGTCCACTCAGTCACCGAACGGATATCATTCTTTTTCAACATAAGTTTCCAAGAAGGTGGATTGGCCGTCGTGGGTTCGTGAAATGGCCACCTCGTAGCCCAGATATAACACCCTTGGATTATTTCCTTTGGGGTCACTTGAAATCAATAGTTTACAAACCGCCACCTAAAATTATAAATGTGCTGCGCCAAAGAATATAGAATGAGTGAAATAAAATTACTCCACACACTTTTCAAAAAGTCAGAGAAAGCTTTGAGATCCGGCTTTATAACTGCCAAGAAGTACACGACCTTCTGTTTGAACAGCTACTTCATTAAACAGTACCTTCTCTTTCTTTTTCCCATTTTTTAATATTTTACTGCTAT
Source organism: Dysdera silvatica (assembly GCA_006491805.2). NCBI lineage: Eukaryota > Metazoa > Arthropoda > Arachnida > Araneae > Dysderidae > Dysdera > Dysdera silvatica. The sequence continues at coordinate 123,122,145 of QLNU02014802.1, read as the reverse complement.
CTTTTTAATATTTTTATTTGAGTTTTTGAGGATTAAAATATTGATATTTTTAAACGATCCTTGAAACTTTACATATTGGATTAATACGAAATTTAAAATTGTTACTGATAGAACACACATTGCTTTACATTCTACAATTTTCGTTATTTGCCTACGACCTTACTAGCGTGAGCAAAAGCCACGAGAATAAAGGTCGATTTTGAACTTTGTGGACACGTAGTTGGTGCTATGGGCTTCATAGCGCCATACTGAAAACATCATTACTTTTTTTCTCGATGAGACCTTCAAAACAAGGTATTACTCGATGGGGTTGCCATTTGAAATTTTCCAGTTGCCCCCTGGTGCTGCTGGTGAGTCGCAACACAGGACAAAAGTTAGTTCCTTTTCAACAAGCAACTTTCCCGAAACGACGTTTATCTGCCTGAACCCACTAAAAAATTAACAGTGGGGGGACTGACTTTTGAATCACCCCGTATAAATAATAATAAACAAATAACATTTGTAGAACATTACAGTGTTCCGGGTGTTAAAAGCTTTCGTGAAACAACACGTTTAACGTGTGTCCGGAACAATTTGTTTATAACCACGAGGCAATCAAAATGCCGCTTGGATGCTGTGTATTGTGCGTTTGCACTCGGTTGGCGTGTGATACCGTTAGCAGACGGGTTAGTCCATTGCAGTTTAGGGAAGGGCGTCTTGCCGAAACTGGTTTTTTTGCGCCAGAAAAACCAGTTCCTCCAAGACGGCCTTCCCTAAACTGCAATGGACTAACCCGTCTGCTAACGGTATCACGCGCCAACTGAGCAACCGAACGCACAGTACCTTCCTTTCTGGAAATTATGGATATGGTGATGCACCAAAAGTGGCGGTTTTCTCCTTTCTAAAGGATGAAAATACAAGAAAAATATGGCTCAGTGGGATTCCACGAACGCACTTTACACCGTCGAAACGCAGCAAAGCTTGCGAACTTCATTTTCAGATCGAAGGTATCATCCGGAATCTGTCGAAATTCAACAAGAAAACTGATGAGTGTTCTACCTTTTCTATGAAACGTCTCGATTTAAAAGTTGGTGCTACACCAAGTATATTTCGAAAATTGCCCTAAATATCTCTCGAAAACTTGTCCCACCGTTCGTAAAAGCAGGGAAGATAAAATTCGTGAAACTGAGGAATCCAGTTTGAGAGCTATCAAAGAAAGCGAAGCTGAATTCATTGCTCATCAGGAATCTATTTCCTGGCGCTAGTACAGATACTGTTCCATTTCGTTTTTAGTGAGAAGTGTTTCCAATACACTTGGCAACTTTGTCTTGGCTTGCCGCCATGTTGCTTACGTCTCAATACAGGCTCCGCCCCTTTCCTTCCTCCATCCTACTCTCAGCCACACTCTTCACCCCTCACCCTCTCCCCTTCTAATCTCTCTCTGTTCTTCACTCCTATTCCTTCAACCTCTCTCTCTCCTTCACCCCTAACCTTTTCCACATGTTCTTTCTCCTCCATCTCCCAACCCCTGTTTTCTTGGCGGTCTCTTCCTACTCCCCCCTAACCCTCTAATCCCTTTCCACTCCCAACTTCCACCCCCTGCTCCTTTTTCTCAGTGCAGCGAACAAAATAAAAACGGCATACTAACTTTTATTCCTTTTTATCTGTCAGATAACTTCACCTCTTTAACTACACAGTCATCCACGTTAGGCCTAGCCGCACCTTGCAAATCGGGTCCTTCTACTCCAAACCAAATAAACCTTCTCCCACAAACCAATCCAACAACATTCCTCTTCCCTTTCAACCGCAATTGAACAAAAAAATCCACATTGACACGTTCCGACATCTTTCCAATCGCTGCAACACTTCCATGACACTCAAAAGAATAACGAAGCAGCTTCAAAACGTCTTACCACCGCCACAGAGAAACACCGTATGATGCCCCACCCTGTGTGACATCACATGTTAAAATTTCTGACGTCAAAACCCGGCCTACAGCGACTTTCCTTCTCATTTCTAGGGGAAAATTGATCTTGTGGGACAGTATCTTGTACTACCACCCTATTTCTTTTTAAAATTTTAATAGGCTGCTAGAAATTCTGGATTCATCACCCCATAAACAAATTGGTTTAAACTAATTAAGGAGTCAAAGGCTACTTTTTTTCAAAATTGGTTTTAATACAGGGCCTATTACAAATTACACTGTTATAATACATTCAAATTTGAAGATGAAAACATATTTATATGGGCAAGAAATTTTTGTTGATAATAACCAAATCAAAACACTCTGTCATGTTAATAAGTTGGAAGTTTGAACTGAAAATTGTTTGAATTTTATAAATGAAATATCAATCAAAAATTCTTCGGCCAACTATGATAATAATCATTTAACAAATGTCTTGGTTTAAGTAGAGTGTGATAACCTTAATAAATGTGCTTCTCTTAACTTCCTTTCAGAACAGTTAAAACTTCATGTTAATTCAAAAGAGAGATATCATTATTCTGCAAATACAATGATTTTTTTTTTATTGCTTATGTACTCAATAAGCTCACATGCATATAAATATTTACAGCACTACAGTTCACTGATTAATTTAGCTCATCCGTCAAAAATAAAAACTGTTTACAATAAGTTCTTAACCAATCCAACCGATGAAGATAGAAAATTGTTTCTCATGTACGCACGTTCTATTGTCAGATTTTTAGAAAAGCATGAAAAAAATATCATACTACTTATGGATGAAATTCATGTTCAACCTTATTTGGACTTCAAAGATGGAAGTAATGATAGGAATGCATTTAACAACTCTTCTTTGGCTACATCTGTTTACGCATTCATGACATCCAGAGTCACATCAAAGTTAAAAAAAGTTATTTATATATTTCCAACTTCAACCATTAGCAGTGACACTTTTTTTTTAACGAAAATAGAAGATTCTGAAGGAAACTGCTGAATTCATAGATATCGTATCAACCTGGTTGAAAATTGTCAATGTGAAAACACCATTAAAAGGACAAAGACTTAAAGATAATTTCCAAACACCTCTAATAGTCGAGAATCCAGATGACCCTAAATTGTTATTTTTGTGGAAAATGATTTTCTGGCTTGATACTTGGAAATCTGGTGATTTTCCTCACAAACTTTCACACCAAACTCATACCGCTCTTTCTCACACAATTCATGGAATGTTGGAAATTACTCAATATTGCTTACAAGAACTTAAAATGAATTATGGTTAGTTGGGAAAATTTCGAACTGATCCATTGGAATATTGGTTTGGAAAATATAGACAATTATCAGGTGGTCAGTACAACACATCGATCAGGCAATTAAACGAAACGGAGAAAAAATTAAGAATTCAATCTCTTTTGACATTGTCATCATAAACTTTCGGAAATATACCCATAACCAGTTTTTCAGAAAACTTAGATTATTCTTATGAAAAGCAAAAACAGTGGGACAACTCATTTAATGCGGACATATATCTCGAAGAAAGTGATTTTCAACAAGCTGAACATGAAATGTCGGTGTTAAAGTATTTGGCAGGTTATTGTTATAAAATTTTAAGGAACATAAATTGCGAACTGTGTAAAACAGGGTTGGTGTATGGTAAGCAAATGGTTGTTGAGGAAAGTTATGATTTAATTAAAAATTTGAATCAGAGTGGTTTATCATTTCCAAAAGATGGTGCTATTCGTAAGGTTTTAATTAGTTATATATTGTTCAACAAACTACTTAAATATTATGGGGATGAGTTTCTGAACATTCACCACAAGAGAGATTTTGTCATAAATTTTGTTTATAAATACTGGCAGCTGCACGAATCGAAACATTACAAATTCAATATATGTGCAGATCATAAACATGAAAGCATTTTAAAATGCATTATTAATAGCAGAACAAACACTCCATTGAAAAACTATTGTGGAAAATTCAACGATAGACTGGGCAAAAATAATAAAAGGAAGCTGGATACTGTTTCTAATAAGTAATTTTATTTTTATCAGTGTTTTTTATGTTTTCTATAATGGTTTGTTTTGAAATTTCGTTTTACATTTTGTTAAAAAATCAAATGGGGTGTGACTGCGGGTTCAGTTCATGACTGGCAGCTCCATTTAAACAGGAAACCCTCATTTACAGTGAAATATGTCTATAAAAAAAATTTTCCAACAGGATAACGCTCGTCCTCATACCGCTGCTGTCGCCCAACGTGCTCTACGGAGTGTCGACATATCACCTTGGCTTACCAGATCACCAGATCTTTCTCCCATCAAGCACATATGGGACATTATTGGAAGACAAATCCAGCGTCATCCACAACCAGCATTAAGCGTTGCTGATTTGACTGACCAAGTGCAACAGGCATGAAGCTCCATACCACAAAATGACATATGGCACTTGTACGACACAATGCATGCACGTTTGTATGCTTGCATTCAAAATCATGGTGACTACAGCGGTTATTAATGTACCACCATTTCGCATTTGAAATGGATCTTCTTGCGCATACTTTTACCGGTAACCTTGAAACTTTAATCAAATAAATATGTTACCTAGACAACTGCTTTGCCTAAATTTCATTCCTCTAAACTCATTTCTTTTTGGTGTTGGGATTTTATTTTCCGCCAGTGTACATTGACTTTTAGCTCTCCCACATTTTATTTTACATAACTTTACACCACTCCACATTAACAATTAATATAGATATGGTGCATACCTACGCATGACAACAATGAAAACAAAGCCTAATAGTTAATACACACCGTTGGGAGATTTAAAAAAATATATTCTCTAGAAAGAAATGTTAAGAAATCCATGTTCAAAGGAAAGGACGTTAGCAAGTAACGCCACACTCAGCATATATTTTGATACATAACGAAATGTACATTTTATACAGGAAGTTTCCTCTGGCCCTGGTAACTTTTGAGTAAAAAGTTGTATGGTATTAGTTGAAAACTTGGAATAGTGAACTTGCATTAGACTGCGATAAGGTCTTTAATTTTGAATAACTGATCCTAAAGTTCATTTCCACAAATCCAGTTTTAGTAACGGTAGGCACTTTTTTGGTTTTTTTTGAGTGAAACAGCTCACTTAAATATATTTCGAATGAAGGGTGTAGCAATTTAAAAATCATACAGTTGAGGGCATAAGTAACTTTAAAAAAGATGTAATTTGGCATTAAAGAGAAAAGTGCACCTTGATATCTAATGAAAAGGACGCAAGACTCACTTCCTTAAATTGCTCCTTCGAGTCAAATGATTTTTTACTTCGACTCCATAAAGAATCAAATTGCTGACCTTAGAGTTTTAGCTTTAATACATACCTTTA
>QLNU02014802.1:123080593-123105104 GCA_006491805.2 Dysdera silvatica | reverse complement strand
TATGTGATTCATAAAATCTTTCGCCATAATATTTTTTTAAAGCAATTTAATTTTATTCATTTTTCAGTTTTGAACAAAAAACGTAATTTGCAATTTTATTTTTAGCATTATGCACATACATCTTTACATTACTAGCATTGTAGTTAAAATACACATACATTATTATATTTTGGAATCAATTAAATTATAATTAAATGTGAGTTACTGCTCTTTTCTTTTCAACTGTTGTGATTTATACACCATGTACATACGTAATATTATTCAATAATTTGTTTAAGATATTAAAAGTAAGAATATAGTCAAATTAAATAACTTCCATAAATTTGATATAACACTTAAGGGACCATAGGAGTTTTAAACGCCTAATTTAACGTAAAATTTACCCATTATTCCATCGTCAATTACAGAAAAACTACTTAGATTACCTTAAAAATAATTTGGAACCTGATAAACATACTTAAGCTTAATATAAAAATGCATTTTCCATTACTTATACTTTATAATATTTTTTTTATATGAACTTATATATATCACCAAGAAATTCTTTTTGAAAAACACACCTTGACAGCATCCGTAAGATAACTTGAAAAAGAAAAATGTGTTAATTAAATGCGTTAATTAAATTAATTTAATTAAATTTAATTTAATTAATTTAATTAATTTAATTAATTAATTTAATGTAATTAAAAATGATTAAATTAAATTAATTAAAATTAAAAATAAATTAATTTAATTTTAATTAATTAAATTAAAATGTGTTAATTAAATTAAATTAATTTCTTAAATAAAATTGATAACCATAAGTACGTCTATAAAATGAATAACGTTATTGCTATAATCGAAGTTTAAATACTTTTTTAAATTACTAAATATTAAATAACCAAATATTAAATAACCAAAAATGCCATAAATATACATTTATACTTCGCTCAAAATGCTAGAAATTTTGAATTAAATAAGTTAAGCTTAATTCATTTTATAGCTATTAAGGTGCGAAAGATATGTGGAAAGTTTCGTGTTTATATATCACATGGTTTGTTTTTTAATCTTACGGATGAATGCTAAAATCAGAGGAAATGAAAAAAACGCGATTAAAGATTGAAGTTATGCCACATTGGTTTCACAAATTTAAACGAAACTTCTGAAATATTTGAGGTAAAAACATAATTTTGATCTTAAATTGTTCATAGAAAATGGCAGATTTTTTAAAAATTTGAAATTTAAAACTCCTGTGTTCCCGTGAGAGAAACCGGAGGGCTAAATCTGAAACAAGTGCCGCCGGGGGAACGGATGGGGGTGCTGTAGCAGTGATCGCAAAAACGATGGTATTTCCATCGATCGCTACGATCGCAAAAGCGACGACACCACCCCACTTACCATAACAAAATTTATTTTGTTTGGCGCAGCATGATATTAGTTGTCTTTGCGCCACAAAAATTAACCAACAATAAGGGTCCTATGTTTTAGACAAGACATTTTAGTAATAGGTCACCATTAGAAAAATTCAAATGATTTAAATTTTTACATAATGCTACATATGATTCGAGAACAAATATCTGTTTAAATATTGGAACAAAAGCTGGAACTGAATTTAATAAAGTCAAGAAAATTAATATTCCATAAGCATAAACTGAGGCATTAAACACAGTGTAGCAAATTGTCTTCCTAATGACGTGTCGGCGTAATGACGTGTCAGCGAAACGACCCCGTCGGCGAAACGAGCCTGTCGGCGTAATGATCTGTCAGTGAATTAACGTGTCGGTGAAGTGATTGTCGGCGAAATGAACCGGACCCGTCTATCCAAGCCCAAGGTGGCAGTTGCTACTTTCATCAGTTTTTCATTCCTCTCCTGGTCGTATGCAGCATATTATTTTGAGGCTTGGTGGATTCAGGGGGCTTCCTCGTTTGTTTTCATTCAAGTTTGTAAATGACTAGCAAAGAAAAAGAAGGCTGAACTTTGTTAAAAGTTGCCCGAAAACCATAAAATACAAAAAGTTTCTTGAGACCTTGAGAGTATGCGGCGTATACTTGGTATTTTTCATGATTTCTTGAGAGTACGCAGCGCATACAGCCCTGATTAAAAAATTATAAATGATAAGGGAAGTTCGCAAGAATATTAGAAAAGAATATTAATATATGTTGTTATGAAAGGAGAAAGAATGTAAAAAGCTAATAAATAAATAATTAGAAGTGTTGATAAATAAATAGCCAGAAGTGCTATTGAATAATAGTTCGAAGTGTACAAAGAGAGTGGAACTTTTCCTAATGTAGATATTATTTCGAAAATATTTTTAACAATGCCAATATCAAATGCAACAGGTGAAAGATCTTTGTCAGTTTTAAAATGAGTTTTAAAACTATTTACGGAGTACGATGGGAGAGGACAAATTGAACAGCATGGCTATATTATAAATGAAACAAGAAATTTCGAACGAAATAGATACTGCAAAAATATTTGAATTTGCTAAAGAGAAATTGAGACGCAAATTCACATAGAAAATATTTTTGAAGTACTCACATAACTTAGTTCACCATTACATTTTTTGAAATAATTTCTGATTTTTCTTGAAACGTTGAGTTTATTATTACAACTCATTAAAAATCTAATACTGAAATATTTCCGAAAAAAATCCTCAGTTCCTTACACAATTTTTTTTGAGGGGGACGGGGGCTTAGGCCTAAAGGATTCAAAATTTTTACCGCCAGAGGCTTCCAATAGACTTAATCCGTCTCTGTTATTAGAAAGAACAATGAAGGATAATAGAATTTTTTATTTTTTGAATTCTTTGCTACCGCGTGTTCATACTTAAAAATCCGGCCCTAACCGATCGAAAGAAAATATGATCACGGTTATTTTACAAATAATGTTTAAAAAAATGCATATATGTATTATCAGGATATTCCATTCCTTTCGGTAATGAAGTTAAAAAAAGAAAAAAAAAACAATCTATCGCCCAAACAGGGGCCCAAACCCTGGACCGTTAGGTTAAAAGCCTAACGCTCTACCGACTGAGCTATCCGAGCACAGTACGTATTGCTTATAAGGACTTAAAACTTAGTCTTCTTATGTAATCGCATATTTTTTCAAAATTTCAATACAATCCAACCTTGTTAAAACAAATCATCTTTAATACGAACTATTTTCGGAAATACCGTCAGATTGTATAGCATACTATCCTTTCAGGATAAGATGAATTACTATTGATCCGAACAGATTTTCTGGTCCTCTTGGCAGGGCCCGGGGCAGACAGTCATGAAGGGGTCCTCACCCCTCCTGTAACCACGACAGATTTCTGATTACTATGTTTTTTTTTATCATTATACAGATGAGTGAATGAATTTTACTTATAAGACCAAGGTAGATATAACACATTATCTAGTTATATTTTCCTTGTCTAACGGGGAAGGAGCCAGAGAGAGAGAGTAAAAGATTTTTTTAAAATCCTGAAAAATCTCTGGACTGTCCATAAAACAAATATTAAAATTTTTACGAATGTACTGGACAAAATTCAGGGGCCCCCCCTCAAAATCAGGGGCATGGGGCAGATGCCCCACATGCTTCTGCATAAATCAGGCACTACCTCTTGATGTTCTTCTTAATGAGGTTTGACTGTATATATGTATATGTAGTATATGAAATATTTGAGTAAAAAATTAAAATTATATACAATTTTGGTTGCAACACTATTTATCATACTTCCATTTGCCATTTCTTATAAAATTTATTTTCGAATCTTGTATATTTTGAGACTTATTAAAAACAGACAAATAAAACTAATTCCAAAGGGACAAATATATATATAGGCCTATGTATATACTTTTGTCATTATTATTATTGTGGGATTAAAAATAATAATCGAACCTACAGGCATCTGTTGCTGGAAACAACGGATCCTGTCCGATCACTTTTTATCAATAACATTGGCGTAAGCAGGGAGGTGTTGAACCCCCATCGCAGTGAAATTTTGCATATTTAACATAAGAATGTGTAAATTCCCCCACTTACAAACTTGATCAGTAAATAATAGGTTTCTTTAGCTTTCGAGATGGATTATCATATGGTGCCAGTGCACAAGCCCAAAATCCTGGCACCTTCCTCCCAGTTTTTAGGAATCTTCTCAATGGGTTACTGAACATAGGTTGAGGCGGATCCAAAGGGATTTTGGAGAGGGCAAACGTAAAATACAATAAAGGGACCTACTTATAACATGCCCGCATTTAACAAGTTTTGGTATATAGCGAAGAAAACGTTGATTTTTGGTATAATAATTAAGCACAATACAACTTAACCGCTTTTAGCGAACAAGTGTTTTTTGGACCCTGGATTTAACAAGCAATTAAAAAAATAAAATAAGAAATAAAACTTTTTGTAAAAAGTCAGTCGTTATATGCGGTTGCTCGTTATAACCAATTTCCACGTCATTTTCATGGATTTGAGAGGAGAAATTTCATTAATCCCCCTCCCCTGGATCCTTCACTGACATAGGTGTAGAGTTATATAGGGCCCCTTGAGTGTACCCCCTCAATATTTTGCAATTTTAGATACATTGTAGTGTATAAATATCTATAATGTGTACTTGCCACCCCCAATCATTTTGAAAACTCTACGTTTTCAAAATGAAATGGTAAAATAATAATAAAAAGATATAAAAGAAATAAAAATAAAAAGATGATAAAACGTAAAATGAACAAAAGCCACGATAACAATTACGACAAAAAACATGTAACTAAACTACAAGTACTTTCTCCGATGAGCCAAAAATTAAAACCTTATGAGGGGTTCAATATTCTGTAATGTCCTCTCTACAGTCAAATAAGATAATCGATTTGTAAAAATGAAATATTTACAAAATGCAATAAAACAAGGTAAGCCTAGACATTAATATCACACGATAGTAAAGAAGCCATGAAACAGAGACGAAGAGCTGCAATCACAGAAAACATTTATTAGAAAAATAGAGGTAAAATACTACATAACATCCATGCAAGCTAAGACCATCAAAAATAATACCCGTGTCAAAAATTCAACCATAACATTGTTCACAATAAAGAAAAAAAAATCAATCTCTTTAAAAGATTACAACGTATGAGCAAGTTGACTGCCCTTAAAATGATATCAATACCCAACAAACCAACATACAAATTCAAAACTTGATCCACAATTTAGTATAACATTTGCAAAGAATAATGCATAACCAACATCCATATATCCTATAAATGTTTACAAACCAGCCACCATAAGGTATTAAAAACCTTGCACCAAACATAACCACTAAATACTGGCCACAGCTCCCTGTTTAGGTTGTCCAACCTAATGTAAGTATGTAAAAAATAGAGACAGAGAATATAAAGCATACAAAAATATGGCAGAAGTTAATGGTTTTATCAAAATAGGTATTATTTGCGATGAGGAAAAAGATGGCACAATACAGTTGCAGAGCTAATATGTAATGGCGATGTTCTCATTCGCGTAACTTTATGTGCATGTTGCAGAATCACTTTCAAATTGTCTATCATATACATCACATGAGCATAAAGGCCATAGCACACTATTAAGAAAGGGAATTTTGGTAAAATTTAGGGTGAGGAGTGATAGAATTTTTTTCTCATAAGGGATTTGTGATGATATTGCTCCAATGAAGAGGGTTTAATTCTCCCTAACGTATGGCCTTATGAGCATACTTAAATGCTAGAGATCTAAGAACATTAATCTGTACCTTTTAATGAGAATACCTACCAAATGCAAATAATTTTTTTCCCCATCTTAGAGCACAGCAAAGCTTATGAAGGCGTACTCTACAAACATCTCATAACCAGCACCCAAGCCTACTATTTGCATTTTTTAAATAGAGCACAAACATCTACTATGAGCGGGGGAGGGAATAAAAGTAAGAACATTTCCTGCGCCTAAAAAAAATATATATATATATTTACGTAGAACTACATTTGAAATGATATAACAGAAGAATATATGGGTTGCTACTCTTGAATAACAGAGTATTCAATTTCAAGACATACATCATATCTATGAATATATAGACCAAGTGCACTATTAACCTTCCCAATGTTTAGCATACTTCTTCTAATAACAAAAACATTATGGAAATTAACTTTACAAGTTCTATAAACTCATAATATTCTTTAATGCAATAAATCAGCGGTTTTTTAACTTTCATAGACCATGGACGCACTTCAGAGATCATTCGCCCTTGCGGGCCAATTTTCACCATTTAGGAAGGAATTTTTCGTTCCCTTCTAGTTTATTCTTAGCATTAAAGAGTAAATGCTCTTGTCTTGTTAGTATTTTTTCGAACCTTTGTAGAACACTGGGTGAGTCTCGCGGACCCCCTAGGGGTCTGCGGACCACAGTTGAAGAACCGCTGCAATAGATATTAATGCTAAGTACTTAATATAATAGCTGTATGTTGTGCCCACATGTTATGATTGCCAATAATAATGTGAACATGTACATTTCTTTACAACAGTGATTCTCAACCTGGGTCAAGGGTGAAAATTCGGGGAGATAGATTGTTTGTGGTTTTACGGCTCAAAGACTACAATGGTCATGCTGCGCCGGGACCTACTGTTTTCCGAGGAATCCGAACCTCTTATGGCCTAGGGAACCAAACCCTGGACTATAGTGAGCAGTGCAATCTTTTTATGAGATCTCTGAGTAAGCGTTCTTTGCACCGTTAGGAGTCGAACCCTGGTTAACAGAGAACTAGACGAACGTGTTACCACACTGCGGCACCGAAGGGAAAGTTGGGGGAGGTGGAACCAGAGATAGATGAGTGAAAAACTTAACAAGTTTTAAAATATTTATATAGGTTACAATAATCATATTTGATTGAAATTAAATATAAAAAGCAGGGCTGGACTTACGGTGATAGAAGCCCTGGGCATAGCAGATTCTAGCGGCCCTGGAAAACGCTTTGACAAAACAAAATTGATTTCCTGATACTTGCAATACATTTTTGACAGCCCTAAATTTTAGCGAGCCTGGACGGACACCCAGCTCGCATTCCCAAAGCATGGCTCTGTAAAAAGCAGCCCTTTCAAAGAAGCTTTAGTCAAGAAAAAAATAATTATTAGTTAAACAACCGTAACTATTATAAATGGAGGACTATAGTAGGTAGCAAATTTTCCTCAACACACAGCCGCATGAATCTGGATTTTTCCACCCTTGTCAATATTAAACAAAAACACTACATACGGTTGAATGTAGAGAACGATCGTAAATGTGTGCTATCTCAACCGAGACAACACTTTACAGGACTTTCTGGCACAGCATGGTCCTAATCGTTCTTGACCTATTAAAATCCAGCCAACCTACAAGGGACTTACGGACTCAAAATGTCAAACATCTGGTGAAATTTCTAACTGTTCAATTCAGTTCTTGCTCGTTTTAAGGTGTGTTTTTTTTTAATTTTAAAAATAAAACAAATGCCTATTTCTTTGTACAATTTAATATTTTAGGTTGTTCAGAGTTCTGAAGGAGGTGCATGAGGTTAGATTATTCCAAAGAAACGTCAGCTAAAGAGTTGAGAATCATTGTCTACACCAACTTTTGATGAATATTTTGAAACTAATCCCCTTTCTCCTATTATAATATACATTCCAATATTTAGAGCTTAGCACCAAAAGCATGAATGGAATAAATGTAAACACGAGCATAAAACTAGGCAAATGTAAAACACTATCCTCTATGGAAAATGACTTCATTATCACTTTAAACAAAATGAGCATATATAATGACTGTGCACGTGTGGATATGCACTTTTCAGACCTTTGGTTAGTTTCACAGTTTATCGTAAACAATGCACACGTGTGCATTATTTTATTCTAACATGGGGAAAAAAGGAGGTATAGTACAAATAACACTATCTAAAAAAAAGACTGAATATATTCTCTTTATATTTACACCAATCTTAGTCTTCTAAACCATTTGGTGATCTAAAAACACTTATACAAAACACACTAGAAATGATAACATACGTTAAAACATGATAAACACAGCGGCAACTAAATGATATGAAAATAATTTGCTATTTAGAGGAAATATCGTTTATTATTTAAAAAATATTTTTTGGTCATTCAAATCTTGGGTCTCAGGGTCCATGAATAAAGTTGACCTTTAATATTATGCTCATAGGCATACACAGAAAGTTTGGAAGTGGAATTACAGAGCTACAACTCCATATATTCATATGGATATAAACAAAATTTCATCGCAATAGAAGATTACAACCTCACCTGAATACGCGAGTAATTGTGTAGTACTGAAGAAAATGAACTAGAGGTATCTTCCCCAGCCCCCCCAAAAAAAATCCACTTATTCAAAAGAAGTACTAGGGACTCCAAAAAACGGGGCCTTAGATTTTTAGAATTTTGGTTATTACAATTTCTAAACAATTCCCCTATTAATGGAAAAATGCGATTTCTGAAGTCACAGAGTCATGATATGCAAGCACATCAACCATGATGATATGTTTTGAAAAGTCACCATAGTCTGGAGTAACACCCTAACTTAAGCAAAAAATATGGATGAGAATTTAATTTCCTTCAAATTTGAAAGTGTGAGAAAGTCTCATGGCCGTGCACCAGGGGAGAGGGGAGGTTGAAGGTCTAACTGCTTATTATGATAGAATTTCCATATATATATACATACAGTAAAATCTGTCAACAATGGTATTTTTCATCTGTTCCTGATGGCATGTTAAACCTTGTCCATAGCGATAACTTCCCCTGAACCCTTGAGTATCATTATAAACATTTTCCTGTGTACACTATATATATCAGTGGCTGCTCGTGGCAAGATTTTAGGGTGTGTGCATGAAGGCTAATTCACCAAAACGCATCAATTTATGGCCTATATTCGTCAAGAAACTGGTTTTTAGCTCATTCAGTAAATAAGAAAGAAATTTATGGTAACTTTGGGTTTTGGTGAATTGGCTTCATGCACATACCCTAAAATCTCACCATGAGCCACCACTGGTGTATATATATATGGAGTTGAAGCTCCTGTATCCTCTCTTACGAACTTTCTGCATACATCAATGGAGAGTCCGTAAATTAAAAAAGCGAGAATCGCTTAACTAAATCCTAACATTGAAAACAGAATAACCACATAGTACAAATTACCAAAAGAAAAAAAAAATGCAAATCCCTTTTAAATGTAATCAGAATAACATCCCTACGTTTATTACCACAAAACAAAGTTTCTGTTAAATACCACCGAAACTTTCAATAAAAGGCATCTATAAAAAATCGATTTTGTGACATTTTGATTCCTTTCGAAACATTGCGTTCACAGACACTGCATCAATTATGGTGGCAATTTTTATATAAGATTTTCATATGAAGGTATAACTGCGAACAAACAACAGTGTATAAAATATTAAAAAAATTGTGACACTAAGATTGTCCACAGACAATATTTTACAGTATTTGTTAATTGCCTTAAAGTGCAATCTACAAAGAACAATAAGGAACATTTTATGTTCCCTCCATAAATATAATTATACCTTATATCACACCCTTGCGACAAAAGAGTTACAACCCAAAATTCAGTGAAAATGACAATGTTACAACCAGTTGTTGAAAACAGTGCAGTATCCTCCCGTGAGAAACATTAGACCATAAGTTATTCGGGTTTCGGCTAGTTGGCACATGTCATTAGATGAACACAACATCCCTCAATTCAGCCAGAAACAGTTTTTTGCATTTTCTCGGATGGAGTGGATTTTTTGAATCGTAACACTTTCACCGCAAGGGTGCGATATGAATTAGATATTCAGATACATTAAGCTAAATATCATAATCGAAATGTATAATTCAGTGGATTTAATCTACAACGATCGAAAGAATATAAAATTTCCTAATCGTTCTTTTGCGCAAGACACACCTTTACACTGACACGTCATTACTATCAACTCTTAAACTTCAAATACTTAAAAGTATACTCTAATAGCTTTATTTGCTTTTTCAATTCCTTCCTTAAAGTACAAAAATATACATATACATTGGAGATTTTACAAAAATAGTTTAATTATATTCAACACCAACTTCAATGAGAATAACATAAAAATATAACCTTGTATATAAATTAAATATATATGTGGAAACACACGTAAATGCAGAACACTTTTATTTACTAACTACCACTCAGCCACTGACACATTGACCTGTGACTGAATGACAGCAGATTCTAAAACTTGCCGAAGCCATTTTAACTAGAGAATTTAACTGTCCAATTGATAACATTAAGAGGCTGTGTCAAACATTTTATGTTTTATTAAAGATAATTATGGTACTTTCATTTGATGCTATTTTAAATTACAAATTATGATTTCATATACAACAAAATTTACTTTTCATTGCATAATTATGCATTCATAATTCATTCTTAGCTTACACATTAAGAGGAAAAACAGTTAATATATTGTAAGACAGTCAATATAAAATAGTCCACAATAAACTAATGTTAATTAAGTTATTAACTCATTTATGGAAAACGATGAGAATCAAGGGCAAAGCCAGGTATCTGTGCTGGGGAAATGGGAGGGGGGGAGGGGGGCTGGCTAAGATTAATTCACTGTTTAGTTTCACAAAACCTGAGGCTAAAGATATTTCAAAATAGTTTGTCAAATCGTTCTTGGATGGTGGTACTAGATTTCTCCCTTTCCCTACTACAGGGTTGATGAGAACATGAGAACTATCTGAACTAAACATTACCACAAAATAGTTTTCAATGCATAAACCACAGTGTATTTACAATTAATAGTTTCCCTTCCTTTTTTCGGTTTGTAAACCTCAGCTTGAGCTATGATAATCTAATAACATAGGATATTCTTAAACAGCTTGTAACATATAAATTACTAGGATAAAATAATGGATCAATCAACGTGAAATACGAGTACCCAAAAATTTAATTATAGTGAATGAACATCTGAAGGATAAACACTTAAACTGTGCAAGCCAAACTTAATGTACGTTCTAGTCATACTTGTAAAAAAAAATTTTTTTTCAATCATACTTAGAAAAAAAAATAATAATTCAAAGTTGATTTACGCATGGGAATTTTAAACTGTACAGATTGAAATTTAATTGTAAATTCATTCTACTATTAAAATTTAGAAATGGAAAAGACTTGGCACTGTGGAATATACTGCAAACCTTTCATGTTTTTATTATTTTTCTACTGCCAGACTACTTCATATACATTGTCCCCAAATGTATATTAATTAGTAATATAAAATTTACTTAATGAAATAGTAGCACTTGCGACGAATTTAGGTCATATAGTGCCTGATGTGAGCCCCAAGTTTGTCACACCTTTCCCCAACTGACAACGCAAATTACACCCAATTAAATCCAATACTTAGAAAGGGGACTTTGGATTCGTAATTAGGGGTCTAAAATCCACAAATTGCAATATGTCTCAGTTGGTTGGTTGTAATTTTATCGTGCAAGGACAGCAATAATCAAGTGCCAACCAAGGTGATATCGTACCTACAGTATAAAATAAGAATAAATTAAAATGGTAAAAATATATTTAATGTAATAAATTTAACAAACGAAGCGATTTAAAAAATCAAATGAGATGGATGAAGTCAATGTTAGATAAAAAGTTAAAAATGGGTTGATTAAAAGAATTGCATAAAATGTCACGGAGGGTAAAAATGTTTTGGTTAAAAGTTAATGAGCGTTACTGGTTAAAATTGGGGTAAGTACATAAAATATGTAAAACATTTAATGCTTCACCACATGTGGCACACATCGGGACATCTTCACGCTTTGGAAGATGTTGATGGGAGAAGCGTGTATGCCCGATGCGAAGTCTAGCCAGAGTGACTCTTTACTACGATCACTCTTGTAGCTAGACTGCCACACCTCAATACGAGGTCTAATGAGGTGAAGAGTATTAAAAACTTGCTCGTCCCAATCCAACTGCCATATTCTGTATCAGTTCTCAGTTAAGGACTCCCACCTGGGGTAGTTGAATAATTAAGCTATTCAAATCAGTAAAGCTTGGTTGGTTGGTTGGTTGTATTTTTATGGCGCAAGGACAGCAAGGGTCATTATTTGCCAATTAAGATGAGAATGTGCACACAGGCTTAATATAAATTAGTAAAGTGTATTTATTAAAATTTTTAAATAAAACTTTCCTGTAAAGGTAAATGCATATTTAATAAGTTTAAAAATTAGAAAGGTTTTAAAAAAAGATAGGATGTAACTTAAAACTAGAAAACATACAAAAATAAGACTAACAGAACATAATATATATTAGACTATTAAATGCTCACAAAGAAAAGAATGATTTACAAAATAATTTTTTTCTTTGTGAGTGTTTAATAATTTAATATAACTACATCAACTATGATGAGGGAATTACTGTGATTAATATATACCGTCTCTTTATACATAGAAATTTCCATAATTATATTACGGATGACTTCCTTTAACTTTATACACTATTTCAGTACATATGGTAAATCTACGGAAACTGATCGATTACAAAAACAAGATATTTCTCTTGATGAACACACACACACGCCAAATGAAAATTAATGGACTGTACACATATTTAAAATAAAAACTGAACAAAAAAATACTGTCAAATGAAAATATACTACTATGTATGCAATATTTTTGATAAACTGATAAAAAATTTGTCTATAGAAAAAGAATAAACATTAATGTAGAGTTAAAAAATATTGGAATATCATTATCAAATTAACTATTATCATTATAAATTATAGGAACATTATCAGTATAATATATATATACACATACATATATATACAAAAATACAATTTATTGTAAACTATTGGGGGACTTTATATG
Source organism: Dysdera silvatica (assembly GCA_006491805.2). Classification (NCBI taxonomy): domain Eukaryota; kingdom Metazoa; phylum Arthropoda; class Arachnida; order Araneae; family Dysderidae; genus Dysdera; species Dysdera silvatica. Next base: position 123,092,258 of record QLNU02014802.1, on the reverse strand, counting down.
ACTCTACGTCTATGCATTTCAGTTAGATTTGCCGTTTTATGGTTGTCCTTATATCTCATCTAAAATAGAGCCGGTATATCTCTACCGACTAGTGATGTGTATGGGTACAAAAATGCCCAACTGTTTGAAAAACTGTTTTAAATAAACAAATTACTTTTCTAAATGGACTAAAACAATTGTTGGATCATTATGGCCATTAAACCAATCATCAAACACAAAAAACAGTTTGTAATAAAATATAAAACAGCAACAATTCTCCAAAACCGTTGGATCGTTTACGAGTAAGTAGACTTAAGTTTTCAAACTGCAGAAAACGTTTACCGTTTTCATTTTATAACTTTTTTTTTTACTAGGAGTAACAGCTTAGGAGCTGTCGTTTGTAAAAAACTTTTAGTGAAAATCTGTTTTTGCCAATCATACAGTTGATCTGCCATAACACAATTTTACTCTATTATCATTTTATTAAACAAGACTGGAAAATTTCTGTGAAAAGACCGTGAAACTGTAGTAAAATATGGTGTAGTAAGTAGTTGGTAAGTATGATGTAGTAAGTAGTTGGAAGGTATTCTCACCTACAATTTTTCATAAAATTATTTTTTTCTGTTAAAGCAGAAAGATGTAATTTTATGAAACAATTTATTGGTACAATTTTCTGCATTAAATTTTTTATGTTGATGGTATTTGTGATTACAAATATATTTTTAAACATATGAATAAATTAGGCACGTGATATAACAATACCAATAAAGATAAGAGATTATAAAAAAAGAGTATATAATATTGTTAGCAACATTTAATGCAAAATCCAAATTTTTTTGTTTATTCAACCTGCTTTTATCTCGACCATTTTTAAAAATAGTTGGTTGTTTATAAGTTTTTTAGCGTTTTTACAAAAAGCAAAAAAAATGACCACCACTACTAACAACCCAAACTATATGCACCAAACTACACAGCCCTGGTACGTACATTCACCTTTAACCCATTTTCAGCCAACGTTAAGTTAACACAACTTTACTTTTGGTATTTTTTTTTCTATATCCTAATTAATTTTCCCCCTCAAATTTTAGCATATCATATTTAGAAACATTTGTTCTTACTAAATATAATTTTTTGCAAATGGAAGCAAGTTAAAGGACGATGCCAGATGTCTATGGGATTTTGCCTACGGCGTTCCACAACAAATCAGACGCCATTCGACGCGCCTCACTGAATAGATGAAATATGTCAATGGGCGCAAAGCTGTCAGATCATGCAGTCACGAGTTAGAGGTCATAAAAGGTCATTCTGTGAGGAGAATCTCCAATGTTATTAGGATTTTGTCTATCAGCATTCCACAACAAATCAGACGCCATTCGACGCGTCTCACTGAGTAGATAAAAAATATCAATGGGAGCAAAGCTGTCAGATCATGGAGCCACAAGTTACTGCTAAGGAAGAGTGCCAATGTTATTAGGATTTTGTTTATCAGCATTCCACAACAAATCAGATAGTTATATAAATCAGATTCCTTACTAACTTGTAACTCGTGACCGCATGATCTGACAGCTTTGTGTCTATTGACATTTTTTATCTACTCAGTGAGACGAGTTGAATGACATTTGATTTATTGTGGAACGCCCATAAGCCATTTCTGGTATCCTCCTTTATAATTCTTCAATTTTACGTGTTTTCAGGGATTTTCAAAGATCCATTTTTGTAAAAGTATAGTATTTACCGATTGACGAATATAAACATTTTTTTTAAACAATCTTTTAGATGTTGATAGTTTGTGAAAAATGGAAATTACAAAAAATGATAATTATAAATATACAATATTGAAGAAAGAAAATGTTGCATTAACGCAATGTTGGCCGGCTTATAGCTGCACCCTTTTGGGGCAACCTTGAGTTTGGTTTGGCTTTTCCAAATTCTTTCTTTGAATGTTTACTTTGACTAGCATTATCGACAGCTAACAATAGTGACAATGCAATCTAACTTTTGCTACTTTGTTTCCTTTGTTCTATAAACATTTATATATTTCAGAATTTGACGTTTTCCAAGATTTTTACACTGTAATTTTTTACGGTTATAAAATGTAATAATTAGTTATTTGATTTAATACCCATTATGAACAAAGAGCTTTTATTTATTATGTTTATTGAGTATATATATAGAGAAACTGAAATAGGAGTGTTTCTGAAATCCTCGCCCTCCTCCCCCATGGGCGTAGCCAGCTTTCCATCTCGTTGAACAAACCACTGGTAACCCGAAATATATTATCAAAAATACTAAAATATACCCAAATGTACTTCAACTTTTATTTCTAGGGGGCAAGCGCCTTGCCTACTCCCTTGGCTACACTCATGCCCACCTTCCCACCCCACTGTGATTATAACTCGTTAGTACCCTTTCCTTGTAGTAAAAAAAAAGACCCCTCTTGGTTTTGGGGCCACATGCTGTGATTTGGTTTGGCTTAAGTAGTTTTACGCTCCAAAGGTACACGTTGCAACTACCTGAGACAGAACCAATGGCTGAACGCAACACATCTGAAAAAACAAAATGCTATTCATTTTTTGTTTATTAGACTTTTTATTGGTTAATTAGGAATTCCATTAGCTAATTAGAACTTTTTTAGTTAAGATTTTCATTAGCTAATTGGGATATACGAAATTTTCATTCCTGAATTGGAATTTTTATTAGTACACAGTTAATTTGAATTTTTATTAAATAATTAGAATTCTATTACGTAAATATAATTTTATTAGATAATTAAAATTTTATTAATTGGATTTTTATTAGTTAATTATTCAGATAATTATGGGAATATCTGTAAAAGCATTTTAAAAACATGAAATTTCTCTTATGTGAAAATTATGTATTAAAGAAATCCTGAATTTTGTACTCATATAGGAGCTGACCCTGTTAACTGCCAGCATTGCGTTAACGCAACATTTTGCTGTGTCCCCACCTCCATACATATCCTAGGGTTCTTTTTAATGAAACACTATTGCTATGGTCATAAAAAGCATATGAATTTTCATGCAATTACACTATAAATTTCCATGCATAGCCATTAATCGGTTAAATAGGACTATTAATCAGAACATGTAGTGAAAAAAACTTCCATTTTTTAAAACCAAGTTAACTTAACAAGACGAAGAAGTACGTGTCTGTCGACGAAGGGTTGGAACTTTGAGTTCAGCATTTAAACTACGTTTACAATACAAGTCAATAAAGGAACAAAGGTTCAAAGCCTTCGCTAAACCTTGACAATTCCTGCGAAGGTAGAACCATAAACCATTTAGTTACTGGAACACAATGAACGGTGGAAGTCCTGAGTAAAATGTATCTACAATATATTTGTAACTGGTGATAACGCAACAAAAAATAAAACAGTTCTTCCATGAAAAATGGCAAAATATGATGTATAGGTCCATACTCCCATCATGGATAGCTTCATGTATGTAAGTTGTACTATTAGAAGGTGTCATGACAAAAGTATCACTCTAGGTATCAGATATTGTTCCCAGAAGCAGAAAATCATTTCAGTACTTAACTACTTCCTAGAAGAATATTGTTCTGAATGACTTGTACTGGAATGACGCAAGTATGTTGGATTTGAAAGGGTGCTCCAACATGATTTTTTGGGTAACACCGATTTGGTATAACTTGAAATCCCTGAGAATTCTAATGCAGAGTTTAAAAGTGTTCTGACAAGAGGGAGATAAAGAAGTTGAGCTATACCAGGTATGAACTGTTCCAGAATTACAGTGCGGCTAGATTGGCACAGATGACTTCAATGGTGTGAAAAGGAAAGTTCGCTTAACTTTTCCCGCAAATCACTAACTTCTTCGTAAGTACGATAAATGCGTTTTGTACCCATGGGCAGATTCCGGCAAGATTCAAGATTGAGGAATGTCAATTTTTGGCACGTTAGCAGAAGTTGCTGAAGCACATGGAGCAAGATCGGTGATGCCGATAAATTCAACTCCACTAATGGGGATGTGTAGTTCTCGTTAAGAAATTGGTAAATAGTTTCATTTAGGACCTCTTCGTGTCTTATCACAGAGAGATCCAAATGCTTGAGATTATGCTTCCACTTCGCAATGATGTTGTACAATCCTCCATTCGCAATTTTGCTTCGAGACAAATTCAAGGTTTCCAAAGAGCAGTTGAGGCTAGACAAAGCAATGCAGGTCACACCAGTATTTCCAGGCAAACTCAGGGTTTTCAATTTCGTCGAAGAATGAAGGATACTTATCAACACATTGTCATCTGGGCCAGATGTAAAAGTTACCCGGCAGATGAAGGTGTCCAAATCGGGAAATCCTGGTCCACTCTTACACGAATTTGGGAATTCTACTTCATCCAAATCTAGAACCCGCAATTTAGGACAATGAATTTGAAACACGTCAAAAGGATAAACCATACTCGCCCCAGAAATTTGTTGGAGGTGCAACTCCTCTAATAACGGACAGGACCTTGCCACCTCTTTCATCACTCTCGTAAAATGCGAGAAGAAATTTTTTGACAGATCCAAATAGCGCAAGTTTGGACCACATAACGTCAACAAGGGAGACACAGAACGCATTATCAAATCCCCAGAACAGACAGTAACCTTCTCCAAAGCTGGGCAAAATTCTGGAACCTTTTTAACAAGAGCTGGTGACAGGGGATCCTTTGTTTGGAAATTAATACTAGTCAACTTGGAGCAAAAGGGAAGAATAGACAACATATTTCCCGACGTCAACGACTTCCTCAAGTGACTGACATTCAATTCCCTTGTAAATGCAAGTTGTTTTTTCAAATCTAACAACTTATACAGAGAAAGATTTTGATCGTTAACGTGAGTCCACAATCTGGAATCGGTGGCGGCATCGCTCCAATCGAGACTCACTTTGGAGAGACGCGTCAACAACTTTACGACGCCTTCAGACTTCACATAAAATTCAAAAATATTGACAAGCACCTCTCGAGGGAGACGTGGAATTGTGAATTCTGCTTTATTTGAAGCAATGCTTTTGTCTTTGGCACTCAACTTTAAACGGCTCCGAGCACTCATGACTTACTTTTTTGTGGGACAAAAGCTCCGATCTAACTGTTACATATTTTTAATTGCAGCGTTCAACAAAGGAGCTTTCGACATAGAACCTGTTTTTTATTTGCATGGTATGCGGAAAAGAATAGCCATAGGGGTTTTAAAGAACCTATTGCCACTTTATAACAAAAATATACATCGCAAATACAACCTTTGCCTAATTTAGTGTTTATTTCATTTGTGACTTTCTTGATCATTTGTTATTTTATAAACTCCATGATAATAAAATAGTCAGAAGTTTTATAACAATCGCAAATTACAGCTCGGAATTTTTTAAAACACACTAAAAATTTAGTGCAGTAATTATGACTTTCCGGAACCATAGAATCCATTTAATTAAAGAAGGTAAAGGAATCAAAACGTTTTAAGGTAGTTCTTGTTCTTTTATATTAGCATGAAACAGGAGGCCGTTATTAAGAAATAAGAAAATAGGATAAAGGTTTCGTAAATGCAATTATTTCTGCTGTGTTGAATAATTTGCAATGTTAAATAAATTTTGAAATCCGTATAGCGCCTCCACCATTTGGTTTACACAAAGATCTACGCGCCTTTAGTATACAGAATAAAATTCAGACGTGAAAGAGAGAGTGAAAGATAAAAACAGAATTTTGAACAAATGATGAAAACATGAGTATCGCAGTAAATCCTGATTAATAATTTGATATACAAGCTTCAGAAGTGGACTTCGGAGAAGATAACTGCTTAGAACTAATGAACAAAAGGCAAGCACATAAAGAATTTATCTTTAGAGTGAAATCAACATTTGATTCAATACTGCAAATTCAAATAGAAACATAACCTTCGAATGTAGAGAAATCAGAATAGCGTTTCTAATGTGCTAATGAATTGCAAAATATACTTTGAGAACAACAGACTAATGTATATCGTGTTTACGGGAGAATTTATCGAATGCGCAGATCTACTGGAAGGGAAACACTGATTTGTTAACATCTGAAATATGAGATTAAAAAAGGTAGATATAATATATCAACATTCTTTTCAGAAAATATGTACATCTTACGATGGTCACTGGCAAAGGCGAATTTTCTTACATGCGCATATTTTGCGTAGCAACAACGTAAAACATTGAGAACAGAAAATCAATGAAGGCGTAATATGCGCTCTAAGAACACACTTTCATCGATTTTCTATTGTCTAAGTCTTTTCGACATTTTACGTTATTGCAGCGTAAAATATGCACATGTAGGAAAACACGCACACGTTTGCCTCTCCTGCCATTAACTCTGGTGCCATTTGAATAATACCGTAGAACACAAGTTGCTTTTCTCCCCAACGTAATCTGGAATTTGATTTTCTGTATATCACAAATTTGGAAAACTATAAATCTTGGTACAGGGTGTCCTTATGGCCTTGTGCCATAAAACAATCACAAGATCTGCAATTGGTTTGTATGAGACATCCACGCCTCCATTTGTACGCTTTCTCTATCTCTTCTCTAATGATCACTTTATTTAAAACATAAATGTGATTGTAATGTATGGTTATTGAACTATCCTATCCCTTCTTACAAAATTAGTTTTCCTACAGTGGTGTAAAGGTGACGCAGTTATCTATCATGTGTTTTAAATCAAGTTTGGTACCCAGAACTTTCCTTTTTTTAACCGATCCGCAGTTCTGGGTTGGTTCCTTAAGAGAAGAAGTTCTCATTTCTCTGAGAATTCCATGTTTTGTCGCAACAAGATCGTATATATCCTTATGCTATGAAACGAAAGGAAATCATCATATCTTACATGTTATTGGATGTGCATAAGTTTGTAAGGGGGCTGAAAAAAAAACATCCATGCCTCGAAAAAGACTGGGATTTTAACCTAGGGGCAATTTCCCTCAGGGTGCCAGACCTAATTTAATCGTCCCTTCGTAACGTTGGCCTCCAAGTGGGAAGTGGGCAACTTACCATTAAATTACATGGCAAATGAAAACATTTACAACAAAAAGAAAACAGAAATGTAAATACGAAAAAAAAAAATAGCCGAAAATTAACAATAACCGCCGACGGTCCAGTTTCATCATTGTATATAGCCTCGAATTCAATTCCAGAGATGCACATGTTCTTTTTATCTTCGTAAACAAATTGGTTTTGTTAGAGTTCTGTTCTAGAGTTTGATTCCCGACATGCGAGCCCCACTTTTTTTTTCCTTCTGGCACAAATGAAACTATTTACTATGAAGAGGGAATATGTGATAATCGAAACACATCTGAAGGGTTGTCTATTATTGCTGAAAGTAAGGTTTCATCACGATATAATCTTGATGCAATCATTAACAGTATTATGACTGCAGAGCAATGTTTCTTTACATTCTTCAGCTTATGCCCCTTCCTCAACAACTACTGTTGTGTAACTGAACTATCATTTGCACCCTTCCCATCCCAAACAACCTAATCGAAACCTTATGACTGTACAGTATTGTCGCAGTTAGCTACAATACAAATAATGAAGGCTACACTCCAGCAAATACCCAGAGTTTGCCAGGTTTTTTATTCATTCGCAATCTGTGATATGATTTCCTAGATGAAAGAAGTTTGGATTTCCCGATAAACTGCATACCCCAGTTCAGCATGATTTTAGTTCACTGGAGAATACAAATGTGAAACTTATAACCTAAACAAAAATCTTGTGTTAAATAATCAACTATTCACAAAGAAAAGAATGATTTTTCTGTACCTTTCAAAAACCAAACCCACATCTTGTCGATCAAGTGCTCTATCCATTAAGCTACACGTGATTAGCATTCTCCTCCCTGCAAGCATATATAAAGTTTTCACTATGGAAAAGTTCGCAAAGAATAATGCAGTGCCATTTAAACCAAGGTGACAAGTTAAAGAAGCCAAATGTTAATATTTAATTCACCGTCTGCAGCTTAATAGGTAGAGAAATAGACTGGCAATTAAGAAGACGCAAGTTCGACTCTCAGCAGATGCACAAAAATCATTCTCTCTTCACAAGTAATTGATCTAATGCAATTACATCACTGGCTGAGAATTACAAGACTTATGTTTGTGAGTTTTTTAGCACAAGGGTCATACTCTACGGGAATCTAATTTCCCCGAGAAATTCGAATTTCTTATGGCCCAAGGAACCAAACCCAGGTCTACATTGAGCAATTAGTTGGTTTTTAAAATTCAAGAACCGCAATTATTGCAAAAATAATGATTAAATGGAGAAAAGAAATTTGTAACATGGGGTTAACATTGTTTTATGTTCACACACACACACACACACACACGAGCCACCCTCAATATTAGGTCTGAGGGAATCCCTCAACGTGCCCGACAGGGATTGGAACTAAAGTGGGTGCGTTCAAAAGGTCTCAAATAGTTAGTTATTAGACCCATGTCCAAGCTTTTTTTTTTCAGAATGGCCCCCCCAAACTCTGAAAACAGCCCTTGATGTCTTATGAATCCGTGGATGGATTTTAATTATGCGACTTATTAATGTGACTCTTAAGACAGGTTATTAAAAGCACTTGATGAGTGTTCCAGCAAAACTCAAAATTTTGAAATATTAACCTTCAGATTTTCTGGCAAAATGCAAAATAATCAACCCCTGTTTGGTGGTTTTTCAGCAAAAGCCCACATTGAAATTATAAGCATCAACACAGTTAGTTCGAAATGGAGTAAAGTTTGTGGCGATATATCATTGTTGTTATAATATTATATTTAATTTACATTTGAGTTTAATTTTCTATATCACGTGAAATGTAAAAATGATCTTACGTGGTAGAAATATGAGGAGATGAAAGACTGTGATAAGACAAACACTTTTCGGTTTTCGATGGAGAGCTTTTGAGGCAGACTAATTATTATTTTACTACCGAAATGTTTATGTTTAGTTTGTTTGATTATTTTAATTTGACATTGATTAAATAGTTTGATTTATTACTTTCGATTATTTGAATCTTATTTGTCTGACAATCTTTGGAATTACCATCAGTGATTTCTTGTCAACCTAATTATTAACGAATGTAACCTAAACCTTCTGATCAACAACAACACGCAACCGACAACTAGTGATGTTCCCACATTTGGTAACCTCCCACAAGCTTGCTTGCTAGATATGTATTAACGTACAGAGCAGTTTTGCTGCCTGTAAATAAGAAATGAACTTGAAAGCTTAAAATAGTTATAAAGCATGTTATAATATTTTTTACTAATACATTTAAAACAAATCACGTAGGCTTTTCTGGCCGTTTAAGCGAGCATAATAATTGTTATTTTCCCCTCCGATAAATGAATTCAAAACAAGTTTAAAGAGAAAAATTGTTTGAAAATATAGCAAAACGAGTTGAGACGTATTTGAGCAATAATTATATTATGTACAGAAATAAAACTGATTTTATTTGTTAGATTTCGTTCCATCGATCATACTTCAAGTATTATAATGAGCCGCCTTCCTAAATGTGATTAATATTGGTTTTAAGGTACGAAATAAATCACACGTTGATCAATTTCAAAAATCAAATTAAATTTAAACCAATTATGATTTTTTATTGATTTGATGAGTTTGTTATTTGATAGTTAATAGGGCTTTGAAAGGACATGCATTTAAAATTTTTGTCATTTTCAGTAATTTGAAATTATGAATATCGATATTAATCCCTTCACTGTTCTTCACTATTTTGAACACATTGTAAACTACGCGTATTCAATTTTTGAAAGTAATGCAAATGAAATTGTTTAAGAGGAACGTTTTGCTTTCACGCTTTTTAAAAAACTTGAAATTTTAATTTCCTCTCTCAATTTTATTGAGGATGAGGAAATAGTTTAAGCAAAATGTGATATTGAGGACCCCACTTCATGTTCGGTGATTAATGTAAGTGAAAACCAAAGACTTGGATTGCAAGTCAGAATAATGTTTAGTACGAACACTCGCTTCAATTATCGATCGCAATGGGCGAGTGTATCTCTAAATATAAAAAAAAAAAACCTTCACAAGACGTACAAAAACCAACCTCTCTTTCATGTGGCGTGCGTTGTTTCAAATAAACGAGCTCTGGGTTATTATGGGTAGACAATAAATAATAAATATACAATAAGTAAAATATCCCATTTTCGAACTATTAAAGGTTAAAATTTTCAATGTGGGATTTTGCTGAAAAACCACCAAACAGGGGTTGATTATTTTTCCGTTTTGTCGAAAGATTTGAAGGTTAATATTTCAAAATTTTTAGTTTTACTGGAAAATTGCTGAAACACGTATCAAGTAATTTTCGATAACCTGTTTTAAAATCCGCAGATCATTAAAATCCATCCATGGAATCATGAGATATCAAAATCTGTAATAGGGTTGTCTTCGGACTTTTGGAGGGAGAGGTTGGGCAAATCTCCGAAATATAGGGCCAGTCCGGAAAAAGCTTGGACATGGGTCTAATAACTTATTGAGACCTTTCGAACGCGCCTACTTTGGTTCCAGTCCCTGTCGAGCACACTGGGGGGGGGAGGGCGCGTCCTCGCAAGTAGTTAGTATCAGCTTTAACATTTGGCAGACATACACCGGAGATTGCACAATATTCTTAAGCAAAGGCATATAAGGGAGAAAGTGAGGATTGTTAGGTCAACCCCGATCAGTAGAAAAATTACAAAATTGCATTAGTTCTTCATAGCTGCCACACTAAAAAATAAAATTCAGTACTATAAACCCCATGTTCGGTCGTATGTAGTGTTTTATTGCACAAGGAGAGCTAGTTCTGCCATAACAGCAGGGGTGGACTGGGTTCTCTCAAAGGGTGCATACATTGGATTTTTGGACGGTGAAAGTCCTTGCCCATTTGAAGGCGCGAGTCCCATCGCCATGAAGGCATCACCAGTACGCCCCTGAATGTCAGGACCTACTTTTCCTAGGAATCCAACCTAAGGTAAGCAGGAAAACAGCGTGTGTTCTATAATAGTATTGGAGTCAAACTTGGATTAATGACATAGTAGATAAACCCTCTTTTACCGTGGAAACCAAACTCTGGACTACAGCGGACAGAAAAAAACTACACATATTCTATATTAAGATTGGAATCGAACCCAGATCAACAGTATGGCAGACGAATGTGTTATCACTATGCCACAGTAAGCAGAGGCAGATTTACAATTTTGCCACATTTTGCACAATTTTTCTGACATATTTCGCCACCTAAACTAAATTTAACTAAAAGTGTAACTGAGATTTTGGCGCCTTCGCCAAATTCTCAATTCGATGCTTTAGGCCAGAGGATCCCAAACTTTCCCAATTCTCGGCAGCGCTGCTGCATCCAAAGCAGCTTATAACAAATTTTAACATGTACATGTTGCCTATGTCAAATTTTAACAAGTACATTTTGCCTATGTAAAATTCTAACAAGTCCACTTAGGTAAAAATAAATAAAACACACATTGAAGGCCACAAATAAGTGTAATCGAAAAATTCAACTTGGAAAATTCCAACTAATTATAATTAGTGGAATGGATGAGCCTGTTGATAACCACACGTTTCCCCAAATAATGGAGATCAAACTAAACACAGACACTCTAATTTCTTTTTCCACATTGATTTTTGCACATTACTTAGTTCTTACCGCAAATACCGCTGAAAACCCAGCTTCA
>QLNU02014802.1:123061409-123080493 GCA_006491805.2 Dysdera silvatica | reverse complement strand
AAAAAGTGGGCAACGTTCATATAAAAGAGAACAACTAAAAAAAAAAAAAAATTCTGGAAAAGCGAATACAGATTCTAAAAGCCAAGAATTTGGGGAACAAAATAAAATTCAAAAAATTGTGAAATTTCAACAATTTGCAGCTTCTCAAGTGTATATACATATCATAAGATGAACAAATTAAATTTGTTGTAATATGTATAAGTTATATAAGTAAAGACAACACTATAAATATAAGCGAAGTATAACACTGTCTTTACTCATAAATCTTATCTGTGTAACGGTTTCGTCAAATTATCTTACACGCATAAGTTAATTCAATTAAATGCCAAATATACAGGAACTAGTAAGATATTTCTATACGGTATGCAATAAATAATGTCAGAAATGTAAACCAGCATGGCTGCAGCGTGATTTCACATTGTCACACAAATATGTATGTGTATCAAACGGACCTTTCAGTAACTAAAGGAAGATGTGGTGGTACTAATCATTGCGAACACATTAACTCCATTTTTTTTTTAATGGTTAATATTAAAACGTAAGTAAATTCCAGAATGAACCATAAGATTGTTTGCGGTTTTACGGATCGAGGAGTATAATAGTCATACTGCGCTGGAATTCGAACCTCTGAACCTACAATTTTCTAAGGAATCCAAACCTCTTAAGGCCTAGGGAAGCAAACCCTGGACTACAGTGAGCAGTACAATCTTTATGAGATCTCTGAGTAAGTGTTCTTTGCACCGTTGGGAGTTGAACCCAAGTTCATGGCATACTAGACAAACAGATTACCATACTGCGTTACCGCAGGGCAAAGAACCATAAAAAATGAAGTTGAATGTTCATGAACCTTTATGAAGTTAAAAGCATAACGACAGCATATAAGTAAAGCCACTTGTTTTATGGTATAGGGGCAGCTAAGAGAATACTGCACCGGAACCTAAAATTTTTCAAGGCATCCAAACTCATTCCCTAAAGAACCACTATAGTGGACCAAAAAAAAAAAGGGCGCATATTTTATGGTACCATTGAAACTGAACCCAAATTGACAGCATGATACACACACACACACTACTACTGTTAGCAAAATTACAAATAATATTTGCATACAAATTTAAGGTAAATTTAAAAATAGGTTTAGAATTAAAATTTAAACCTAAGCATGTTAACAAGCATAGTTTACATATTAAGAATTATAGGTACTTTGACTACATCCAACAGATTATCCTAGCTGTTAGTTAAATATAATAAAACAGTTATTTAAATTATTAAATCAACAGGTTTTTTTTTATATTAAATAATAATGTGGCAACAATAGATGTTAAATTACTCGTAAAGAAAAGAATGATTTTTCAGCACCTGATGGGAGCCAAAAGCATGACATCTTAATTGTCGATCAAGTGCTCTACCAACTAAGCTACAGGTGTCAATCATTTCCTCCCTTACGAGCATATCTAAGGTCAGGAGGACCTCTTGATCGTCGGTCAACTAAGCTACAGGCATCAATTATATCCTCATTTATGGGTATATCTAAGGCTTATGCTCGTAAGGGAGGAAATGATTGATGCTTGTAGTTTAGTTGGTAGAGCACTTGACCAGCAATCAAGAGGTTGTGGGTTCGGGTGGTACCACCAAGTGGCGGAAAATTATTCTTTTCTTACGAGTAATTTTAACAGATAAACATGCTTCTTTTGTATAGAAACAAAAGAACATCTTTTATTTGCTTTATAAGTGGCATTTTTTTATTAGCTTGATAAGCACACAGTACGTACACATCATTAATTTATTTTTTAAACGTCCTGTGTGTATATTTATAAAGATCAACATTGTATCACCTCCATCACGTTTATTTTATTATAGCTCACTTTTATCATTATCTCACATATATCATTCATTTTCTAAAACTCTATTGTAAGAAACAAATCAAGGTTTCACTGTATTATGATGTCAAGATTAAATATGCTCTCGTCCATCCTTATGCTGTTACTGCATAAAGAAAGTATACCAAATAGCTCAGAGCTGCAATAATCCGGTGTTATTAAAGAAAAATGAAGGTCTTATTTGGCACAAACACGAAGGAAGGGATTTGACACATCTTTTCAAACAGTGGTAGTTCCTGATTGATTTTGTTTTTTTATACATGCCACATTTCACCATATCTCCAGATGTGATTTCTTCTAAGTATTCTTTGGACAGCAGTACCAGTATTACTTCAACAATTTGAGTCTACAATGCCCCCGAAACCATGAATTTCTTTCCTGGTATAAACGATTGGCATTGTCACCAGTCTTCGAAAACGCCATGCATGTTAAAATACAAAACTTTGTACAATAATCACAAAGTTTATTATTTTTTTTTATAAATCTGATAAAACATTCGACATATAACCTTGCAATAACATACATCGCGAAACCCTGAGGAGATCAAATCCACATCACCAACATAATTTGCTACTTACCTTCCTTGAATACACTCTGTTGCAAACATGACATGGAAATGACATGGGTGGAAGACCAGAACATGGTGACAGCTTCAAATGACGTTCGAGGTGGTATTTTCGACTAAAGGTGTTATTGCAACAACCGCAAGTGAACCTTTTCCCGGAAAGTTTTGTTTCAATGGGTTCAGAAGACAGTTCTTTATTATTTGCCTACAAAAGAAGTGGATAAAATATATATTATAAAACTGTCCACGTAGGGGCAAAAATAGTGATGCATATTGACTTCTGACTGTAAAATCAGCACGCTATGCCATTTTTTTCACATGCGTTTTAACTTTTCCCATATCGCCAAAACCAATCTTTAAAAAAAAAACCACTTCAACAAGTCATTCTGAATTAAGGAAAAAGAAGGAAAAGAAAAAAAAGAAAAAGTGGAATAAACAGTGATTCAATAAATTCTCTATTTTAGTACAAAAGAAGGTTAAAATTAGAGCAGAGTTAAAATTATCTGAACTAACTGACATTTGGGCAAATTTCAATACTGCGAAATCTCAAAATTTTGCTGCCAGAGTGCTACTTACAATGAAGAACCGGGACCTTGGTCACGGCACAGCCTAGTGATCTCCTACATGAAAAATCAACATGTGGTTAATTGAACAATCTGAATAACCGATGTTCAGAAATTGTATGCGAGTTTTATGGTGTAGAGACAACAAGAGCCATGCAGCATTGAGACATACAGTTTTCTGGAGAATCCAAACCTCGTAAGGGCCATTGAACCAGCTAGTTGGTGAGCACTTTTTTTGCACAGTTAGGAATTGAATCTGTGGTAAGTGTGTGCTAAGCGAATGCACTGTATCATATAATACTGATCAGTGTTCAGATAATCGAAACTTTACCGCATTTAGTTTCCCACGTTCATTGATCAGCATGCATGGTTCCCACTCTTTTATCCTGATGAAATTCAATGACTTTTTAAGGAATTTTCAAGGACCAAATGACGTTTTTCAAAGACCTCACATTGTCAATCGCAATGTACATAAAAATTAAAAATGCAAGACATTATAAGATTAAAAATAGAGTGTTTAATTGTAACGACACATTACATTGTTTTATGTTATTTTTATTTCTTTGGTTACATTTTTAATTTGATTTTCTATTTCTACCACTTTAAATTCTTCTTTAGCTAATCGCCTAAAGCTATTCGACTGTACAATAAACCTCACACATTCAATTTTTTCCGCTTTCTCTGCCAAAGTACTTGGAGAGTTTTACAATTCATCTGCAGATTTTTGTAGACGTAGTTTCTTTGATTTTAATTGCATACACTTTCCTTTTTTTACCTTCTAAAGAATATTCATGTTTTTGTTGTTGTTCTAAGCAGGCCATATATCTAGCTCTTGCCCCAGAAGTAATTTTTCTTAACTCTTTGGTAATTCTGATATTTTGTCTCTTTTAAATTTTTTTACTTCATATTGGACAGTTCTTTTAGCAACTTTTTTTTTTTTCCTTTTTTGCATATTTTCAACCTCAAAATGCTTGTTAATGGAAAAAATTTCCACAGAGACTTGTCCATGGGATAAAACAAGAAGTAATTTAACAGCATTCTGTAATTTATGAAAATCCTTCATTTCCTAATTATATCAGCCACACTCGAGGGGCGAGGGAAGACGAAGTGGGATGTCCAAAGCACTACTGGCTTTGTTCCGAAAATGAGAGGGAATCCCTTTTTTTTCCTTTTGCCAAAACTTGAAAAATGGTTTTCAGAAAAATTCAAGGACTTTTCAAAGACCAACCACATTTTTGGCAGTTTTCAAGTACTTTTCAAGGGCCCTGACTTGGCAAAAACAAATTCAAAGACTTTTCAGGACCATGGGAACCATGGCATGTAAATGAAAAAAGGTACAGTGACTTTCCTTGCTTTGTCCTACTGCCCTCTCCCTGCCCACTCTACGGATACAGTTGTTTTTGTTTAGTAAATGATTAGGTTGAATTTTTATGGCATATGGACAGCAAAGGCCATTCTGCACCAAACAAAGTTATATGTAGAGTTTACATAAGTGGGAAATTAGACTTTATAAAAAAAACAGAAAATGCATTAAGTGTACTAAGAATGAATGACCCAATAAAATGAAATGGGTAATAATTGATATTAATATAAATAACAATATAAGGTAATATTATCCTTCACAATAATAATAATATCTTTATATACGGAAAAAGAGAGCATTGTTCCAGTCCTCATTAGTCTGACGGCCAAGGAACAACAGAAGGACCCTAGCTACGACCCTAGGGCAGGGAATGGCATCTCTCTTTCTCCTACACCTAAAAAGCTCTACCTTGAGCTGCTTATACGTAAGTGTCAAAGCTTATTAAGTATAATAAATATTGATACTAATAAAAAGGTAACAAATGATACCAGATAAAAATTTAAAAATGATTTCATAATTAAAAGAACCGCATGAAATGTCATTGAAGTTTAATAACCATTGTTGGTTAAAATTTTCACAACTAGACAAAACATTCAATGACTGGTTACAAGTGGCACGCATTGGAACGTCTTCTCCCTTCGATAGATGTTGATTGAAGTGTGTATATCCGATACAGAGGCTAACTAGGTTCATTTCTTTTCTACGGTCTTTCCTGTTGTTATACTGCCACATTTCAATCAGTAGCTTGTAGTAAGTAATTACTTACTGACAAGTTTTGTCTGCAGCATAGTTGGGTCAATCCCCTAAATGTGGCAATTTTCACATATGTTTCGAAGAAAGAAAAAAGACCGATTGCTCTGAATTTTATTTTTTTTTATAAGGTCTATCTCCACCACAGTTGTAAGGAAAACATATGAGTCATGCCATTACTCTCAAATTTTCTTCCATATTAATTATTTTGATAATTAAGAAAGTGAAGAAACGATGTTGCAATATGAGGAAATGACACATCACTGTTTAGTTGGACTCCTTAACTTCACAATTTTATATATTGCATTTGTAGACAATAAGCATGCATGATTTTACTCATATTAAGTATTTATTATATCATAAAACTAATAAAAAAATAACTTGCTATTTTACAATACTCTTGCCCTTTATTGTAAAATTACGGAAAGTGAAAAAAGCAAAATATTAAGTTTTGCCACTGATTTTAACTAAAAGTTTTAACATATTATCTTGAACAAGCTTTTAAACAGGACAAAAATAACAATTTTTAATTGTGTTTATTATTTTCTTTTATAAACTAACTTATAAGTACAATATCTTTCCCACTCTGGCTGAAGTTGAGGTAGTCAGAAGTGCCTTTATGTGTAATAGTTAGGTTTAGCTGTTTTGATTTCAAAAACATGAAATGGCATCTGATACACACTTGCAAACATATAATGCCAGATGCTAATGTTTAATTTTTATTTCATGGATTTCACAATAGATGAGGGAATGACTGGTAATAAAAATACTTACTTTGATTTAGAAGTTGCAAGTCATATTGCACTTCCTATTCCAAGTTCAGGGAAAGATTCAATATGGTTTTCAAGACAGTGTTGCCAAACATGATTTTGAAAAGCCATATGGAGAATATGCTGCCATATGGTAACTGATCAGTGAAACTTTTTCTGTGCGGTGAGGGAATGATGCAAACCACTAGGGACAACATAACTATATATTTTAAAATACTTTTTAGGGGAAGAAGTAATAAAAAAAACTTCCTAAATAGTAATTTGAAATGTTCTATAATAATAACTATTTTTCAGTTTTTACATGTGAATGGGGGACATAGTGAGGGACTGATTTTTAGTTTAAAATACGTATATTTTTAATACATTATTTTAATCTTAAGAAGTTAGTAACTGTGTTTCCTATTCTCATCATCAACATACATAATTAAAATTCAGTTATTGCATCGTAAGTTTGAAACTGCATCCTTAGGAACCCTGGGACAGGAATATAATCACTTTTTAGAGAACGACCCAGTTATTATTTATAGACATGTATATATATGATTTATACTTACTTCTAGTTTACGTAATCTTTTTTCAAAACATTATAGTTTGTGAGATTAGATAAAACAACACTATAGTTCGTAATTTACTGCACAAAGACAAACACGGGCACTGCAACAGGACCAGGCAGCAGTGCGTAAACTATTTTCATTGCCGACCCCCATTTTGTGTACAATTTTGTCGCGACCCCAGGATGAACTGTCCTATACTTAAAAAATATGTTATATACATATTATGACTTTGAATTTGACGACCCACAAAAATTTTCCTGCGACCCACGGTTTGCTCACCACTGGCTTATGGAACCAAACTCCAGATTACAGGAAGCAGAAGAAAATGGCAAGCATTCTATAGTACCACTGAAATCAAACGTGGATTAACAGTGCAATAAACAAATGTCTAATTAGAAATAAAAAAATCTCTATATCAACTAATGAAATTATCAAATGTCTATATCAACCTGTAATTAATATGCATTAACGTACCTTACAATCTTCAGCCTTTTCATCAGTAAAATCGTCAGATCCTTGCGAATTATTCTCTTCCTTTATTACTACTGGTTCGGGGGTTTTCTCTTTCTTTTTAGCTTTCACCTTAGAATTGATTTTTTCTAATTTTACTTCAGATTTGGCAGCTTTGGATGGCTTCGGTTTGGCAGTTTTAGCTTTTTTAACGCCAGGCCGAACATTTGATTTAGTTAACTTTTTTCTTCTCGAAACTGTCTTGGGTGCTGTTTTTTCTTTCTCGACAGCACTACGCCGATTTGTAGTTGTGACCTTTTTTCTTCGAGCAGGAGCTTTTTTCTTCATATTGGAAGGTTTTGCTTTGTTGTTTTATAAATGTGTAATCTATAAAAGAAATGTAACTATAATTAGCATAAATATATATTTTTTATAATACAAATATGTTGCCAAGTCAAGGAATATTTTCTTTAGTGAGCAATGTAGGAGCAACATCTAGCCCTAAAAATAAAATGCATGGATCTATTATTTTGATTATTCGATGAAGAGAAGCTATTGATATTCCAAGTGGTCGCCGAGTTATTTATTGATAAATTGCATACAAAAGTACACAGAAGATTCATAAGAATGAATAAATTATGATTAATAGTGTTTCATCTAGAAAAAAAGTTAGAGCAGGGTGCATGGCCTGGTAAAAGGCCATTTTTTTGACAATTTAAATACACAGATACTCATTATGAACATCCGCGATTACGTCAGCTTTACTGCTACGAATTCCTTTACACAAAAAGTCTTAATTTATTTATTTAGTTCATATTGTTGCTTTCTTTAAATTTTTTAGTTTTTGTTTGCAGGTAACCATTTTTTGGAGGATTTTTTTTTTTTTGTTCCGAGTTAAGTATATGCGAAAGGCGAGCGGAAGGTGCACGTGATTGCAATCTAATGTCAATGTTGCCAGATGGCAAGATTAAAAAATCTCAACTTCATACAAAATAATAATTAAATTAATATAACTATAATTTAGTTAAACAATATCCTATATTCAAATATCCTATACTATATGACAAGTAAGAGTAATAAAATAGGGATGTAAAACATGCTTAATTTAGTGCTTAAAGACAAACAAATTGATTTTAACAAAAATTTGATCTCAAAAATAGGTGGAACCGCTAACGTTTATCGCAGTAGTCCGTGGTTGAAAGTCTGCAAACCTGGCAACAGTGCTTTGTTTACAAATATTCGTCTGCAATCTGGTTTTGCCAAAACCATCAGTGTTATTACGGAAATGAAATGCTGGAGTACAAAATTTTTATAAATCAATAAATTTCGTCACGCGTTTTGGATTCTAACGTGAGAATTTAAATCATCATCGGGGAAGGATGGTGCGTTATTTGGTGCGCTTGGTGGGAAATTTGGACACAAGGGCGGAGAAATTGAAGGGCATGGCACTTAATAGGTTCAGCAGGGCATTGCACCCTTCTATTTCGCTTTAGATGAAACACTAGATTAAACCTTTTCCTACTTTTTCTTTGGTTCATACAAAAACATTCTTGGTGAAACTGCAGAACACGCAACCCACTTCGTTCATCTTCTTGAAATAGCAGGAAATTGCACAAGATCACGTTGTGACGTCTCATATTGTCATGTAACATACATCTGTATGATGCGGTGAGAACTAGTGTGAGACGCCATTTTATTTTTTCTTCACGCTCCTAGTGAGCATCTGAATGTTTTCATTTTTTATGGATGACATTTTTTTTTATAGATTGAGGGGGGGGGGCATGAAAAAGGGGTTAATTAAGTGTGAGTATGAGTGTCCGAAGAGGAAGAAACTGGTGATTCCGTGTGCGAGACGTAGTGTAGAAGATGAGTTTCAATGACGTTGTAGGAAACGTGTCTTTTTTTTAGGTTTGGAAGGAAGAGGGGGATCAGGATGCATGAAAAAAAATGGGAGGGGGGGGAGTCGCAATCTTTGTCACAGTCCTCTTGCTTCTGAATTGCCATTTACAAGAAAGTCCTTTTGCTTGTGAATGGCAGACATAAGTGGTCACAGCCTCTCGGATTAGATGGGGCCTGGGGCCAAAGTCATTTTGACACCCTTTATTACTAAATACGAGTTTTATGATGTAGCAAGTAAATTTTTTTTTTTATTTTTTTTTTACAGTGTGCACATTTCAAAATGTTTTCCAAATATAAAAAAAAATATGAAGGCATGATTTCTGACGACCACATTTGAGGAGAGCCTTTGGCGCTCTTCCACAATAATTAGACAGGCCATGACGGCAGATGCCTCATAAACTACTGCATTAGCCATTTTGTCAAGTCTGGAAAAATTTCCCCAAGGGTTCCTACTGATGTATTATTACCCAAAACACATAAATATTTCTTAATTTTATCGTGTATGCAAATCACTGAACAAATTTATAGAACATACAAATGAAGTGGCAACTGGCCATCAATCAGTTACCGTTCCTTCATTTGTGTCAGGACCAGTTATGGATAATTATGTGGTATTTTTACAATTGAAAGACCGGCAAATGATACATAGTTAATTTCAGACAAGTATGCATAACATAATAGCTGATCGCAACCACAAATTAACTCAAATTTGTACATCTATGTAAGAAATATTGTTTACATAATTGCAATTGTGTTTTCATAAAAATGATGCAATCCTCATTTAAAAAGCCCATAATTTGTAAATTTTAGTTTTACTTCGCTTACAATAACAAATGGACTGTCATGGACAAATTACACATACACGATACATAAAATACTGTCAGTCAAATCTAAATAATAACTATCAAGATGTTTCAAGATTTTTGAATAATCGAGAGCCTGGACTAAAACATCTTAGTCACACATCACTCTCACATAGGGAGTGCCACAATTACCAGTTGATCATTCCAAAATCTCCCCAAGAAGCAAACTACATTTTAATGTTCCTCCAACTAACATGAACAAAGCAAAATGCTTTAGTATACATAAACACTCTTGGAATGTACATTGATTGGAGACTTAAACAAATTCAATACTTATTACATAGGTGCATTTTTAAGCCAAAATAAATCCTAATTTGGGGTCTGTTCAGTTTAGAATGATGCTTTGTAATTATCTAGCTTGGTATCAGTAAACAACATCAACGGATGAGGTGATCAATCCAAGATGGCAGGTCTTTTTGCCAACTAGTACATGCCATGCATCAATGACTGCCTGGTAGGAGGAAGATGCTCCCCCCCCCCTCACTGAATTTTGACATTGAACCCCCACACGATATCCTCCAATAATTCACTACGCCTTGAATCAGAAAGAAAGTTTCCGATCACATTAAGAAAAAAAATCCTGACTTTTTCAATAAAACTTTTTGACCAATCACAAACAAAACTTTCAACTGGACTTTGATTGTGGGGAAAAATGGCTTCACACTCCTGGAAGATTTAGCTATTCAAAGTAGAAGTTAAGGTTTTCCCCCGATTCTTTGCTAAAAAAAATCAGATTTGATGAGAAAAATTTATTATTTCCTAATGTTCAGGAACGATTTCCCTAACAATTCCAGGCACATGGCAACCTTGCAAAACTCTCTTTAAAAAAAAGGAAGAAAAAAATTAAAACTAGTTTCAGACTGGTGAAAAACAGAAACGTTATAAATGAAACCACTAGGAAACCAGATTCCTTGATTTATCGCCTTCAGCTTCCAAAGTGGCACCCTAAACTGGACAGAGGCACAAAATTTATACTCAGTAATCAATGAATTCATGGTGGAATTTTAGCATTCTTAAATCCGTTCGATCTCAAGAAAATTTCTTCTCAAGACCTTTATCAAACTTCATCGATGACTGCATATGGCTTAATTTCTTGTGATTCCCCTATATATGTATATACATATAGAAATGTGACTAAATTTGTAATATGGTGTTATTCTACTATATATATATATATCTAAATATTAGAATAACACCATATTACAAATTTATATTTCTTCATACTTTAGGCGGCTTTTTCAAACAAAACACATTAGCTATAATTATACGGTAAAACCTCTGAATAGCGACCACTTCGGGACATGGGGGGGTATCTGTCCGTTATTTTAGGTTTGGGAAGATCAAGCATCCGGATTGGGAATTTAAAAAGTGTCCATTAGCTAGAGGTATTCACTACTCGGGAGTGTCCATTAAAGCGGGTTTAGTGTATTTGCCAAATTAAAATAAAAAAAAAAGGAATTCAAAATTGAAGTACGTTATTAAACGGAATATAATGTACGATCAAATATAATTACGTTATTTGGAAATCAACTGAGCCGTAACCTGATTAAAAAAAAACATGAACAAATATAATGATTGATCAAACAATAAACTTATTAACATCAAACTTTAAAATGTCAAAGAAAACATAAACAACGGTTTACAAAAGCCAACTACTCAAGGTACCTTACAGATACTTGATTTCATGCTTTTCGGACTTATATAAAAAATAATGCCATAAAACATTGAACTCCCGTGAGTGATACCGACATTCTCGTACCATTTTCGTTTTTACTCCCAAACTATGGAGTTAAGAGAGGGAGTTTGTCCTATACCATACTTCTAGGGTCTAGTTCCTCTTAATTTATCAGATTTTATTCATATCTCAGAATGTAAATTATTCACCTATTAGAAGAAAGTGCTATCGCCACTTTTGATGGGATGGCAAATTTTGAAAATGCGTTGATATATTTCACAATCGATATATTGAAGAAAAATATCGACATTTCTATATATCGATATATTTCAACTTTTGTGTTGCCAATAGTAGTGCCAATTTAGCAATATTTTGTCAAGATATGGCTAACAGGGTGTTAAGATCTAGCTAAAAAATATGACTAAATTTCTGCTTTCATGGCTGAGTTTGTTTTTTTTCTTTTAATTACGCAAATTAATGTTTGTGTCTAAAGCTCTTTGTATCTGGAGAATGATTAAATTATTAGATACTTATTAGTTACTATTATAAAATGTCAGTTAAGGAATCAAGTGCCACTAAATGTACTCTCACTGCTATATTGTCCATCCAAAATCACGATTACTTTATCATTGTTTATTTATTAATGAGAAAGCAAATTCATTTTGTAATTTTTCCTGCTACTAGAAAAAGAGCGAACTTTCCGATTATTACGATTAATTTATGAGGCTAACGTGAATAAAATAGCTATATTTAGCTTCTTTTTTTTTTTTAATAGCAATTTGCTAATTGTAAATTCAAATCAGCTTCGAAGAGAACTTTAAGACAAATGAAGGGCCAGGATTTGACACCATACATTCAAAAGTTAATAAATTTATAGCTAATAAGTAAACTTGTCTATAATAACGTATATATATATTATGATTCTTAAAACGGGAAAATTTTCTGAAAAGTTTAAAATCGCCAAAATAATACCAATTGATAAATCGGGGCCTCGTATCAATGTAAACAACTACAGACCCATCACATGCACACTTTAAAATTAATACGTATATTAGAAAGTAAGTATACATATTTTGTACAAATTAAAAATACATCTGTTTTCTGTCACGTCTACTACGATACTAAGTTCTTTTTTCAAAATACCATGAAATTTTCATGCCATACTAAATATCTATTTTTGCAATTACTTCTTCTTTTTTGCAAGGGTTTCATTGGGAAGGGTGGCCGCCGGAGACGGCGCTGTAATCCCAGTATACTTACTTCTATTTGATGTTTTTACTTCAAGTGGGCAACCAAATTCGTCGTGTTACCGGATGTTTTTAAAAGTTTTCCACATGATTCGCATTTTGCAGTAAAATTGTCTTTTTCAGGTCTAGAAAATTATTTCCATACGAAACTTTTACTTCTAGAGGGTGTAATTTTGAATCTACACGTTGGCTACTACATCAACACTCTTATTTTAAATAACTTATTTCAAGGAATACTTATCAACTAATTGTTCATTCTTAAAATCATTAACACAAATGCATTAAAAAAAATTAGACCAAAATGCAGAGGTGAACACGTGCATAGCACAGCACGACCCAGGAGAGGACAAAGAAATGGACAGGAAATCTGAAATATATCGATAAGTCAGCTCATATATCGATTGTAAAACGTTACATCGAAAGGAATTTTACAGATTACAGGAACAGGACCACATTCAAGGTATCTACTGCGCATGCGCAACTGCCTTCAATGGATCTACGGCGCATGTGCACGACGTCACGTCCGGCAACCTATATAAGATTTTGCTTTGGCGTCGTTTTTTGTTCTTGACGTGTTCAGCTTTAATTTTGTCAGTTATTTTTTTTAATATCGTTGTGATTTGTTTTCAGTTTTCTTCATGGCGTCGAAAATTCTGATAATTGGGGATTCTATAGATCACAATAAGAGACACCTGCAGGACAAGACATTTAGTCTCTTAAATAGAAATGTCTCTTCGGTCTTCAGAAGTACATGTGTTGACATACACATATATTGCAGACCAGAGTAATTGTTCCTTATTTGGAGGAATCCCTTACAAGAGGTAACACTGTATTTACCTATCCAACTTATGATGGGACCAATTCTGCAATGTAACCCCCAAATGGGCTCAGCTCGCTACTGAGGGCATTTCCAAATTTTCATGAGAAGGGCCACAAACATGTGCCTGGCCTTAGGCCCCACAAAGGCATGATCGGACCCTGAGTGCGCTTGTTTTCTTCGGCTTATAATTGAGATAATTGATTAAAACACATACAGTCTTTTTCCAAGGCTAATTCATCTATATTTCGTTTGTTATTTAAATTGCCATTGAGTGATTTTTTGTTTATTTGGAACGTAAAACTAGCGAACAAAACAGTTACTAGGTGCTAGCAATAAACGTTGGCTATATTCCTGCAGAAACGGATAATTTTCCAAAAATATATTCTTTGATAATGGCTATGTTCTTCAAAGCCAACACGAGTTTCTCGATGGCAGAATTTCGGGGTATAAAGGCCGAAAGGCAAAATTTCCGATGTCGCTCTTTTCTGAAGCTATCAGGCGTTCTAAGTGATTTTGAAAATTTTTTGCCACATGGATGTTCCAGTGCTGAAAGAAATTGTATCCTAAGGAATTCCTTACTTTAATAAATTATAAGATTATTTCTTCCAGCGCCCAGATATTCATATTTTAATATATTCTATTAACCACACACTCTCAGCCCTATTAGTATGAAGTTATTAGCTACACACGTCACTACGCCGTACGTAAGAGGGAGGTTTCTGGGGTTCAAACCTCCCCCTATCTTGAAATGAAAATATCAGATTGAAAAGGTATAAGATTCATTGAAATATCATGGGCATAGTCACCCCCCCCTCTCACAATCAAATACTGGGTATGGGTTTGCCCCACTAAATTATGAGCAGGAAGTGGATTGTGCAAGGGTTTCATTGGGAAGGGTGGCCGCCGGAGGCGGCGCTGTAATCCCAGACAGGACGCTTGAACAGCGTAATCAGCCGCATGTTGAATGACGACTTTACGTGAACGTGCATATATGAATGCCGTGTTGATCGGCAATCCATCTCCCACTAAATTATGAATTCTAGATAAACCACAGTGCATAACAAATCAGATTTTTTATTATATTTTCATGATTTACTATATTAACTTTAGGGACTTGAAAAATTTTGTACCTGGTTCAATAATTTAAATTTTTATGAATTCTAGAAATAAGAGAACTAAATATTGATTATAAGCTATAGCATACTATTAAGGGGACCAGAAGGACCTTTAAAGGTGCAAAATTAGTGAACTTTTTAATGGTTTCTGAGTAAGTAGTACGATTTAAATTTTGTTGCTAAAACGTTGCTCACAGGCTCAAATTGTTCACAAATATTATGTACTCATTGCCTACCTAAAAAAGGGCAATTACGAATATCAATTTTTGCTCAACGCGGGGACCCTGGTTCGACTCTAGGATGAGGACGGCGCCTCTTTTTCTCCAAAAACGAAAAAGCTCTAGCTTGAGCTAAATATACGTGGGTGGCAAACATTATTGTATAATAAATTCCCCCACGAAAAACTCACAAAAATCTCGCCCCGGAGGCTTTTCTGTGTTGACCATTATTTGGCAATTGTGTTATCCCTGTGAAGGGTAATAGTATCTTACACACACATGCAATTAATACTATAAGGGAACATAAGGAATGATAGGTAGAAGAAACTCAATGGTCATTAACGGTAAAAATTGTTTTTTGTCACTGCGTGGAATTTTGAGTTCGTCACCGCAGTTGGAAACCGTTCAGTTTTTTCTTTTACAAAAAATAGTTTGGTTTCGTCAAATGCAGTGCCTAACTGAACAGGGGGAAAAGAAGTTTTAGTAATAAGTATTTCGAATGTCAATAACGAGGAACACATTTTTTCATCATTGCATGACTTCGTTTTCGATTCTGGAACTGGAGATAGTATATTGTACGTTCGTTCGTAGTTAGCGTGCGATACCGTTAGCAGATGGATTAGTCCATTGCAGTTTAGGGAAGGGCTTCTTGCCGCAACTGGTTTTTCGCGCGGGGAAAAAGCAGTTCCTCTAAGACGGCCTTCTCTAAACTACAATACACTAACCCGTCTACTAACGGTATCACACGCAGGCCTCCCAACACATTTTCATGTTCAAAATAGGGAAAAAGGGTCCATATTTATGTAAAAAAAGGGACAAATATGGACCTTTTTATTAAAAAAAATGGACTAAATAGAGACAAATTTCCCCAGGAAAGAATTATAATTTACATTATATACATTTGAGATTAATTAGGACTGTCATAATTAACTATACAAGGCATTTACAGTGGCGGCCAGTGTGACCACATGGGGTGGGGCAAATTTGAAGAAGAAAAAATCTCTTGCCTGTAAAACTTGAGCTATAAATATCCCGAATAAGCTAATTTAATGTATTCTTCTGTTTAGTTCCCGCTTCTTGAGCCTTTTTCAATTGTTCCTCAGCACTTTTCCTTTCTTGGTCAAGGTACTTACCCATTTAACTCCTACAGGCAACATGCACCAAAGAAAGGTCTTTCATCATGGGAACTAATTCAAGTTTATCGTCAAACTCCTTCAATGCATTTTTACTATTAACCTGGCATTCAGAGTTCTTATGGTCATGACAGCTTTGTCTTCTGTCATTACTCTAGAAGCCTTTTTCAACTTCTGTGATATCAAGACTCTATGCTTTTTTTTTTTAGACTCTATGCTTTTTTTTTTTACAACACTGGTTGCAGTTGGATATTTCATAGTATCAAAAGGTTGTATTTTAAAAACTTGCGCCCAAAAGCAACCTATATGTGAATTTTCATTTACCTTTTGAAGCTTCGTTTTCCACTCATCAATTAACTCTGCCTTGTTGCATTTCCAATGACAAACAATAAATATAGCATGTTTTTTTTTCATACTTGTGTAATTGCTTACTTCACCTGGCTTAAGACAACTAAAAACCATCAGTAGCTTATTGTTCATGGTGTTCAAATACATGATGTGTAAATATATCTGATGCTACATAATGTTGTTGAATGCTTGATAAGCTTTGCTCCTCTACTTCTGAAAGTGAAGTCAAACAGTTTTTTTTGTTTCATCATTTAACTGAATATTTTTTAAACTAAGCAAATTTAGTAAACAATAAGGAACTACTACATATAAAATTAAGTTCCGCTTTAATATTTTTCTGTTGCATGAAATCATTTTTATAACTTACTGTATCCATTAACTTCTGATTAAATCAGACAAACTTAAAAAAAAAAATGCTCTAAAACAGCATCCTATTGTTGTAAGTTTCCTAGCAACGGTTTCCAGAGTCAACCATCATGAATCTACATGCTATATAAACTGTAAGTTTGGCAACTCAACAGTCTTCTGAATTTCACAAAAATCTTCCCAACGGAATGACCAGTCATGGAAAAAGCTGTAAATCGAAATGATATCTGATGCATCGCATTCAAACTCCTCTAATTTTTTTTTGAAAGGCATAATGCAATACATAGATGTTACAAAAGCCAATATTGAAAAGTCATTTGTATTTAAATGATTTGACGTTCTCGTTAAATAGCCCAAACACACTTTTGATAACATTGAGCTCATCACTTCCAAGCATTAAGAGTTTTGAAACTGATAAATCAGCATTTTCAACAGCTAATGATATATTTCGATGGCAATCACTAACAGTGGCGTGGCCCATATAAAAACTGTCCAAATGGTGCATTGTTTGTCTGTTCCGACCAAAATCTAATCACAGTTTGTAACTCATTAACACATGCACTGTTAGCAGTTTCATCATATTGTAAAGCAAAATATGCTACATGAGCTTCAGTCAGGATTCTATTCCTAAAATATGATAACAGGGCATTGCTAATGGGGTACTCAACTTTTGTTGGATTGAGTGAAAAATGTTTAGGTACTGTCCCAGGAGAGGGAAAAATAGTTCAAAATATTTTATCAATGCAATGACAAGATTGAGCTGACATATTAGCTACCACAGTTTTCATGGACCGAATCAATTCACAGGTGTAAGCTAAATCTCTTGCATCACACAAATACTTTTTGGTGTTTTGATACCTTGCTGTTCATTTTATGAAGCACCACCAGTTAAATAAAGTTGATTTGGACCATTTTTCAAGTGTACGGTTTTCTTATACTTTTGAGTCCCAAAATACTGTTTGACAACATAGAACACCTTTTTCAATCAATACAGTTGTTTCACAAACAACATAAAATAAGTCATCCCCATGCCCAATCAGAAATTTTAAAGCCTTCAGTATCCTTCCTATACGGCTACTGGCTTGAAAAATAACATTTCCCTCATAATGGCTAATATAAACCTGAAAAGATTTCAAAATTATTGTCTTGAATTTACTTAGCATAGGCTTGTGGCAGGATTTCGTAAACTGATGAAAAATATGAACCACATTTCAAAAGATTTGGAAAAAAATCCTAAAATTTCTATAAAATTGGAAATTTTTCGAAATTTCAATAGAATTGGGGTTTTTTTAAATTTCAGTAATTTTAAAATATTTCTGAAATTTCAGTAGATTTGCCAATACTCCAAAACAATTCAGTTGATTTACAAATTTTTCACATGGAGGAAAAACCAAAGAAAAGCACATCAGCAAAAAAATCGGAAAAACATCTAATTATTTTTTCTAATTTTGTAAGCCAAAAAATATTTTCAAACTAGATTTTTAAATATTATTCAAAAATTAAAAATTTGTTTCATTTACTGATGTACTGAAAATTTTAAGGAGTACTGGCAATGAAAAAATAGTTATTCAAATGCAGGATGGAGAAGGGATGAATTTCATGAAAATACCCACGAATGATCGATCAGGAGTACCCTCGTTTTTCCGTGACCCCATTCATTATTTCAGGACATTCGTGACTTATAGAAGAACAAACGGTTGACTGATAGAAACTTTATGTTTAAAAAGAAACCTGAAAAGTTAGGTATGTAAAATTATGACTGGGTCCAAAACCTCTACAACGAACTTAATTTTTAGCGTTATATGTAGTCGTTTTACTACTGAAATGTTAATAATGCAGTTATTTCATGACAAACTTACGCTGACTGATAAATAAAAGAAATTCAATTCTGATCAAATAGAAAGAGAAGAAAATTATTTTTTAAATTTAAAAATCGAAGGGAGCATAACACCAAAAAAAACGATTATTTTAATCGATATCGATCATTTCTATCGAATTTTTTATGTACTTTATTTTCGCTTTACAAACACCTTTGGGGAACCCCAAATGTTTAAAACAGGGAAAAAAGGGACCATTTGGGAGGCTTGTATCACACACCAACTGAGCGTAACCAACAGTACAAGTCTATTTCCAATTTTTTAAAAACGTTCCTGAAAATATGCATACATACTCAGGGTGTCTACTAAAAATAAACCCATTTCCTTAACTCTCTTGACTATTTTTGTATATTCCTTGACTTTACAAAAGTTTCTCAACCTTTTTTACGATTAATAAAATAACTTTTTTAACTGAAAATCCCTAACTATTGCCAAAGTATGACAAAAAAAATCTGGAAATCACTAAAAATTTTCAAGTAGTGACAAAAATAGCTAAATTAGTAGAAAAGTGTACATAATTACGATTGAAAGCACACGTAAAATTGTAAAAGACTGACCTACAACATTGATTTAGTGACCTTTTCTTGATTTCTATGACATGGTAGACACCCGGGTACTTCATAAACGTTTC
>QLNU02014802.1:123026745-123041934 GCA_006491805.2 Dysdera silvatica | reverse complement strand
AATTAAAAAAAAGGGGGTCACATTTTTTCGTTATTTTTTTGCGGGACGTTTTAATAAAGGTAGGATGTTGTTGCCACTTTATTATGATAATATTAATAATACAATCATTTGCGTTGAAACCAATGAAAAATAATTGTTGCCACTATATTCTGGATGAAGAAATGTCCATTCGGCTTATTTCTTTCCTTTTAAATTTTGATTGCCGTGGTAACCCGAAAGGCACGAAATGCCAGAGAGTACTTTTTCTTTTTTATTAATGTTGAAAACGTTTTTACGAAGGTTAATCAGTAGCGCACTTACGTAGGGGGCCGAGAGGGCCCGAGCCCCTCCCTTGTGCTAACAAAACGAAAAATTATTACGCCAACAGACACTGGTAAATTATTTTATTAAAAGATGTAAGATGAAAGTAGTGATGTTCCCAACATTTCCCTCAACTCCAGTGACATTCATGAAACTGCTGTTGAGGCAAGCAATAGCAGCAGAAGCCTGGGACTGTCTTCAAACGCTTTCCAGGAAAGTAAAGGTAGCCCAAAACACAATATCAAACACAGTTGAAATGAAAATTCTGACTGCAGATATTTTTAATTATGTCAAGAAATCTAACCTCACTGGTACAAAGGTAAACTAGAAAAAAACGTTACTTTTTATTTCATCACGCCTTAATAAAGGTAGGAGGCTGTTGTTGCCACTTTATTGTAGTTGTATCAATAATATAATTATTAGCATTACAGCCTCCTACCTATATTAGGGTAAAGAGTGGCGGATAAGAGTGGCGAGTTAGAGACTGACGGATCATCGAGTTTCGGATTAGAGAGTTGTTGATTATCGAGTGGGGAATTAGACGATTGTGGATTAGAGTGTCGGATTATCAGGTTTCGGATTATAGAGTTGTGAATTAGCGAGTCGAGGATTAGCGAGTTGCGAATTAATGTTAATTGAAACCCGCTAAATTTAAAAATCTTCAATGTTATTGAATACATTTTCAACGTTCTAATATTCAATAACAGTGAAGATTTTTTTTTCACTGTGGCCCATTTAATTTGTGTAATTCCGATGCATTAAGAGGAAAAAATTTATTGAGTTTTCTCATTTGCATTCCTTAGAGCAGCAAAGATAGTTTCTCCACAAGCAACGTCTTATCAAGGAAGAAGATTCATTTTCTCAAAAATGCTACCATTTATTCCATCAAGATTTGTTACAGGTGACTTACATATCCAGCCTAATAAAATCTAAAAAATCAATAAACTACTAAAAAAATCAATAAACTACTAAAAAATCAATAAACTACTAAAAAATCATTAAATGAGTGTGATTGATGATGTGTGAATTTCAAATGGGAGTTCCACGTATCACACTTTAACGGAAACTAAAACTGTACCACGTTTTAGTGAAATAGCGTATCTCTCCTTTCTACTTAATTATTTATATATTATTTACGAATGAAAACAACTTCGCAATCATCCTTTTTGGACGAAAAACAAAAATGATTTAAAAGAGGTCAACAGTATCCAACCTTTTTACAGTTTAAATTTTTAATAAAACGGAAATCAGCTGTTAAAAATTCTCATGGAAATAAAACTTCAAATGCTGATGCTCTTGAAAATCGCGAATTAACGTGAAATGAATAAGTAGAAGTCAATGCGTTGGGTAATCATTTTAATACGATTAAAAGGACAATTAGCTTAAATTGGTTTTGAATTCAGTTTAGATTTTTAGAGCATTGAGTACATTTTATGAAAAAAAAAAGAAAAAGCTTTCTTACCTCTGAAAAAAACAAAACAATACGACTGTGTTGAGATATTGATTTTCAAGATGTCATCCGGATTTATTTTTTAAGTTGAATATGTTTGCTCACAGTATTGTATGCGATTCACAAATTTGATTCCATGGTGAAACATGAAAATAATAAGCCCTTGGTAACCTTTTTTATTTTTCCATCATGGCGGACGCCAGTGAGTGTCACGAGTCCGCCATGTTCCAACGTCGAGTTTCTGTACGTTGCTTTTTGATGTGAATACGTTTAGAAGTTCATTTCAATGTTCAGTGACATTTCAGAAATCTTGATGTAACGTTTGCTTTCCGATAAGAAAAACCACTGAATAACTCCGAAACTACAAGTCTGACAGGAATGATTTTGCTGTCACTATAACCGTTATATAGTGCCGTTCCCGACAAAATATGAAGTCAACGCCGCGCGTGCGCAGTACCAGAGGGGCGGGGCTCAAATACACAGCTGCCAGTTTGGGCGCCAGCGGAAATTTTCAATCAGTATAGCTTATGACCCCGATCAGCTAAGATATTGGTCTCAATTAAATCTACTCGCCACACGTACATCCCAAAATATTGAATTAGTTTTAGAGGATGAAAAAATTCCAAGAAGATAATAAAATTGAAAATTTTCAGTGTCAACCGAAACTCGTGCAAATGCCAACATGAAACATAGAAGGCGCATAGCATCAGAAAAAGCGTCTCGGCGGTTATCCAGGGATACACCATTATCAGTGGCTGAGGGAGTTAGGAGACGCAGGGTGCGCAAAAATGTGAACGCCGGCGGCTAAGTCAATGACAGTCACTATGTAATAATTATATATCAATCGATTTCTGAGTTTTATTGGACCCTATTACTATAAACTGCAATTCACCGCCGCGCAAGCGCAGCTTCATACATAGCAGTCAATTTGGGAGTCTGCAGGAATTTCCTATTAGTACAGTTTGTGAATCCGAGTCAGTGGCGGCGTAAGGGGGGCAACCGGGGCCGTTAACTAGGGCGTCAAAAGAGATACATTAAATCACATTTTATTATTACAAAGTAACAAAATAAAATGGAACATGGCTGCTTGAAAAAAGAAAATCTTTTTTTTCATGCATCCCCGACTTCATATTTGCCTTTGGCCTCTAACGAATCCACGCGGAACCAGACCGATCTTTTGTATCTGCGGATCGCTAAAGTCCTGCAGTTATAACGACATCAATGTAATTGACTAGCGAGGAGACAGTTGTAGATTGAAACAGTGACGGGTTTCTAAGTAGGCACAGGCCCTATGGGCGGTAGTTCTCGTGGGGCGGCATCAAAGAGCTTGAAAATAAAATTTTCCAAACTGGACAATGTTGAAAATAATGTTTCTTTTTAATTATTGCCCTGTTTCCCCCAACAGCGATTATATAGGAGCCTACTTTAACTTGCCTGCAAATGCAAACTACAGAATCGAAAGACAAAGAGATATGACCATATGATCATATTGTTTACATTACAATATCCGATACTTCCCACCAGAAGCAGATGTATCTGGTATCAACACGTAGAAATTGCCGCTAGTTAGTTGTTGCTTTCTTTGAGAAAAGCTAGAACGGAAACGTTTGGCAGGAGTCATTAAAGGTAAACAACATGATGGTCGATGTTGACAATGGGCTTCTTCGCCATATGAATTGCACTTCACGTCTATCACAGTTACTGTGTGGTTTTGGTCTCCTGTTTATTTTGGTAACACCGCTCTTTCATTACAATTTTATATTCATGATTCTGCTCGCTTCTTTTTATTCCTTTTAACAACCAGATCAAATCAGAAGTCCCATGAATCCAATAAAATTATTGCGGATTCAAAAAGTGTCTCGAATCCACGAAGTTGGCGAATATGGTAGCAATAATTTTGAGTTGTATCTTATTAGTTTGAATAATTATATGAAAAATCGTATTCATATAAAAAACGTTAAAAGTAGGATATGCATTTTTTTTTTTTTTTTTTACAAATATTCCTATCTCGTAAAGGTGGAAGGGCGGCAGTACAGGCTGTGCCTAAGGGCGGCAATTTTATAAATCCGCCACTGACCGGAAAGCTTTGGAAACGCAAGAGGAGTTTACTGCTTACCTTCGATAGTTGCTTTCTGCTACATTATGATTCCGTGGCAAAGAATATGTAAGAACCCCGGAAGTTTATGACGTCAAAAGGATTACGTAAAACCCGGACTCTATGTGAACAAGATGGTCAGATTGTGAAACGGCCAGGTAGTAGTGAAACACGAATTGTGTGGCGAGATCCAGGAAACACTGAAATACAACTTGGGCAGCAGGTAACTTGTCTCTTTTCTTAATTCTCCAGTAAGTGTAATTACTCCAATTTCAATAAATTATGCCCCTTGCATTCGACGTGAGTTGGGCGGGGGGAGAAATCAAGCGAATGGCAAAATTTTTTAGTGTGTATCGAATGGGGTAATTGCCTAGTAGAGTCTTACCGGGGCACCCAAACTGACGAAGTTTATTATATTTTCAGTATCATGTATATTTTTATTGCAAACATCTGGAAATTTAAAAATTGATGCAAGAGGAGGGCCTCAAAACATGATCAAGTCCATAACCCCTAAAGGCGTTAAGACGCGATTTGAAAGAGATAGCTCATGATTTTGAGTTTTTAGAAGGCAAAAATGAGTGAAGAACTTAGGAAACGTGCTAGACCAGGAATGGGTAACTTTTTCATATTGGAAGGTCGCATTAAGAAATTTCCATTGGATAAAAAGGTACAACTAATGGCGGTCTTAGCACTTGAGAGGCCCCAGGTACAATCTAATTTGAGGCCCCCTCCTAAATATTTCCTTTGTTGCTTTTCCTGTCCCTATTTATCTGATAACTATTGACGTAACTACGGGGCGTGTCCCCCCCCCCCCAAAAAGAATAGGAACCCCCACACTTTGAGGTAAGTTGAGCCAATTCTAATAACCATCAGGTAGTAAAATTTTTTAAATTATATGAGGGTGAAAATATTAAGAATAAATTGAATTTTATAACAATTTTAAAATAGCCTTATAAAATCAATAGGTAGTTTAAGATCTTAATTTTTCACGCAATTCAGTTCAGGAAAAAAAAAAATATTACTTTTACCATTATAGTTTTCACCTCTTCACATAATTGAAAGTTCTTGCGTTTTAAATATTTAGAATTCCTTTAACCATATTAACACAAAATTATACCGTTATTTTCTAAATATATATATAGCATGTGGGCTCCCATAATATAAATGTTCATCTTGTAGGCTTTAACTGTTGCCACTTAGAAAAGCAAGAAAATAAACTTAAAAAGTTCAATTTCTAAAATTGACACCATGCCAAATCGTTTACTTTTATTTTTCAAAGAGTGCATAATTATAACTTTACTTTCTAAATTTGGCAACAGTATGTGTAATTGTTGAATTCTAAAATCGATTCAGTCTTCCTTTTACCATCAAAGTGCACACACGTCTTTCTCGGAGGCTACGCCAAAACGGTGTATTAAATTTTTTAACTACGTATTCAAGGGTATTAATTTATTAGTCTATTAAATTCATATTGGCGTCATTGAATTAAATTAAACATTTAAAGTATTAATAAATATGATTTTCAACTGGATGAATTACTGGATTTTTTCAACACTTATATAACTGCAAGCAAACTGAAACATTGAATGATAAAATGCAAAATATTCACATTCAAAAATCCAAGAATGTCTAGTTTTTTCACATTTAGTTCCTAACATGCTTAAAGAATATGTTTTATAAAACTCACCCTTTTAGACATTTGTTGCTCTTTTGTTTCGATTCCATATACCCATTTTAGCGTTAGCTAGGCTCTGATTGGCTACTACGGATCATGGGCGGCCATATGAGGGGCAGACGGAGGCTTTAGCCCCCGCTAACCGTTTAAAAATTTTATTCGCCCGATTTTGCTGTGTATTTATTTTCAAGTCACGTTTCAAAATAAGGTACTTTTTAGCTCATTACGAATTGTCAAGCAATATCAATTATTTTTGTAACAGTTCAGTACATGCATTAAAATTTCTGACAGCCTTCAGGAGGAGGTAATTTTTCTCAGCCCACCCCAAGAAGTACCAACATGGGCACCGATAGTATTGATAGTACAGGGGGAACAAAAATTGGCGGGAGGAAAATTTATTTCTTCTCCTTACAGCATGGCCAGTCGATAGGAGAAATGGTGAGACTCTACTGTATGAAGTCCACGGAATCTTAAAAGAAATGTTAGGGGACCATCTTTCGTGACATGCAAGAATTCGAACTTAAATTGGTCAGCTCATCTTTTACCAGAATCTTGAGGGCCTCTGGGGTGTGTAGATTTCTGGAAGTGTCACTTTCACTCGTAAATGCAGTGTGGTGTCTAAACATCCTGAGTTAAGTTCTTGTCCACATGCCTATTGCTTTGGTAAATTGATTGGCATTCCCATGAAAAAGTTTTGTCCTGTTCGTTTCTAGGGACCAGGATTTCACATGTAGTTTATTCAGGGATTGTTAATGGCGAACTTGGCAGGAAAATGTAGAGCTTGAGCGCTCGGCTCAGACTGAACAGCAGCCATACAAAATTTTAGGAAACGCAAGAAATGTGTGCAGGTGGAAGACTTTTCCCTGTTTCGAGGGGGTGGGAGGAGAGAAAGTGTAACACATGACCACATGTGGAAATTAACTGGGACTCTCTTTCGTTCAGTTCCCAACATTTGTCTGTATTTAAACGAAACAGAAACGTTTGTGTGAAGACATCATGATACATCACATAGCCTGCAAGCCATAAAAGTATAATTTATAAATGTTTCGGCGAAAATTATGAATTCAGAGCAAGCACACATTTAATTTTAAAAATATTTATTTGTAGTAAGAAATTGTAAAACATTACAACGTGAAAATTTAAAACGATATAATTTTTTTTGCATGCGTGGCCCTTGAGATTTTGAGGCGCCTTGTGCGCCTGCGCGGAAATCTGTCAATGGGTGCAACAATTCAAAAATTATGGGTGGGAGGGGGAGGGGCTGAAGTAGTTTTTTAACAGATCATGTGATTTGTTGTAACACGTAATCATTCATTGATTCGATCGATAAACGATTATGCCTATTTCTGGCACAGCGCCCGTGCGTTATAGTACTGGGACCTACAGTTTTCTAGAGGACACGAAACAGTGGCAGAAAAACGACACATTATAGTACCCATTGGAACTGAACCAGAGTTAACAGCCTGATAAACCATGTTACTACTGTGCAACCCACGGAGAGGGCACCGTCCATTCGGAGAATTCGTTTAAAGTGAAGCATCTTTTGCCCGATTAGTTCTACCCTGTTGTGTGTGAATTCTATGGCACAAAGTTTACCTTTTCATTTATTTCCTTATATGGAGATAATCCATGAATAAGTTGAAATTAAAGACCTATAAAATAATTTTCTAATGACGATATTTTTCACGGGGAATAACATCAATAGTTTCATGTTTTAACGTTTTTTTTCTTCAAAATTAAACGTTTTTCGAGAAAAATTCATTGGAACAAAATTTAGTAGACAACATGATGCAATACCTTACACCATGTCAAACAGAAATGAAGGCAATTGCATGTAAAGTATGTTTCAGAGCAACGCGAAATTCAGGTAAAGTTGAACCGTAATGTTCAGCACTGAGGGATGGGGAGTGGTAGGAAGTTTGGTAGAAACCAGGATTCATTTAACTGCTTTTGTACCATCTCCATAGATCTTACCTCAACGATGCAACCATACAGTTATGATAATGGTGTATATTGTTGCTCTCATATATAAAATGTGAACTATATAACGCAGCCAGCACCAGATAATCTTAATGAATTCTTATTCAGTGTTCGATGATATAACACAAAGTTCCCATGGCGTTTATGTAAATATACTGTTGAGATACCAAAATTTAAATTTAGTTACAAGGAATGTTAATCGAAAAAAATGCAAGTAATTTTGTCTTTCACCTAAGTTACAAGGGAAGATTTAGAAATTAAAAAAATCCGAAACTGGAATTGAGAATATTTTTTTTAACTTCAGGATACAATAGATTCACGAGCGGGGCGGGGAACTGGTAAAATAAGCAACACACACTCCCACAATGGGGAAAAAGACAAAAGCTAAGGGCATTTACTAAAATAAATGGTAAAAAAATAAAATAATTTATTATCATTACATATTATTTTAAGAAAAGGAACGATTCCAAATAGAGTAAGAAATGTTTTATTTCGCACATCATGACAACAATAAGATGTCTGCTAAGCTTACATGACACATACCAAAATAGATTAAATATAATGTGTGACAACGCAAGTGTTTGGAGATACCAAAGAAAACGAGAGCTTTATTTACACCATGAAATACAGTACCCAAAATCTGCTCGACATGGGTTTGTAGAATCCTCTACCACTGTGAAACACGACTGTGATATGGTGCGAGCCACATGACATTCAAGTTCAACGATGAAATAAATTAACCCAAACAATGATGGGAAAAAGTGAAAGATCAAAACTTTGATTCTGTAAAAAATACTTCAGGTATTTTATCACCATTCAAAGTAAGAGAAACTTCTATTAATGATTTTACCACAGCATTTCAACAACTTAATAAAGTAAACAATATTAGCGATCATCACTTTTTATACAATAGTTTATTTAAGTACCAAAAAAAGCATTAAAATTTATGAGATGGCATTTCCTTTAACGAGATGGATATGTTGAACAGAAGAGTATGTCACTAGTAGAACACCAGTACCAATGGATAATTTGCCAGCAAACACAATTTCCGTTTATGTGTGAAATAATTAAGAAAACATATATTATTGGGCAATAACACGTGAGAGCTAGATCTCTGAGATTAACAATAGGTGGTTTTATGGGTCCTTAATTATTATGACATTATTATTCAGAACTCTAACATTTAAACAAAACTATTAATAGAATATTTAACTATTGACAGTGATCTGTTTAAAGTAGACCTCTCGGATAAATTATTTTTGTTAAAAATACTCTGGCCTTGGGAGAGAAAATTTATGGATGTACTTTAGGCAAAAATAACAGTCTCAATAAACGGTAACTCCCAAGGGCAGTCCTAGTAATAATGACCAATTTCTTTTATACCAACTTATAACTTTTTGACACAGTACTTTCATTATTTTGATCACATATTCATTCGGTTGACAAATGACAAACAGAACACAACGAATGATAAAGTAAATGAGTTTTTTTTTACAAGCAGCATATAGCCATTTTAAAGCAGTTTCTTTGGTGGCATCACTACACATCGGGCAAATTTAGAGATATAAATTCTCCAGTATCATACACCAATGTCTCATTATCCAATACTTCTACATTAATAAACAAGAATAATAGCACAGAATGGAATGTACATTCAAAATATATATATATATAAAGAAAAAAGAGAAGCCCCTATTTTCCTTCGAAAGGTCAATTGTGTTACAATTCCATTACTTTCCACAGACGAAAAAAAAAGGAACCTTTAGGGGAAAAAAAAAATTTCCCTTTTCGTGAAGATAAACAATTAGAAGTCTTTGGTGGTAAAACAATGGAATAGATGCACAATTAATAACAAGGCTCATGGTCAATTCCATTTGCACATAATTTTAAAATGACTATATTCATATAATTGTTATTCCTCTATGTATAAAGCAATTTTGCATTAAAAAAAAAAATTTAGCACAAGACAAGAAATTTATGGACAATCCTCTTCTTGCAAATCTTCACTGTTACAGCATGCTTCTGTTTATGTAAAGAAGAGTATAATTCCTATCTCCTGTAAAAATATAAATTATGGTGCAAATAAACCAAAGAGCAATCACGGACGGCCAAGAAATTGAACTCGCTTATGAAGGGGGAAAAAGTTTAAAAACGGAAGGGTGTTAAGAAACATGTGTGTCACATATGGTAATACTAGCACTCAAGCATAAATATCAATGATTACTAACCAGCAATAGTTACAGGTGTTTATGTTTTGATACAAGGAACCGTGACCAAATAAATAATAATAATAATTTAAAAAAAAAAAAAAAAAAAAAAAAGGAGAGGGGGCGGGGACCACATGTGTACGAGATTAATATCACAAAGATATTTCACGACTCTCTTTGAACCTAAGGTTGGTACTTTCCACTTCAAAGTTTCGACTCAAAAGGAGGGAGTTTTAAATGAGACATTTTCTCATCACAGGGCAATGTTCCAAACTATGTGTTGGCAGTTCTACGCACATCAGGGGGTTGTATTCGAATCACGGTCCCGTAACACAAATGGGTACAAAAGGAAAGCAAAAGAATGAAGAGAATGCAATAGTTATTGAGAGTTATTGTTGTTGTTGTTGGGTAGGTGGGAAATTTTGTCCTTGTCCGTAGGCTTTCGGCTTTGAACCTGCCGAAAACTGAGACATGGCCCGATGTAGCTGCGAGTAACTTGAATTGTTGTCAAAAGTTGGCCTGTTGGCATAGGTAGCAGGTCCTGTTCCCATGCTTTTGGGAGCACCCTTGGATACTCCAGGTCTTGCAGTTCCATTCCTTGGATTGCTATACGGCTGATACCTGGTGCTTCCACCAAACTTATTGGCAGATTGGTTCTCACTTGGCCCCTGATTACTTTTGTAGTTATTACTGCCACTGTATCTGTCACTTTTCTCATATTTATCATTGTTGTTGTAGCTCTTGTAGCCTCCACCGCCACCTGAGGAATAATCGTATGAAGACTTCCAACGACCACGGCCTGAAATGAAATTAATGGGATTTATAAGCTTAATCTAATCCCACGAATTTTTTTTTTTTAAATCATTCATCCATGTGCCCCCCCGCCCTCTTTCCACAAGATTTCATTTACTCATTATATTATGCAGTTTGAATTTTATTTAGATCCTCTAACTGCTTAATGGGATATTAGAGATTTGTTTTACACACACATATATATATCTATATATATATATAGTGTCTCAAGATTGGTTCATATATGACAGAACTGATAAACTTAATGTGACCTTTGAATAAGAATATATTTATTCACACAACTAAGCAAGATTTTGAGGACCAAACCTAGTCTAGTGGTAAAAGAATTTGATGTAGCATTATGCAGATTTATAAGTAAAGACAATGTTATATGCGTAAGTACTTACGCTTGGAACGTTGTCTTTACTCATAAATCTTCTTAATCCAGTGGGTTAGCTTTTCCCACCAGGATTAACAGATGTGTAATGCACAATTTGATGCGACTACAAACTTTGCAGTACACACAAATGTTAATCCTATCTATAATACTCCAGTGGCCAAGACTAGGCCGGGTTTGAACCCCCACCCCCCCACCACAATCAAGAACTTGTGTGTAAATGTATCGATATTGATCTCACGTTAAATCATAGGTTCTGTCACACATATTCCAATCTCGGGATATTAAACATGTAAAATAAATCTCCGATTTCTTGTTAAACAATTTAAGGATGTCGTAGTAGTAATTAGAATCTATTTCAATCCACAAGGAGGGAAGCTCCTTCACTGCTGTGACTGACAGCCACTGACTTAAGGATTGAACAGCCCAAATTCTATTTCAAACTTCCCTGACTTTTCCAGACCAATCGATTTCCAGTCGCTAATTACAGTAAACAACACACAATGCACTAAAATTTGCCCAATCAAAGCAAGTTTCAAGGCCATGAAATCGATTAATGCAAATTTACAAATTCAAAAGCTGTATTAAAAAGTGTATTTCTTTACACTAAAAACTTGCACTAATTAAATATTTACAGCAACATTTCCATTTGGCCCTTTTCAAGTTCATTATAAAAGAGTTTAACTATATAATCGCAAAGCTGATGCTTCATCTTCTATTTCATTTAAAATGTGTATGACTATATATAAGGCAAAGGAGATTGGTATGATCAAAATCCCTTACAGATTGGATAATTTAGCTAAAAACACTTTTTGTTTTTCAAGTTATATATTTGGCAAACATTTTCTCCTGAGAAATATATAGGCTTAATAATTTTATATAAATTATATTAGTTTTGGTGCAAAATGGTAACTTTTGGAAGAAGTTTAGTCAAAAGTACAAGTTTTTCAAATTTTTCAGTAGGTAATGTGGTATGAAAAGCACAGTTCAGGAAAATTATTTTAATAAGTTATTTATTATAACAATGAATTTCCAATTTCCCTGACTTTTCCACATGTGTAGACTAATTTATAATTAGACTAAGTAATAATTCATAATTTCTGCTTTTTAAATTACAGAATTTTAATTATGTTTTACACTCTATAAAAAAGAACACAAAACCCAACAGCAAAAATACTTACACAACTTGAGTTTGTGTTTTAAGGGTAACTTAAATATAATGTAGGGCCAGGATCTAGTTTTCAGAGCCTCTTGTCAGAAATCACACCCCTGACTGCAAATTAGTAAAAAAAAAAGCACCGAGAACAATCGGCAATTAAATCTAGATTTTTTTTTTTGCATATAATGGATAAATGCATTTTCTACTGTATAGTAGCACTGTAGCTTGCGGGGAGGGTTGATGAGGAAGGCCCACACCACAGTCAGAAATGAGGGAGAATAAAATTGGTTAAAATAACTCGCAGGGGAAAATAGGTTCACAACTGGGTGATGCGATCTGGATGGTCCTGCCAGGTGCACAAAATCATCTAGCTAGGGTTCTGCAACAGAGTGCTAATACTTCAATAAAATTCTACCTCTGAAATACGTTTTTCGTGATACTATTACTAAAAAAAAAAAAATATATATATATATATTCCACGATGGAACAAATAACATGACCCAAACTATAATGTATTTGCAGATAATCAAGTGCTTATGAGGGGGAAATAATCCTGACCAGAGAATGTAAAGGCTATGGTTAGGAGCCATAAGGCTGCTGTGCTGCGATCAGATTTAAATTTGTTTGCGGTTTTACGGTTCAAGGACTATAATGGTAATGCTGTAACGGGATCTCATGATTTCCGAGGAATCCAAACCTACAATTTTCCACGAAATCCGAACATCTTAAAGCTGGGAACCAAACCCCGGACTACAGTGAGCAGTGCGATCTTTTTATGAGATCTCTGAGTAAGCGTTCTTTGTACCGTTGGGAGTCGAACCCGAGTTTAGGTGCACTAGGTGAATGTATTACCACACTGCGTAACCGCAGGGCCCAGATTTAAAACGTAACGGTAATGTTAAAGAGCTTTACCTCCACGGTGACCAAAACACTTGGACATTTCATACAGTTCCATCAACTTTGGATTTACAGTTTGGTGGGCTTCTTCGAGAACTGCAACTAGGTCTTTGGCTTGCTTCATGTTGCCAAATGTGAAGAATGTGTAAGCGGTTCCTTTGTTATTACT
The DNA here is from genome assembly GCA_006491805.2 of Dysdera silvatica. Taxonomy (NCBI): domain Eukaryota; kingdom Metazoa; phylum Arthropoda; class Arachnida; order Araneae; family Dysderidae; genus Dysdera; species Dysdera silvatica. The sequence goes on along the minus strand of QLNU02014802.1, from coordinate 123,028,813 downwards.
TCTGGCTGTGCGACCAATACGATGGATGTAATCCTCAGAACAGTTAGGAAAGTCAACGTTTATCACATACTTGATGTCATCCACATCTGTAAAATTGGAAGAGAGATATCAGTCGACAGGCATAAGGATTTTTTTTCTTTGATCGAAAATGAGTAGTGCAACCATCATGAAAACTAAGGTAAAGACCATTTCTCAGGTTTCTAGTGAATCTTTACAAAAAATAACTAATTTGAAGAGGGGACTACAAGAAAAGGAATTTACGATACAAGATACATACTATTCTCAAAAACAATTTGTATTTACAGCACAAGAACAACTAAGTTCATACTGGGTCAGGACCTACAAATTTTCAGGAAATTCAAATGTCTTTCACGTCAGAAATAAAACTAAAAATCAGTATTAAAAAAAAAAATATATATATATATTGCTATTATTTTGAAATCTGGATTTTTTGTACAAGGTAGTAAAACTGGCCACTACTATGTAACTGTAGGGCCAGTAAAGGAATCTACCTGGTATCTGCTAGTTAACATAGGCATCTATATGTTAACTTCAAGGTTAAATTTAAGTTAGTACTACATAAGTAAAAATATCATTAGCAATGAGCAATATTATTAGTCATTCCTACTATTAGAGAGAGAGAGAGAGAGAGAGCAGGAATTCGTAACACATACAATTTTATTGTGGATAGTAAATTAGAATATTCAGATGGCAAATATACTGTAACGAGTAAATGTTCGTATTCTTAATTCTCTAAATGAATGCAAGCAGCCATCCGGGATGGAATCAGTTTGATACAATATCCAACTATCACATTTATGTGCATATAAGCCTACACAAGGAATTGAATTTAACCCAAAGACAACGAGTTTCTCAGAAAGGTATAATAACCAAGCATATTTCCTTCAACATAAAGTTTTAGTTATGTTTATTGTTTGCAGGAGAAAGTTTGTCATGCAAGTCCGTTTCACCAGTCTCCTAAACCATAATATATAATCGGTTACATTTTTTTTAAGCGAAGCTTCTCTCTCTCTCTCTATTTAATAAAAACAATTTTCATCACACATAAAAATTTTAATAATTTTTAATCAATGCAATGCGAAATTTACATTACATGTTTTTTTTTTCTTTTTTGAATATTACTGCAATAAGATTTGGTAAGAACTAAATTTTAATGTTCAAAATAAAACTGATTTTTAAATAAAAATAAGAGAGAAAATAACATGTACAACCTGTGGATACTTGGATTCTTAGTCTAGTCCTGAAGCTCCGGTTGCAATCCAGCACTCATCCCAACGAAGGAACGGCAACTTGTTTCAACAAGGTTCTCAACGCAGAATACCCAGCAGAAACAAGAACATCGTTTGCACAAGATGGTAAAAGTCTCAATGCAAATAATCTTGCCTCCCCTTAAACAACGATGGTTGCTGGAAAGCCAAAGCTTGTGAGGGACAGAGGGATTTTATGATAGAGCCCTCCCCTTTTAGAAGAACTAAATCAGCAGTGTTTACTACATCAACCCACAAAAACAGGCTGGAAGCAATACCATAAACAGGGCAATTTCTCGATCGTTTTACCCCAGACAATGAATTGCCAGATCTTGGGAAGCAAGATGTTGTTCGAAAGCTTTTGCATGATCATTTTACCCACATACTGAGTTGCCAGACTCTGAGAAGAAAGATTTTGTCATTCAAAAGAGAAAGCTGTCAAGTGACTGACTTCACAGTCTCCACTGAAGTATAATGCAAAAGAAATGACAATCTCCAAATGGAAAATGTTTTTGGAAACTGCTTGATGCACATTTAGGGATCATTATATGATAGGTTAGCATTTTAGTTGGTTTTAGATTATTTCAAGATTTTTTTTTTTGCAATAGCGTTTTCCATGATCGAAATAATCTAATACGACTCCTGAATATACTTCATCCACATTTAAACTCAGGAATAGCAAGTTTGCCATTGTGGCAACAAAGAATTTATTTTGGTATTTTCTCTCCTTGGGAGAGGACAAGTTTGAAAACTATGAAAGCAGAGGTCTATGCTTAAAACAAAAATTCTTACGCAAATTG
>QLNU02014802.1:123014198-123026645 GCA_006491805.2 Dysdera silvatica | reverse complement strand
TAAAAAGGAATGACTTATTGGAAAATCTGTCTTAAGGCAGGTTGTTCTGAGACTAGACTGAGAGCTCCTAAACAATGACCAAGTCTAATAGGAATAGAATTCTGACCAAAAGTTGCCCTCGTAATCATTAAATGACCAGAATGCACTCACAACAACCACAAACCAGTGGTTTTCCATATAAAGAAAATCCACATAGAAAACTATTGACAAACCATTCCTGGTGCAAGTAGCTATCTTAAATGTCAGAACTGGCAACCCTACATGCAAGGACAGGGAAGAGTCGCTACGAAACTGGGAGAAATGGGTTTAAATCATTAGGCACATTTACTCCACCATTATTTGTTTGCAGGAATGGGTGTAAGGTAAAGAACTGATTTCAACAAAGGAAAATGCCCTCCCCTTTAAAAAAAAAAAAGCAACAACTTTATTACAAAGAAATTACATCATTAAACGAAGAGCATGCTTGTGAAAAAAAAAAAATTAAAAATTCAGGAGCTTTGAAAACTTAAAATGAAAAAAGATGGATATATATATATAGAAAATAATTGCCTTTACCTATTTTTAAACGTTTGGAGGCCAAATTTGAACTAACTCTTCCCGATCTAGCGTATCCAAACAACTAGCAAAGAAACTATGCCCTGTTTAAAGTCTACCCCCTCCCATTCGTTGACTGGGCTAAGTGATTGCATCCCACATATGCTGTAGTGCTCAATCACAGCCGACGTAAGATGCCACTCAAGCTGCCAGTCAAGTGCGTCCTTTTTGGGTTTAGAGGCATCTAATATTGTGCCTCTGAAAAAAAGAGTAAGAAAACAAAAAAATAAAACAGTTTGTTAATACAATTTCCATCTAGTTGCAACAGAAGATGAAAATACTACAAGAAAAGAAAAACTTTAAAGAGCATCATAGGTTGAGTAACACTGCTTTCATAATTTAAAAAACTTAAAGCCACTTAAATTTATATATATATATATATAATTTCCAATTTTACAAGTATCCAATGATAACAGGCTTATCTAATTCATACTGGATGTATTTCAATAAATCATATCACCATAGAAACTTATAACACATGAGGCGATTAACATGCAAGGCTTCTTGCACAAATAACTTTCTACACAATTAAAATATATTCCATATTTACAGTTTGGATAATGAATTATACGTAAGCGCATCTACATCAGGCATATGCGTATTATTTTTAAAAAAAAAGGGGAGATAATATAAATTAAATGTTTTTTCCTCATAAGGTAATTTATTTTACAGCTCATATTGTATACAGTACATATTGTACAATATAAGGGGAAGGGTTAACCCCCTCCTTTTATGCACAAACATGACAGATATGAAAAAAATTTAGCAACTTACTTAAAAAAAATGCATTAAGCATGGTCTAATGAATGAAGCATTTAGCATTAAAAGGAAATCTCAAAATTATTATTAACCTGTATATATTTAACAAGAGAATAGCTCAAATACTTTTAGTTCATTTGTTACAAGGAAAGTTATGAAACAATATGAGGGGGTACAAAGTGGGGAGAAAAGATAATTTTTTTTTTTTAATTCTACCGTAGCCGTTGCTCACAAATGTCAAAGAAAAAATAAATATGCACATATATTATTGTTAACGGAAGATCTCATTAAATACCACAAATAAAGAAATTTATTCCACGCACAGTGATTTGAAACCCTCTGTAAACACTTTATGGGTTATAAGGAACAAGGTTTTTTTTTTTTTTGTTAATAAACGTAACATCCACAAACGTGCCTTCTAGTTACGTAAGTATACATCTGTCAGCATGTGAAATGTTGTGTGACAAAGTATGAATATAAATATACTCCTTACGTGTTAAAGAGGCTTCATCTGTGAAGTGCATTATGCTATTGGATGTTTATAACGAACCATCCCCCTCCCACCAAAACAACAGCAAGAAGTTAAGTCATCAGCAGATACCACTTCATTAATAAAAAGGTTTGTTTTAGTATTCCCTATCTTCCATTCAAGTTTGTATAGAAATTTTCAAATCACCGTATATATATATAGAAAAGCCAACAACAACATGAGTAAAGGAAATAAAAGTGCCCCATAGTGGACACCCATACCTAATCCTCGAGCAGCAACATCTGTTGCAATCAAAATAGGCGATCTGCCATTCCTAAATTCTGAAATAATAATAATAATAAAAAAAAAGCGTTAGGTTCATTGAGTTCTTGACATTTCACTACGTGTGAAATAAACATTGCACCCTGACAATTATTTCATATCTAAAAGCAAAAGACTTTACTGTTCCCCCGAGATAACATTGAGGTTAAATTACAATAGGGTGTCTACCCAAATTCTGTTTCAAACTTCCCTGACTTTTCCAGACCAAAGTTTATTAGATTTCCAGTCGCTAATTGAGGTAAACAAAACATTTATAACTCAATTACAGTGAATTTACAAATTCAAAAGCTGTATTAAAAAATGCATTTCTTTACACTAAAAACTTGCATTAATTAAATATTTACAACATTTTCATTCAGCCCTTTTGAGTTTATTATATATATAAAAGAAGAGTTTACCTATATACAAGGAGGAAAGGAGATTAGTATAATCGAAATCCTTTACAAATTAAATAATTTAGCTAAAAACACTTTTTGTTTTTCAAGTTTTAGTTACATATTTGGCAAACATTCTTCTGAAAAATATATAGGCTTAATAATTTTATATAAATTATATTAGTTTTGGTGCAAAATGGTAACTTTTGGAAGAAGTTTAGTCAAAAGTACAAGTTTTTCAAATTTTTCAGTAGGCAATGTGGTATGAAAAGCACAGTTCAGGAAAATTATTTTAATAAGTTATTTATTATAACAATGAATTTCAAATTTCCCTGACTTGGGCCTTTGTATTTCAAATTTTCTAGTCAGAGAAAACTTCGGACCTTTCCAGATCCGTAGACACACTGCTACAAGCGTAAGGGGTTCTAAAACCTTCCTAGAACTAAAGCAACGTAATTTGAAACTGAAGAAAATGCAAAGAGATACCAATTCATGTATTTTACACCCCAATGTTGAACTATTGGGTCATCTGGAATGGGACTAAAGGTTTAAAGATGGCCCCTGAACTATGATATATTTACACACAGCCAAGATTACTAGGTGCAAACGCAGACTTTCATTTGGGGGGTTAAGGACAGAATTTGCCATGGTCTTGGAATAACACCCTTCATTTATCATGAAAGTTGGAATTTTTTACAGTGAAAAAATATATTTTGGGAGTCGTGACCACCCCTGTATCTGCCCTTGGTGCAAACCCAGTTCAACAGGAAGGACGTAACTACCGGGCCATTAATCTATAATATGTGTAAGCCATTTGGAGCAAATAGTTTGGCCTCAATTTATTAATCGAAATGTGGGTTTCATAATCAAAGCTTGTAAAAACTCACCAACGAGTGTTTTGAAAATACATATATATTATATAAATTTGGGAAAGAAAAGAGTGTTTGAACGAACAGGATTTGGACCTGTGACCTTCCAATTTAATGTTGGCTGCTCTATCAACTGAGCCATGGTCCACGCTAAACTTTTCTATCTTAAAGGTTATATACAGGGTTTCTAAGAAAGTCTGCATACGACCGATAAATTTTGAACCAAGACAGATATTGCAACAAAAAGTTAAGTATTGGTATAGTAAAATGACTGTGCACTATCAGATGAGATGGCGCATAAGCAGGGTGGCGAATTGAGGAAGTTATTTTTCGAAAAATAATAAAGATAGCGAAATATTTTCAATCAGAAAGTTGTAGAGTATCCTTCAGTTAGTAAGAAAAGACATACAGCTCATATGTTCTATGTACATATACTGCCACAAAGTGAGATATTACGGAAGTTTCAATCCATCCAGTGGCGTAGTTACTTCTCTGCTCGGGGAGAGTGACTGTCATTGTTTTCGGGGAGGCCAACCTAGCTACGCTACAGAATGTATAATTTACAGTTAATGCTTTCTGATGTCGTAAAAGTTGAAGTTCTTATAGGAGAGAGGTCATGGTTTCTTTCCTTTAAGAACTTCTATTCAACCTGTAAAGAACTAAAAAGCATTAACTGAAAGCTATGCATTGACACATCCCAAATATCTCACTTTGTGGCAGTATCTGTACATATAGCATGTGAGCTGTATGCCTTTTCTTACTAACACTGAAGGATGCCCTACAACTTTCTGATTGAAAATATTTCGCTTTTCTTATTTTCCGAATTAAGATTCTTAACTTCCTCAATTCGCCATCAGGAGCGCTGCTGTTCATCTCGTCTGATAGTACATAGTCATTTTATTAACTAATATCTAACTTTCTTTGCAATATCTGTCTTGGTTCAAAAGTTATTGGCCGCATCCGGTCTTTCCTAGGAACCCTGTATAGACTCAATTAAGAGTAGTTTTTAACAAATCATAGGTGAATTTTTATATACTTTTTTTTTAATAATTATATCATGAACAAGCACAGTTTTGCAGATGTAATTCACAAATGTAAATTTTATTTCTAAGTATATATATTCCGAAACTAGAGAAGACAAGTGAAGGCAATTAATGTTACTGTATTATTTTAATTACATACTGGAACAAGCACAAGTGTAACTGGAATTCAAGGTGTAAATTATGAGTTTTTATATAGTATTTTTAATGTAAGAAACAGGATGCCACAATACTAATGGGCAAATTAATTAGATGAAAGTATCTTTAATATATTATATTTTGAACCCGCGCAAATTGCTGCTGGCATTCAAAGATGTAAATTATATTAATTATAAAAATTTAAGAGAAGAGTGCTTCGATAAACAATTGCACTTAGGGAGAGTTTAAGTATTGCATAAGCATCTTGAGGGGGGCGCCTTTGATTTGGCCATATTTTCCTATGTTAGCCAATGTTAATTTTTGCTTACTAGGGGTGGGGGTATGAAATGGCCAAAATATTGCTTACGTAATACTTGAACTCTCCCTCACTTGCATGGGTCCCAGCGTGTAATTAAAATAATACAATGTTAATTACCTTCACTTGTCTTTCCTAGTTTTAGAATATATATACTTAAACAGACATAGGTTGTCTCAGAATGGCCATACAACCTTTAATAATGCTAGTTCTTAACAAAAAAATTTATTAATATCTCACTGCAGTAATGGTGCACCATGTTTATTAGAGACCCATAACGCCGCTGTGGCTTCGAAAATGGACACTAAGCACGAAGTCTACAAGTGGGATAAGTGTCACATGAGAAGTGACACAAGTAACCGGTATATTGAAGATAAATGACACTGCATATCCTTCATGACCTGTTAAGACTTGCACCCCTATAGGTTGCAATCACCTCAACAGCTCTTACCAAATGACAGAGCTCAGCGAGATGAATACGCAAGGTGAGCTTCGATGAAAGTTGCAGGAGATCCACATTAGCTGTATAAGATCTTCTGGACAGACGAAGCTCATTTTATATTGCATGGACACCAATAACTGTCAAATCTGGGCAGAGGAGAACCCACATGTTTACACTGAGGAGTCGCTACATTTACCATATGTTACTGTGTGGCGTGGTTTAACTGCGTCCATTATTGTACTGTGCATTAGCGCTCAGTTGACGCGTGATACCGTTAGCAGACGGGTTATTCCATTGCAGTTTAGGGAAGGCCGTCTTGGAGGAACTGGTTTTTCCCGCGCGAAAAACCAGTTTCGGCAAGACGCCCTTCCCTAAACTGCAATGGACTAACCCGTCTGCTAACGGTATCAGGCGAATGCATAATAGGTTCTTTTTTCTTTATAGAACCCTGTGCAAAAGCAGGCTGGAAGACATTCTCAGTTAACGGAACCTACTTACAAATGCTACAGGAGGTGATACTGTGCCTATTGGAACATAATCACTGTAACACAGTTACATTCATGCAAGACGAGGCACCTCCTTACATCGCATCTTCCACGAAGCAGTTCTTGACAGGGATGTTTGGTGAAGAACGACCGATCAACCATTACTATAAATATAAATGGACCCCCTAACTAACCGGACTTGACCAGTTGATTTTTGGCTATGGGGTTATGTAAAGTCCCTAGTGTACCATAGTAGCCAATCGTTTTTAGCAGAGCCAAAGGACGATATTCGCCACGAAATCTCCTGCATGCATCTGGATATGCTACATACTTCAGTTAGCCGCTTACGAAACGTAATTTATTGTGCTGGCGGACACATAGAGCAGTTAGTGTTGTGATAAGCTTCCAAACATTTACCTGAATGCAAATGAACTTAGTTTTCTATGGAATTCTGTGACTTTAATGAGTGAAGTGGCCCATGGACAAAATTTTGAACTAGTGTTTTTTTTTTCTCTACCAGAAAAACAAAACACCCTTCATGAAAATAATTTTATCGCAAACTGCATTCAAATATACCACTCCCTTCGATTTTCATGAATTTTTGAAATACAGTAGAACTTCTATATAACGGACTTCTGTATATCGAAATTCTCTATACAGTAAAGTTCTGGTAAATCAGGGTGTGTACTAAAAATAAGAAACTCAACTCCTTGACTGTTTTTGTATATAGGTTCAAAAGTACAAAAAATTTATCAACCTCGTTTTCAACAATTGATAAAATAGCCATATAAAAAATAGCTGAAAACAAATAAAAATTGCCAAGCTATGACAAAAATACGTAAAAATAACTAAACCAGTAAAAACTCATTAAAATATCGTACAAAAATTACAATTCAATGCATGCGTAAAAACAAAACAAAAAACCCCCACACCACCTCAGCCGTAACCTACACCATCAATTTAGTGCCCTTTTTTTCATTTCTCGACCTTTGCTTAACTTCCATGAGCTGGTAGACACCGTGGGTAAATCCCAAAGGTCATTATATATAAAAGTGCTTCTATATAATGAAATTTTTAACAACCAAAACAAAATTTAGTGGTCACGTCAGCAACATCGGGTTCCCTAACTAATACCGTGGCAATACAGTATGCACACTTAAAAACAACTATTTTTAAGTGATTGAATGTTATTCATCAGAAACCATCGTTTACTGAAAAAAAAGAATTTTAATTGTGGTCTCATACTGAATTGCCCTGGTTCATTAATACATCGTTTTCACTTAGCGAATTTTTTTCCCCCCCCGTGGAACCATCCATTTCGTTATATGGAGGTTCTACTGTATTTACAAACTTATGAAAATTAATGTGGCAGTTTTTCTAACCACTTATGATCCCTTGGTCAAATTAACAGTTTAAATCAAACATTTGCATGTGTATTATCCCACAGAGAGATGTACTAACCTTTAAGTACCCAGTCCCTTTCCTGTTGAGATTTATTTCCGTGAATGCACATGGCAGGGTATCTAAAGTAAAAGAACAAAACTTGACATTTATTGACATAAAATGAAAACCAATTCATTGGTCTAAATTCTCCGTCGGAAGACTGCTCGAATGATCCAACTTACAAAAATTATTTTAACCATCTGTAATTCCTGAAGACTATTCGAATGACCTGTGATAACTGGTTGAATTCTACACTCCACAAACTGTAGTTCATTTTACAGTTGAAGGACAGCAAGGTCATGCTGAAAAGCGACTTAGTTTTCCAAGGAACCTCTAAAAACCTAGAAAACTACAGTGAACAGTTTACTGCTAAGCGTTTTATTTTGGCACCGTTGGGAGTCGAATCCGGGTTAACAGCATACTAGGTAAACGTGTTACCACCGCAGAGCACCCGAAAACCGGTGCTCACCTTAGATGCCCTCCTTTTCTAAAATCATTAGCAGATTAATCTTAAAAATTAGCCAGTCTTACATTGCTGGAAACCGGTTAATATGCGACACAGCGTCTTCTCCATGGTTTTATACCATAGTAACAGAAACATTAACGCATACACAGTCCTAAGGCTTGTTTTTGCAAGAGCTTAGCTTCAATAATTACATGAAGGAAACTGGGAAAGGAAAACAACAAAAGGGTACAAAAAACCTACCCCAATCTTCGCATATAGCGAGTTAACTCATCGACCCTTCTTTTTGTTTCCGCGAACACAAGAGTCTTGTTCTCCTTCTCAGTCATTATCTCCTGCATGAGTTTGTTCAACCTAGGAATGGTAAAAGCACAAAGAACTTACTTCGAAATACAATAAAATTTCTAAGTTTTTTTCAGTAAACGTAACATAACGTATCATGTTTTTTGAAAATAACTTTAAGGAATTTACTATGCTGAACAGATGAATTGGTGATCACTTGCAGTCCTTCAATCATAATAAAAAGCAGTACCAGGAGGTGGGGTAGACACTGTTATTAATTGAATCGTTTTAATACATCCTCCCTTACATTCTTTAACACCGTTGCTACACCTGCTTTTTTTCCTATCATAACAGGTGCATTATCACAGCTAAAGGCAACACAATTAGAAATTGGAAAGTTTTCAGATTGTAAAGCACTTACCAGAAGATTTCCAATATTTAACCCAGTAGCATCTTCTTTCAAAGATGGCATAGATAAAAGACAATTCACAATTTTTTCACATAAAGGATCGAAGAAAGTTACCACTATTGGATACAGCTTTGAATCAACATCGTTGCTTCCATCAGTTGCAATTGAAAATGGATAGCACCTTAAATTTTCAACAAGTGATGAGGATTCCTTTGCAGACATTTCTTTCATAATTGCAGAAGTTTTGGCCTTTGCAGATCCATATTGTTTTGCAATACTGCTGTCAGGAAACGTTTTCCGAAAGAGCATCCCCGTGTGATCGCTGCAATTCATTGGCAAATTATGTTCGATCAAAAACGATGTAAATAAACATTCAGCTTTAATCACGGAGGTATCGTTAAATGCAAAAAATGAAGGCTTGATACTATGATTAGACTCTACAGCCTTGAACGTCTTCTTATGTTTAACAGTCTCAGAATGCAAAGTAATATCGCGTTTACCACCGTGAGTAATGCTTATGTCTTTACGGCAACACGTGCAGAAAGCATATTTTGGCCCCAGTCTTGATTTTTGAATAAAATTAAACATATTCTTCATACATTTGGCTTTAAACGTTTGGTAGTACTCATTAGCGTCGTTTTCAAAAACACCTAAAAACAAAGTCACGTGCTTGACCAAAACCTTAACGGTGTAGCGCATTCTTTCTTGCCTTCCCCAACAACTACAAATCCCGATGCGCGATTTCGTTGTGCAGGGGCATCACTCTACGTCATAGCTGGAGCTAAAATTCCACGTCACGCCACGCATGTGCCATCAACGGCAGACGAATTTTTCTGGTGTTCTTACCGATATTTGCATTTATTTATGCATATTTATTATTAAATATGCACATATGCGCAAAAATTTAAATAAACATGCATCAAGAAAAATAGGTATTTAATTTTTTTAAAAAAAATCAGTATTTTAAAAAACACTGGGGATTTTAGATGAAATCTACGAAAATTGAAAGAAATCGTTTTCCGACAGGAAAATCGAAAGGATTGGCACCTATGCTATATGCACCTGCTCAAAAAGTAGTATAGGGCAGTATCGCCAATAGTCAATGTGATTTATTTTGTCTATTTTTGACGAAGTACTAACTTGTCATCCTTTTCAGATTCATCCACGATGTCAACTATCTGGGTGATATTGTGATTCGCAGATAGTTCGAGAGCTCCAATGTTAACCTGGATATAATCAACGAGGAAGTCTTCTGCTAACCTCTTCACTTCTTTGGGCCATGTGGCACTAAACATGAGTGTTTGTCGATCAGGCTGTAAAATATATTACAAATAGTTAGATATATAGGAATAAAATAGTGATATGCATTAAAATTTTCTCAAAAGTGCTTCAGTGTGATACACACCCTGATCTGCTCAATAATCTTTCTGATCTGGGGTTCAAAACCCATGTCCAGCATTCTGTCAGCTTCATCTAGTACCAGAAAAGTCGAGTTACGGAGGGAAACCTTGCCAGCTTCAATGAAGTCTATTAAGCGCCCAGGAGTAGCGATACAAATCTGTGCACCTAAAAAACAAACCATTATGCTTGTATATGTCATACAAAACAATGTCAACAAGAATTATATGATGCAGTTAGAGGTGTAGCCAGGATTCTCTACTGGGGGCTTGCTGTCAGAAAGGTGAATTATACTTTCTCCTGAATTCAATTACACTTGAAACCACATATATGCAAATGAAAGCGGAAACGAAATCCAACGCATATAAGCGGGTTTTACATAAAAGCGGTATTCTCTGAACTATAGCGTGGAAATAATTTGCTCATTAAATTTTTAATGAATTTTATTATTAAATTAGATATTCTTATTTCTAATTTTATAAATCATACACATTATTTCAATATTTATAATGTACAGTATTATTACTCTATTAATAAAAATAACAGGAAGTAATGTAGTAGTGCTTACATAAACATATGTACTCTATTAGTGGAAAAAAATTAGTCAACTTTCTTTGCAAGCATGGATGTTCTGATAAATGATTAAAGATTTGATCTATTAAAGTATTAACGTTTTTCATATTAAAATTGTTTGACCTTAAATAATCTTGCAAACGCATTAAAGCAGAAACAGCTTTTTTACCAGACCGGCGCCGTTAAATAAACAAATTTGAACAATGATTCCAAACACAGAAAGAGGAAGGTGCAAACAAAGCCATAAATAAGCTGGTAAGCAAAACTTCAAAAAGGGTTGAAAGCCATTTCTGATTGTGAAAAAGAATCCTTAAAAATAAGGGTTGCCAGCTACAACATATGTACTACTATGGATGGAAACTTGTTTTGCATATATATCCGGTTTAAATTCTATAATAAAACATTCGTTTGGCTTCAAAAATACTTGCATGTATAAAATCGCCATTAAGCGGGTTTAGAAAACATTAAAACGATAGGAGAAAATTTTAGGCTTGATATTTTTTGCATATATGCAGTTGACTGAACCACATGTGAAAAAGAAAAAAAAATCTATATGTAAAGGATGTAAAAAGTTATGAAATATTTTTTGTATTTTTAAAGAGAAGTTAAAGAGCCTACCAACCTGTGTCTTAAATCATGGCTGTCGATCAACGAAGTTGACGAAAATTTAAAATATAATTAGTTTTGGCAAAAGACTTACTGGTATGCGTTTATTTTGATACTTTGCATAAGGTACAGTATATTCAGGGTTCTCACACACATTGGAGAAAAAGAATTCCTCGATATTTCCTTGACCTTCGTAAACAAAACCTTCAACTGAAGTTTATTTATTTTTGGGGAAAACGGCTTCATATTTACGGGAGATTCAGCTGTTCAAACCACACATTAGGCAGGTTTTTTCCCCCAGACTTGAGCAATATATACCTTTTGCCTTGATTTTTGCGAATGATTTCGAATTCTTTGACAACTCAAAGTTCTCCAGGTGTGCCCCCCCACCTCCCCCAACATTGTGTAAATTTAAATTATATAGATGACTCTGTGGATTTATTCTTTACATGCGTAAATTAATCGAAGAGAAATATGTTAACTGGGATGACTTATTTAATGAATCTAGGACAAAAATTGCATCTGTTTGGAAGTACAGTGGAAATCATTCACAACGAATGATGCTGGTCACAATAATAAACTGTACACAGTGATGAAATCATTACAAGAAGCCTGCTTTCTTATTCTTTCACCTTAAACGTATCACTTATAATCACACTGTATAATGTGTCTTCAAGACGGCACACAGAATGTTCCAGTGAAATGGAAGGAGAGTACTCAAATACATTTTTCTTCAAGAAGCTGATATTGCGTGTTTGTGTTCCTGCCCAATTGTCTAAATTTTATTTGTAAAAATAACAGAAAGAGCATGGGGGAAAAATAGCTATTTAAGAATAATGCATTTTCAGCCTTAGGGTGGGTGCTGTTTAAAAGACAATAGTTCAGTTTCTTTAAACAAAAAAAAGGGGAGACACACTGGGAGGCGAGCCTTTTACTCATGCCGATCACAAAATATGGACGTTTCGCACATTCGCAACAGTAAAAAAATGATGCCCATTTTTTGCTTGTATGTTGAATAGGACATGTATTTGAGCACAGGAGTTAGCAAATTTTATATTTTGGCACCATAAAAAGAAAAGCTAGACGATTTAAAATTTATCTTGTGGAAAGTTCCTGAATTGGCATGATAAATGTTCTTGGAACTTTTTAAATTATTTTGCAGATACTGAGACTTTTGAACTTGATTAACTGTCCAAAAGGCATGATATTTCAAACTGCGAAGAGTGCTGTGTACCTTACAATTAGAAAATATCCACCCTCAAATTAATTTCTTCCATGTTATTGAAAGAAGAGTTTCTAAATTGGGATTAGTTGCAGTCTTTGCTTTATGGCATAAGGACAGAAAAGGTGATGTGTCGGGACCTACAGTTTTCTGAGAAGTCTGTCTGTGGTTTTACAGCTCAAAGATTACACTGATCATGCTGCAACGGGACCTACTGTTTTCC
>QLNU02014802.1:122989297-123003205 GCA_006491805.2 Dysdera silvatica | reverse complement strand
CAGGAATAGGAATTCGCACAGTAGTTCCCAAAAAAGCAGTGGGAAATTTTTTTGCCGAATTCATTTTCATTTTTTTTGGCTTGTATTTCCAGATTGATTTTAGAATTTATTTTACCTTCAATAGCATCACTCATTTCCTTTAAACACACACAACAGGTATCAGAAACGGAAATCTCTTCGGTAAGCATGTCTTCATCATGTTGGTTTAATCCACTATCGACTATAATCTCATCCATGTTTTTTGAAACAGGCTCTTTTTCTTGCATAATCTGATTAGTTTCACTTTTTCCATTGTTTGGACGCTTTCTATTACTTTTTCTAGCTGCTCCTCTGTATTTATGTCTTTTAAAACATCTTCGGGTAGAAAAGACGTTGTAAGCCCTACTTTAGGTTTGCAGCCAAAAAGAGCTTCGTATGGTGTTCTTTTGATCCCAGAATGATAAGCTCTATTTTTCATAAATTGAACGAAACGCAGTCCTTCACTCCAGCGGTCAGATTTGTTGTCCTGCATCCAAGTACAGAGCATATTTTCGATATCTTGATTAGCTCTTTCGACACTACCCTGGCTTTGTGAATGGCGAGGCTTCCCATGGACGATTTTCAGTGCTGGCCAAAACTCCTTCAAACTGGTCACCACATTATTGGCAAATTCCCTACCATTGTCAGACTAATATAGATGGTGCTCAAAGCAACGAGAACATGTCCACTAGGTTGTAGGCTACTTCTTCAGCTCTTTTTGACGTTAGAGACTTGAGAATCACAAATTTTGTGAGATGATCTTGGTACACCATAATAAATTTGTATTCTCTATCTGGCTGAGACTGAAAATCAATAAAATCTACCTTTCAACGGGAATTAAATTCAAAAAAAAAATCATAGGTTTAACAGCAGTGGTGCCCTTTTTAATACCTTTTTGTTTTTTATGGCAGGGCTAACGAAGGTGGATGTACAGTTCAATATCATGACGTGTAACGTTTTTGTATTTGGTTGAAAGTTCTTTCAACATTCTATCATGTCCTCCGTGTCCAATAGCCAAATGAGTTTCATGAAGTACGTGAAATAACTCAGTGTCCGTGACGTAATACTGTATTGTACTGACGTCTTCTTTAACAGGATAAATGAGTTTACTTTTGTTTTCCACAATCATCACATCATAGCGATTCAGCAATCAATAGTCCCTGGGTTCCTTCTTAGAAGTCATTTTGGCTTTTTGTCCATCATTTATTAACTTCTGGTAAGTAGTTTCGGTTAGGAACAAACTATTTTTTGCAGCATTAACTCGAATTTTGGACAGTTCATCGTTGTTTCATGTCTATAGACCATGACTCCTCCAACACTACAGCTTGCTCCTCCATTTTCATGCAGCACAGTAAAAAAACTAATTTTTTGTTGAACAAATTTAAGTAAAATTGCATAATTTGACACTCCTGAACAAACCGCAAAGTGCACCTGACAAATTCTGAGCCGGAGGCGCGCGTTAAAAGTCACGTGCCTTGCCACGTGATATTCGAAATGAATCGGAGATGTATTTAATACTTTGCCGGTTTCTCATTTGGCATTCTATAGAATGCC
The DNA here is from genome assembly GCA_006491805.2 of Dysdera silvatica. Taxonomy (NCBI): domain Eukaryota; kingdom Metazoa; phylum Arthropoda; class Arachnida; order Araneae; family Dysderidae; genus Dysdera; species Dysdera silvatica. The sequence goes on along the minus strand of QLNU02014802.1, from coordinate 123,001,633 downwards.
TAGGAAATTTGTTAAATATGAATCTTTTCATACATTGCCGGCTAGTTTTAGGAATTATATACAATGTCTAGGCTTTCTATAGAATGCCGGAAACATATATAATTAATATAATTATTTTTTTATTTTGTCGAAAGAAATAAACATCCAGCAGTTGTATGACGGATGTTGCTTTGGGGGGTATTTGCAAGGATATACAATTTTCCGGAAAACCTTAATAAGTGTTTGGGTTTGTACTACCTGTTCATGAGTTTAGTAAAACACAGGAAGGAGGAGACATGATGGGTTTCATACAACATTCTACCCACTTTCTCATTTTGATTTTGTCCATTTTTTCCGACTTGGAGCATGTAATATATATTATATAAGTTTGGAGGTTAAAATAAACATTTTATTTGACAGTCAGGCCGAATCGTCCCGCAGCTTCTCTTAAACGAAGTAACATTTTCCCTGTCAGTTCCCCATTCATTGATATTATTGTATATGAATGTGTTCTGCCAAAATCAGACCCTATTAAAGAAAATGTCTGTTTTTCACCTTTATGCGATAGCTGCCTTTAATTTGGAAGAAAATAATTAAAACCACTTTGATCAGAGTTAAAAATTTATTGGGAGATAATATTAGCAGTAACATTTCTCGTATGCAAAATAAATTCTATGGCACTATCTTCTATATTACCCATATTCTGGGTGTATATTTTGTTACTTTCTGCACAACTATTTTGTTTTGGCTCTTAAAATTATCTATAAAATAATCGGACCATTTAAAATCCTCAAATCCCAACTCTTGGCATTTCAGGATCGCCCATCTTTTCAAATCTATATCATGAACAGGTAAATAATTTTCCCTAGCTTTTGTAAATCTGGCTAACATTTCATTTTTTATTATTTTATACTTTTCTATATTTGTGCCCATATTTGATATATATTTTCTAAACCTCGAAATATAAGTAGGGTATTTTACTGTTGGATATCTCCTGTTTGTTTTCTGGAATTTATTTTTTTGACAACTGTCAAAATACTGAACAATTGTTTGCATATTTTCTAAACTGAATTCATTTGCCAATTGATCGCCCTTTACAGTACAGTTATAATATTCGTCACCGACTATACTAATATCACTTTCTTCGTCGATACGGAAATCACAATTGTCTTCAAAATCTAAACTGATACTTTCACTGACATTGTTATTAAAAATTATGTTTTCGATTTTCGACTGTACTTCCCGATTTTCCTTAAGTTCTTGGTCAGTTATTAACGACGAAAGCGTGTTGCATTTATTAACGACCAAATTCAAAACGGATGGAATTATGTTCACTATATTTTTCATTTTCTCACAATCGGAAACTCGTACAATTATATTGACGTTACACTTGCGGACGAGTTTATATAGCTAGTGGAATGCGAAACTTAAATGTCCCGCCAACTCTTCAAAATTGTGGCCAGTATTATGTAAGCATACCGGGGGAGGGGTTGAAATGACCAAAATATGGCTTAGGTAACACTTAAAACACTCCCTAATTATTAATATGCGTAATTTATAAATCCCTGTACTCAATCGCCCTTCTAAGGTTTTAAAAATAGTTGAAATTATGGAAGTTTTCAATTTCAACAGCAGACGAATAGCAGTAGCAATGCATTTCGTTTTCACTGAAAGACAAATCTGAATGCCACTGAATTCCGACGTTTAGTTTGTAAGTACTTTATACAGTAAAAGTTTTATTTTCACAAACACACACAATCCTAAAATTTTTGAAGGGTAAAAATAGAATTTAAGATCAATACAATTTTTTACATTATATCCATGAAATGGTTCATTATATCTGTGATATTCCATATATATTAAAGCTAACAGAAATCATTTGTTCATAAAGCAATGAATTTGTTATAACTGTCACTTTATGTATATAACATGATTATTAATTACAAAAATACTTACATGGCCACGGCTGAAAACATTAGGGTGTTCCCTGTATAAATTTTTCGCAATTGGAGCCATGCTATCCATGTCGTACCTTGCTTTTTTCAAATATTCACCTGGTTGACTGTTTTTGAAATTACTGCTGTATCCATTGCCACTTCCACCCCGACCACCGCTGCCACCACCACCATAACTGCCCCGATAGCCACTAAAAGACAAAACATGTGAATCACTGATCTACAATTAAAACAAAAGGAATTATTAGCTTAATTCAAAGCAGAAAAGTTTAGTTTAACCAAAACAACAGCCAATGGTATAGCACCTTAAACATTATTGGATGTCCAAATAGCTTCATAAAGACAATATAATCTGACATTGAAAAGAAAAATGTGCCACGATATGTAATGGAAGCGGTTAAAGCGAGCATGTGATGATGTAATCTGAGAAGGAGGTTGCCGCAGCAAGGTTACCACGCCTTGGCAATAAATCTCACAGGGGACACAAATGTAGTATAGCCAATTATATATATACATTATATTAATTATATATATTGCATTAATTGCATAGTGGTCCCATTTTCAAATTGCCCCACGTTGGGAAACACTGTGGTACAGGGAAAAAATCTATTCAGGGTAAATTCACAAGAATGATGCGTAAGCATTGATATGCTACTTTCCAATTCTATTTGAGTATTATGTCACAAGGACAACAAAGGTTATGCGACCACAAACCTCTTCTACAACTATTGTTCACAAAATGTTTAACAACCTCATCCTTTATAACTGCATTTTAAATGGATTAATATTTCCTAGTTCAATGCAAGTGGAAATTAATGATTAAAGTGAAATAAAAATTGAGCATTTTACTAAGGAAAAATAAATTGTAAAAAGAAAAATTATAATTTAATGCAGCTTAATTTCATTCCATTCTTAACCATTTAATGCGAGACCTTTTAGGAGAACGTTTACTATATTTTCATTTCTCAACTTATAAGGTTGTTTTTTATCAATGAAATTATGATGAAACACATTATTCCCTCCCCGCGTTTTCGAAACCTTTAAAAAAACTGCATAACCCACAAAAATGAAAAATAGTTCGCCATTTTTAGAGGGAAATACCCTTATATAACCGATACAAAAGCAAGCCACTATTGAAGTACTTTAAAGTGTTACATATCGTAAGAAAAAAACGTAACAGCACTAAAAATAAATATGATTTACCAAAACATGGATACGCCGTTGCTTTATTTCGAATGATGAAAGTTTAATTTTCAAATTCGTCGAATATTACGCCACGTATGGTTAAATGCTCGAATTTTTAACGCCATTTTGTCGACCGGCACGAAGCCGTCGGAATATTACATAGCATGAAGAAATTTATAGTTATAACAGGCTTGTACACTTTAAAAACATAATAAAAAGCAAATGGGAGGCAATTGGGTGAATTATTTTTCAAAAGTTGGAGATTTTATTAAACATTTCAGTAACCAAGTTCTACGAACAATTTATAAATATTTACTGTAATCGCCGAATTTATTGAATATAATAAATTAAACATAAAATAATACTCACCCTCCTCTACTTGATCGTCCGCGCATCATCTTGATCAAATGAAGTGATTAATTTTATATAAAATACTTTTGGAACGTTCACACAAGCTACAGCAGACAATGAATCACACAACGAAAAGGAACCGGATATGGAATCTTTCTGTATTGCCGGAAAAAAAGAAGGAAACGGACACGTCACGATGTCAAAAGTTCTTTATTCTCAAAAATATTAATTTAAGTAATATTATTTTAAAAATCGTTCATAAACTGGTTAACATTCTCCTAAGAGTAAAATATAGATGTGGAAGACAAAAAGCATGTTTTTAAAAAAAGTTTTCTAAATGATTATTTCTTGACATGGATATTTTGGCAAATAGCAGTTTAAAAGGCAGGCAGTCGTTGTAAAAATGTATTTTTCCAGAGCTTTCCCCCTCACTACAGTACATATCCATTTATTTAAAGTAGAATATGGCTTAGATTTAGCTCTAGTTTTAGAAGTAATTATTTTTTTAACTCTTCCATGTGTCTATGAAAAGGGGCGGCTTAAGAACCGAACGATCCGGGTCTCGTCCGGGGCCCCGTTTGGATGGGGGAGCCAAACTGAAGTCAAGTTAAAATTTTTTTAATGGACCCAATAGTAAAAAATCTCTTTAAAAAGCGCCGTTTAGAGACATCTTTAGAGAAATTCTTTCAGAGACTGTTGGCCACTTTTATCGCGTAGGCTATATGGCTCACTGTGCATCTGTGAAAATCTTCGGCTTTTGCCGGAGGGGACGCCAAAAAAAGCAATTCGTGCAGAGACTCCTGGGTTCAAAATCAACCTTGAGCCGCCTCTGCCTATGAATTTTGTATAAGTAAAGATCAGTGGCCTAGGGAAGGGAGGGAGGGGCTCAGGGAGTTCAATCAAACAATATTTCCCTCTATGTTCTTTGGTTCAATCCCCATTAGATAACAAAGTATATAATTCTCCTGAATCCCGAAGACCCCGAATCACCTAACGGAATTACAGCGCTACGTCCAGTGGCCGCCCTTCCAAATATTCTGTCCTGCCTAAATTCTTTTTCTCTTGCTCCGAATCATAAAGGTGGATCCAAGAGAGAGAGAGAGAGAGAGAGAGAGAGAGATTTAGGATGGGGGGGGTCAACTTCTTGTAAAAATTCCATCATTATATGCGGTTGGTCATTATAATCGATGCTCGTAATAATCGTTTTCCACCGTATTTTTATGAATTCGGGGGGGAGGGGGCATTTCTCTAATTCTCCCCGGTGGATCAGCCGCTGCGAATCACTTGTTTTTTTTTTTAAACTGCGCGAGTTCCCTTCCCACATAATTTTTACATTGCTAAGTCCCTGATAAGGATGCGTTCCCGGACTACCGACGTAAATTGAATTTATGTTATGATATATAAAAGCATTGGCGGGCACGTACCAATAGGGGATGGGGAGAGTAGGATTTTTTCGCCCCAGTTTCGAACGAGGGGAGAAAGGTATATTTCGCCTCCCCCACACTATTGTGGAATACTGTTAAGAATTTAACTTTAAAAATATCATTAAACATTGGCACCAATGTTACAAAGCTGAAAGAACTTCGGATTCTAATATCATTTTCTGTCAATAGATGCCGTTACTATACCATCAACAATACTGTTTTGAGAGTACCCACGTGGCATTACCATTAAAAAAAAAAAAGGCGTTTCTTTACCTATATATTTTATTTCAGTCTTTGTGAAACCATTGATTTTAAAGCTTGGTGCTCTGCGAAATCAGTAAAATTGAAATCGTTCAAGTGGTTGTTGTTTTGTAATTCAGTTTATTTTAACTATTTAATTAACTAATTAATGTTTAATAAATATTTTACAATAACTGTTGGGGTTTGTGGCAATAGATGGCGCCACAAGTTTGTCGCTGTAAAGTTGATCTGGGAAATCAGGAAAACTATAACTCACTCAAACTGTTGTTGTTTTGTGAATCATTTTATTTTCACTATTTAATAAACTATTTACCAATTAATTTATCTAATTAATATTCTAAAATAACTGTTGAGGGAATTATGGCAATAGATGGCGTCACCAGTTTGTCTCCATAAATATCTCTCAGCCCCCATTCCCCAAAACTTCCACGTCCCTGGTGGGAATGGTGGCCGACCCCCCACAAATAAATTAAAATTTTACATATATTGTAACATTCACATTTATGTAATATGCGCGTAGCAAGTGAGCATAACGACTGATCAGGGCTTACCATCCTACCTGGCCTAAAGGACCTGCTCACAGTCTACCACTGTCCCCGTTTTCAGCATCTGATCTTTTCGGCGCTCTTCCATTTCTTCATCAGCAGGGAGCGCTTTTTTGTAGCCCTTTTTGCCTTCTTTTCGTTTCTCTGCGATTTATCTTAACCTGGGCTGTTTTTGTCCATCCCAATACCTTGGTTTAAGGGTGAGCACTGCCACTACCTTCTAGAATCTAGGAGGTAGTGGCACTGCGCGAGCAGCTCGTTTTTTCTCCCCCCCCCCCTTTGTACGGTTGGCCGATTTTGAGAAATGGGCTCGCCACTGTACATTGATGGATTGAGCTCCTTCTATTGCATCTCTAATGAGACCCTTTACCCACGCCCTCTCCTGGGGAGTTGATTCTCCGATCTACACATGTTGGACTTCGTTCAATCCTTCCTGGAAATACAGTGCGCCAGTATGGCCAACTTTTCCATGCTATTAGCAATTTATTTATTTTTTATTGCACAATTAATAACAACAACAACAACAGGGCTTACCATAACTAGCAAAATTTGTCACTGGTCCAAGCTACAAAAAAAAAAAATTCCGTAACGTTTCGAGACCTACTGTTTCCTTTATCAAGCGAAGTTCGCTTGATAAAGAGAACAGTAGTTCTCGAAACGTTGCAGAATCTTTTCTTGCATGTTGGACCAGTGACAAACTTTAATAGTTGTAATATGTACTTGCCCCCTCCCAGTAATTTTGAAAATTCTATGTTGATGTATACAGAAATGGATCAACTACTAAACAAAGTAAACGCTGACAGGATTTTGGGATCAGGGCCCGATTAAAATAAATAGGGCTGTAGGAACAGTATCAGATGGGGCTCCCATGGGGTGACAGATTAGACTTCTCAAATTTGGAGTTAATTCTCCAAAATAGCTCCCCCTCCCCGAAAAAAAACAAAAAAACTCTTGCCGAGAAATTTTCTAGATCCTGATCAAACGTGAATAACCAAACGTCAACTTAAAAAAAAAAATGTAATTTGGGCCCCCCAACTAGGGGGCCTTAGATCCTGGCCCTGTAGGTCTAGTAATCAGGCAATGGGGAAGAGGGAACTACAGAAGTGAAATGAGAAAAGAAGAACCATAGCATAGCAATTCTAAACTCATTGGAGAGTGGGGGTACAGTAGCCTCATAGAAGATTATGTAGTGCGGCCTAGAAAATTATATGTTTTAATATCGAATGGGGGCTTGAGGTCCCACCCCCTCAGTTTACGCCACTGAAATAGAGATATACAAAGAAATAGCGGAGATTTCTTTTTGTAAGTAATGTGTCCACGGGGGTAGGCAGAATGTTCATAAGGGGGGGTTACGGAAAATGACAGATACAGAAATTTTTCAAGGGGGCGATTTGTTTTCGTTTCCTAATTTTAGCCAAGTGTCCCGCACTTTTTATTTTATTTTCTATAATATAATGGCTGCTGGAGAGGAGGAGGGGGGGATCCGCCAGTGGTTACAGTCTTGCACTGGTGTGTGTGGGAGGTCTTACGAAAGCTACAACCATAGACGTATTTTATACCATGTTCCCAGCCCACCCATAGTAATTTGAAATAAATTGCAATTTTACACATATTGTAATGTATAAATGTTCATAGTATGTGCTTGGGCAAGGCCATTCAGCTATTTTCTAGCTGCTTTCGCTTGTTCTCCTAAAATTTTGAAAACTACATTGATGACTACAACTCCATATATTCATAGGTACAACCTCTATGAACCTCTCTTGCGTGCGTCAATAGCTGTGCCACATAGTGTCGCTTCATCGCCTATTGAAATTTAAAAATATTCTCAACATTATGAAAAGTCAATTGATGCTTACCCACAGGCGTACGTAGGAAGTTCGTAAAGGGATACAGGTTTATAATGGGGGTCACAAAGATGCAAATCCAAATATTTATATGTACATACAAAAAATTGCATCACAATGGGGGTTATGACCCCCCTGCGTACGTCAGTGTGCTTATTTATAGGCCGGGCTGTGTTGAAGAAAATTGTTGAGAGTATGCAGTGTTGTCTTAATTAAAGAGTATTGAAATTGCGGGGTTACTGGACTTGGTGACCTCATCGCGCCGCCCTGACTGGCATTTGACTGGTCGTCTATCCAAGCCCAAGGTGGCAGTTACCACTTTCATCAGTTTTTCATTCCTCTCCTGGTCGTACGCAGGATATTATTTTGAGGCTTGGGAGATCCAGGAGTTTTTCCTCATTTCCTCATCTGTTTCCATGTAAACGACTAGCGAAAAAAAAAAAAAAAAGGGCTGAACTTTGTTGAAAGTTGCCCCAAAAACCAGCAAATACAAAAACTTTTTTGAGAGTATGCGGTGCGTACTCGGTATTTTTCAAAATTTCTTGAGAATGCGCGGCGCACACAGCGCGTATTCTTTGGGAAGAGTTCTGCTTATAGGTGAGAGTCATATGAGCCCCCAAATTAAATTAAAATTTTATATGTAATGCACAAACGTCTATAATATGTGCTTGCGCCCCGCCCCCCAGTAAGTTTGAAAATGTCATTTTGATATGCTTACCTAAAAGACCGAAACGCTATTTATTATTTTGATTAAGTTTAAAGAATGAATTTAAACCACTGGCTAATAAAGAAAATGTAGAAATAAAATACAAGGTACTGGAAATATATAGAAATAGCACGAAAAAGATCACTCGCTGAGTGAATCTTTTCATTGTTATTTTACCAGTGTTTAACCTTTATGTAAAGAAAATGTATTTCTTCTCTCGTTTGCCGCAAGTTAACTGTGTGAATTGTGATTTTTTTTCCCTCACAGGGAAAATTTTAGTTTTAGTAAATGTTTTATTACTAGCCTTCCTTTATACTAGGGTTGTCCAACATACGGCCCGCCTACAACTGTTTGAAAGAAAAAAATTCTCAAACAAAAATTTAATTTTTTTCAAAAATATGGAAAAATCGTTTGGGCAGGATAGGTGACCCCTTTCTATATCGGAAGTGCACAAGGAAATAACGAGAAGAAACATTAAAGAGAGGCTGTTAAATGTAAGTTAGGTTTTTATTTTCCTTTTTTTTAAAGAAACCGCTGGCTCGCAAGATCCGTGAAAATTCTTTAAGTGGCCCGCTACCGAAAAAGGTTGGACAACCCTGCTTTATACTCACCAAAATATTTAATTTACGACAATGAATTAAAGCTGCGTTTGTCTTAAGTAAAGGAGACATATACAATAACCAAAACGATAATTTACAATGTAATTAATAGAATAAGTTTAAATTTAAACTACAAAAACATCGTAATTATTTTACTTTTTTATAACAAGCAACTTTTTAAAAAATTTGAAGTTTATAGTGCAAAGTCGAGCCATCTTGGTTTCTTTGAAAATTTGTCAATCACTTTATTTACATCAATATGAATGTCTCTGTGGGTGTCTGTTAAAAGTCTCTTCTGTCATCCGCGTTCGAAGCCAAGTTTAACGGCGCTTCAAGGATAAAAAACTACGTTCTGCTGAAGCAAGACTTACTGAAAACGTAGTTTGTTTTTGTTTTTTGCAAGGCGAGTAGCTTGTAGTTTCGTGGAAAAGTCTGGATCGCATTTCTCCAAGATTTGGAGACTTTAGTGTAAGACTTTTATTTATTACAGTTGTAACAAACAACATATAAAATATTCTTCATCGTCTTTAATTTTTTTTCTTATTCAACCCTGAGGGGGTGTGATCGCCCCCTGCTGAATCCGCTAATGACGTAGTAAGGCACGTTACTTCCGGTTCTGGTTTATGTAAACTTATTACAGCAAAACCTTTCTTTCTTTCCTAAAAAATCTGTAATAGTATTTATTAATTTGTCTTACATGAAATTATTAAAAATAATGTTGCATATCCAAATTAAATAAATTCCATTATAAAGTATACATTTGGTTCCTTCCGGATTAAGGTTTTTATGGGCTCTAAACCGGAAGGATGGAATGGACCCCACAATGAATGTGGCCGTAGCAATATTTAGTCAATAAATCGTGAGTTTTTATTTGAAGTTCAGTATCCAGGTGTATAAATAATGGAAATTTCTCAGACATTTGTAAATAAATAAAATTAACATGACGCTTAAATTTAAATAACGCCACGTCTCGTCAAGCCCCCCCCCCTAGAAGGACCCCAAAATCGCGGGGCGCTGGGAGCGGTCCCACTTCATCTATATGTAAATCTAGCATTGGCTTCCACTTCGTCTCTAACAGTGTTATCTAACTTTTTTGGTCAGTGGGCCCACTTCAAAAAATTTCATAGATCTCACGGGCTAGCAGCTTCAGCGAGTTTCCTAAAAAAAAAAAATATTTATTTATTTTTCCAATTGACTACAAAATAACTCTAAAAATACAAAACAATAATTCTAAAAATGCAATGAACAATGTAGCTGCATTGTGGCCGGCGGGCTGTATGTTGAAGAACTCTGGAGTAGTGTTACAGACAGTTCACTGTGTTACCGATTTTTAACCATCTAGACAGGGTTGACCAACATACGGCCCGCGGGCCACAGTTCGGTCCGCCAACAACTGTTTGGAATAAAAAACATTCCAAAACAATTTTTTTTTTCAGAAACAAGGAAGAACCGTAGGGACAGCATGGGGGACCCTTTTTCATATCGTATATCAGAGGTCTTCAACCTTTTTCAGTCCAAGGGTCAATTTTGCTTATTCTTGCAGGCCCGCGGGCCGCACTACTGTATCAGCAATATTAGGACTGAACAAAAGCGGCTCGAGAGGCGTCCTCCACCTCACTGAATCAGCCTTTATTGATATTTTTCCTTAGGTCTATATTAGTTTTGCGTGCCTAACCAAAAATATTTTCTGGATCCGCCTCTGGGACTAAATATATTGGGGTCGGTGCGAATGAAATGTCCGGAAAATGATGATCACACTTAGATGGCGATAACTGAAAAATATAGTAACATATCTACTGGATATAGTCTCCCTCTGAATTGACGCACTGTTTGTTGCCACTTGCCTGGCATGGCCATGATCTCGGAATGAAAAGAGACTTGTGGCTTAGATGCGAAGAAGTCACCAACTGCACGGTGAACCTCCGTATTTTGGGTGAACCTTTTCCATAGAATGCTGTCCAAGTGACGAAACAGATGATAATCTATAGAAGACAAGTCAGGGGAGTAGTGGGAGACGAGGCAATGATTCATAGCCAAACACACGCAGTGCCAGCATTGTCCGTTTTGCGACATGAGGACGGGCATTATATTGCAAGAAAGAGGAGAACGCCATGCGTATTTACCAAAGCTGGTTGTTTCACCATCAATTTCCAATGCATCTGTTGTAATTCATCACAATAACGTTCTGAAGTGATGGTTTGTCCATTTGGCAGGAAACTGCAATGAATCATTCCAGCTGTAGACCACCATATAAGAAGCATAAACTTCCTGGGATGTAAGGGTGGCTTGGGATTACATCCAGGAGGCTGTGCTTCACTCAACCATTGTGCAGATCGTTTACGATTGTCATAAAGGACCCATTTCTTGTCGCAGGTAACGATTCGCTGCAGTGGAGATTCTCTTTCATTCCTGGAAAGGGGCGAAGTACAGACTTCCAAATGTCTCATCTTGTTGGCAATTGTCAATTCATGAGGCACCCAAGAATCCATCTTTTTGACCTTACCCAATGAAGCCAGGCGACGAACAATTGTAGTGTGGTGGACACCTAGCTCGGTCGCTATCTCACATGTTTTCCGCAGTTCAGCTACAACCACACTTAGCAGAACATTGTCAGAAACTTCAACTTCTCGGTGACCACGTGGTTCATGTCTCAGGCTCATATCTCCACTTCGAAACTTAGCAAATTATCGCCGAATCTTTCGTTCATTGGCTGTATTATCCCCGACTGCTTTGTTAATGTTTTGAGCAGCAGAATGTCCCAGCTTAAATTCATAAATGAAGATAACTCTCAAATCTTAGTTTTTGATGTCAAATTTGGAAGCACCTTACGGCCAAACAAATTCGAACTCGAACTTGTTCTTCACTCGTGTGATATCTATTTATAGGACCTATGTGACATAATATTCAGGAAGCTTGTGTGTAACTTCTTTTAGCTGTATGGTGGGGGGTCATTCCCAAACCTATTTCTTATCGGACATTTCATTCCTACGTACCCAATATATATTAAAATATAAAACAAAGTATGGAAGCAAAAAAATTTACCAAACTCGTAGTGAATATGTAAAGCGAAATCAAATCTTATAGTGATATTTTTGGCACTGCTTATTTTTAACAATCCTGTCAATATCCGGTCTTATTTTTGATATTGCAATCCTAAAAGTGTTTCCAAGGTGGACGTCAGTTATTCTGGTCCTAACTTTTCATTTTATCAACTTCATTTTTGAAAACAGTTGTTTACAGACACGTGTATGCCAGTGGGGGTGGGGGGCATGCAGGTCGTAATTCCCACTGCAACTAAATTTTGTGTACATACATATGAGCATATGGAGTTGTACATCCGTAACCCCCCCCCCCTTATGAACTTTCTACATCAGCTTATGCCCAGATGTCAGTGCTCCAAAACAGGAACATTTTTAGAGCACGCAGTCAGATGGTTGGGAAGGTGTTCTTATCAACATATTTAGAATAGAATTTTACGAGTCCTAAG
>QLNU02014802.1:122978983-122989197 GCA_006491805.2 Dysdera silvatica | reverse complement strand
GTCCTCATGTTGCACAACGGACGATGCTGACACTGCGTGAGTTGGTCCATGAAGCTTTGCCTCATCCTTCCTACTCCCCTGACTTGTCTTCTACAGATGATCATCCATTTCGTCACTTGGACAGCGTTCTCTGGAAAAGGTTCACCCAAAATACGGAGGTTCACCGTGCAGTTGGTGACTTCTTCGCATCTAAGCCACAAATCTTTTTTCATTCCGAGATCATGGCCGTGCCAGGTAAGTGGCAACAAACAGTGCGTCAATTCAGAGGGAGACTATATCCAGTAGATATGTTACTATATTTTTCAGTTATCGCCATCTAAGTGTGATCATCATTTTCCGGACATTTCATTCGCACCGACCCCAATATATTTAGTCTCAGAGGCGAATCCAGAAAATATTTTTGGATGGGCACACAAAACTAATATAGACTTAAGGAAAAAATATCAACAAAGGCTGATCCAGTGGAGGAGAGGGGCCACCACTTGAGCTGCCTTTGTTCAGTCCTGATATTACTGATACAGTAGTGCGGCTGTGCAAGAATGAGCAAAATTGGCCCTTGGACTGAAAAAGGTTGAAGACCTCTGATATACGATATGAAAAAGGGTCCCCCATGCTGTCCCTACGGTTCTTCCTTGTTTCTGAAAAAAAAAATTGTTTTGGAATGTTTTTTATTCCAAACAGTTGTTGGCGGACCGACCAGGGACCGCGTGGGCTGTATCTGGGACAACCTCATGTCTAGATGGTTAAAATGTTGGCAACATTGCAGTGAACTGTCTGTAAACCCACCAGAGTTCTTCAACATACAGCCCGCCGGCCACAATGCAGCTACATTGTTCATTGCATTTTTAGAATTATTGTTTTGTATTTTTAGAGTTATTTTGTAGTCAATTGGAAAAATAAATAAATATTTTTTTTTTTTAGGAAACTCGCTGAAGCTGCTAGCCCGTGAGATCTATGAAATTTTTTGAAGTGGGCCCACTGACCAAAAAAGTTAGATAACACTGTTAGAGACGAAGTGGAAGCCAATGCTAGATTTACATATAGATGAAGTGGGACCGCTCCCAGCGCCCCGCGATTTTGGGGTCCTTCTAGGGGGGGGGGCTTGACGAGACGTGGCGTTATTTAAATTTAAGCGTCATGTTAATTTTATTTATTTACAAATGTCTGAGAAATTTCCATTATTTATACACCTGGATACTGAACTTCAAATAAAAACTCACGATTTATTGACTAAATATTGCTACGGCCACATTCATTGTGGGGTCCATTCCATCCTTCCGGTTTAGAGCCCATAAAAACCTTAATCCGGAAGGAACCAAATGTATACTTTATAATGGAATTTATTTAATTTGGATATGCAACATTATTTTTAATAATTTCATGTAAGACAAATTAATAAATACTATTACAGATTTTTTAGGAAAGAAAGAAAGGTTTTGCTGTAATAAGTTTACATAAACCAGAACCGGAAGTAACGTGCCTTACTACGTCATTAGCGGATTCAGCAGGGGGCGATCACACCCCCTCAGGGTTAAATAGGAAAAAAATGAAGACAACGAACAATATTTTATGCGTTGTTTGTTACTACTGTAATAAATAAAAATCTTACACCAAAGTCTCCAAGCCTTGGAGAAATGCGATCCAGACGTTTTTTTCACGAATCTTCAAGCTACTCGTCTTTCAAACTACGTTTACAGTAAGTGTTGCTTCAGCAAAACGTAGTTTTTTATCGTTGAAACCCCGTCAAATTTGCTTCGAACGCGGATGACAGAAGAGACTTTTAATGCACACACACACACACACACACACACACACACACACACACACACACACACACAGTCATTCATATCGATGTAAATAAAGTGATTGGCAAATTTTCGAAGAAACCAAAAGTTTTTGTTATGAAAAAAGTGAAATAATTACAATGTTTTTATAGTTTAAATTTAAACTTGTTCTATTAATTACATTGTAAATTATCGTTTTTGGTTATTGTATATATCTCCTTTGCTAAGTTATCCTTCTGTCATACTTGACTACAATCTGCCTTAAACCAATTTTAAAGAATTTTCACGGATCTTGCTGTCTAGCGGTTTCTTAAAAAAAAAAGGAAAAAACTATCACTTCACAGCCTCCCTTTAGAGTTTCTTCCAGTTATTTGTTTGTGTACTTTCGATATATAAAGGGGGTCACTTATGCTGCCCAAACAATTTTTTCATATTTTTCAAAAAAACCTAAAATTTTTTTGGGGGATTTTTTTTTATTTCAAACAGTTGTAGACAGGCCAGATTAACATTGTTTGCGGACCGGATTGTGGCCTGCGTGCCATATGTTGGACAACCCTGGTATAAAGGAAGGCTAGTAATATAACAACATTTACCAAAACTAAAAATTATCCCGGTTAGGGCCCCCGAAACCGCCCCCCCCGTAAGAAAATCCTGGATCCGCCATTGTACCACGTAACCTTAGAAACGTCATTAATCGTAAAATATTAAAATAAAATAGATATTTCATATTTTGGTCTCCAATTTTTAACTCCAATCTGTGTTCTCTTCACACCGGTAGAAAAGAAAGAAGGGAAACTGACACACCCTTATTATTAAGGTATTTCTGAACGCTTGGCGCAGTATAGCCCAGATGCTCTTGCGCCATAAAAAAGCCAAACAATCAATCATATTTCTGAACGCATCGCCAAGATTCCTGAACCAAAAACTTTACAATTTTCTACAAACCAACTGCTAAGTTCGTTAATATCCTCCCCCATATACCCCCCCCCGCCCAACTCCAGCAGATCAAACAGCCAGATTTTTTATTCAATACCTTGCAGTAACTTCATCGATAAATATTATGGCCAAACTAAAAGAAGCTTCAAGACTAAACTCAAGAGCATAAAAACAAATTTAGGACTCAAGATTTTAGTTCACTTCTTGTCAAACACTGTGCCGAACAGAACCATGTCCCATGCTGGCATAACTCTAAAATCCTGCACAAAAACATTCATAATTATAATAGACGAATATTTGTTGAAAGTTGGCTATCTAGCGACAATAGACATCACGACGCTTTAAATGAATTCCACGATCTACTACCTACAGAACATGTAACGCTTAGAAAATATTCCAACATTTCAACCATTTTCGCACTGAAGATGAAGCTGCGACAGCTTCGAGACGTTTGCCTTCAACTTGTTCCATATACTTTTTAATGGCTGCTTCTCAAAATATTAATGTATTTGTTTCCAATACCAGTCGAAATTTAACTAATTTATCTCGAATTTCGCACGTTGCCTAAAAATGTGTAGGCATTCATTCTATACAATGCCTACATTTGACACTTTGCCGGTAACATATACACAACTGTAGGTGGCGCGGGAACACAGAGAGAACGTTCTTTCTAGCTTGGGAACAAAACAAGCTTTAGTCCCCTTGAAATGCTTCGAAAGTTTTACACTTTTTGTCCCTAAATTACAGAGATAACGGCGTAACTTCTAGTTTAAGTTACGATGTTAAGTGATCACTCACTGATTCGTGCAGGGAACGATTCGGTAACATATACAGTAAAACCTTTCTGCAACATTATTATACGGACCGAGAAAAATTATCGTTATAGCAGATATCGTTGTAGAGAGATTTTACTGTACAATATTTGTCAGCATGAGGGCGGGGAGGCGAACCAGGCATTCGCTAGCCCTGTTGCAAATTTTTATGGGCGGTAGAAAGGACTAGTTACAAAAAATGAAGCCATTTTGGGGCGGCAAAGCGACTGTTCGCCCCGAGCAGCGTAACACCTAGCACCTGTCCAGGTCGGAGTTAAGGTATTTTCAGACAAAACAAATGATCAGAGCTTGCAAAGCGCAAAATTATCGTTATATATAGTTCACTTAAAACAAATTATTACAGACAGTAGCGTAGCCATTTAAAACTCATGGGGGCCTCAAGCGCCGCCCTTAAAAAATTTTTTGATGGGACCGTGAGAAAATGTGCTTTGGTATTCAATGGAGACGTGGGACACTAAACCTCGTTCTTTTCTGTGCCATTAATTAAAGTGTTGATGGGATTGTAACCCCCCATTGCAATGAAATTTTGTATATTTAACATAGGAATATATGAGTTGTAGCTCTGTAACCCCTTATGAACTTTCTGAACGCTTGTGATTAAAGACAAGTTTGATAAATATTGGTACTACAGGAAATCTGCTAGGTGATATACAGTTGCGTATTTCTAAGTAGGCACACAAGGCACAGGCCTAGGAGCGGCATCAAATTGCTTAAACATAAAATTGTCCAAACTTGACAACGTTGAAAAAATGTTTCTTTTAATTATTGCCCTTTTTCCCCAATAGCGATGACATACAAGCGACTACTTTAACTTGCCTGCAAATGCAAACCATAGAATCGAAAGACAAAGGGCCCTAAAAATTTTGAGCCCCGGGCATTTGCCCAGAGTGACCATTTATAAACCAGGCTTAACACGTTTGTTATATATACTAATAGTAAATGAATGAATAATGAAAAATTTGAACTGATAACGAAAAAATTCATGCAAGGA
This sequence comes from Dysdera silvatica, assembly GCA_006491805.2. NCBI lineage: Eukaryota > Metazoa > Arthropoda > Arachnida > Araneae > Dysderidae > Dysdera > Dysdera silvatica. Next base: position 122,984,653 of record QLNU02014802.1, on the reverse strand, counting down.
TGCGTACGTGTTTTTTTCCCCAAATACGCAAAATATACGTAAAAACATCAGAGGCTCCAGGATTCCAAACTAAAATTATTGTGGATTCAAAAAATGTCTCGAATCCACGAAGTCGGAGACTGTGGTAGCAATAATTTCGAATTGTATCTTATTAGTTTGAATAATTATATGAAAAATCTCCTTTACATATCAAATGTTAAGAGTATGATATGCGTTTTTTTTAAACAAATATTCTTTTCTTTGTAAAGGAGGGAGGGGGCGGCAGTACAGGCGTCAATATTATAAATCCGCCACTGGTGATATAATTGCGGTAAATATATCGTTATATAGAGATTTCATTGCACTAACTGTATCAAAACCAATGCACTTTTCGAGAAAATGGTACAGTAAGTGGAGAGGGGAATGAGGAACTGAATTTATATAAGAACAGCTTGCTTTTTTTTTATAATAAAGCGACATCTCTTCAGGGGCGGACTGGGTACTTTCGCCCATAAGGGCGCATCGGCGGCCCAGTCCGCCCCTGCATCTCTTCCCATTTTCTTACGCTCTGAATTCTGAAAAACGGTTTTGTAACAAGCTATGGTTTCCGATATGTTTCATTTCAAGCCTGCTTAATGCAATCGAAGTATACTACTGTACTAATCCAATGTATACAATTCATCGATTATTCTTAATATGTAATCATGCAGTATGTATTGCAAGTTAAATAAACTATTATTTGACGTGTTACAAATAATATTCGATCCTGTTTTTTTGCTAGCGAAGTTATGTCAATTTCCTATGCATGAAATCAGACCTCTAAATGTACGCTTATAAATTATAGTAGATCTCTCTAACATTTAAATCAATTTATACCTTCAATTTTCTGGCTAATTAATTTGTTAGGGAGAGTTCAAATATAATGAAATCACCTTGGGGGTGGGGAAGGGGGTTGCTGTTGGTCATTTTCCCATGTTAGCCAATGTTAATGTTTGCTTACTGAGGGGAGGGGATTGAAATGGCCAAAATATCGATTACGTAATACTTGAATGCCCCCTTAGTTTCAGTTCCAAACAAAAGAGAACACTCCCATATCGCTCAAAATTTGCCCCATCGTTTCCAAAAACCAATGCAAATGTTCATCTAATTTTCATTACAGTATTTTCGATCAGCTGGGGTTAAATATCCGATGAACTACAATAGCTTCAAATGGCAGGACGTTGTCACAGAGCGCTCTATTGGTACAAATCCTAGCCCATTTGTATTTTAAGCACGCCTCAAAATGGCAACATCGCCGATTTTATTATACACATCCAATTCAAATGAAAAACCGAGGAGAGGGGAGAGGAGGACCACTACATGGAATGTGCAAAAACATGGAACACTCAAGGCTGAATGTATAGATAGGTTTCTATGACAACCATTGACGTCAATGGAACGATGATAACGCATCTGCCTTGGCAGGAATATAGCAGTAATACGGTTCAAGAGGTTTAACGCTGTAATTTATGTTTACTACGATGTGTCCATTTTCAAACTGCACATTAGCTCACCACCCGAGGTTAGCTCGAAAATTATTCTAGAAAGCTCTATCACAAATCACGTAAATACTATGTAAAAGATGGTTTTATTATCGTCTCTAGTTTTGATTTGTAGTGCGTGTTATGCATTACAACGCTGATAGTCTAGACGCACACGCTTTGTCGAATTTCGCAAACGTCTATAAGCGATCGCTAATTCTCAAAATTAACGACAGAATTAACCATGAATGAATAATTAATGACTTCTTTGATCCATCAATCATCCACAATTAGACAATGGCGCTTATATTAAATAAATGTAAATTAAATTATTAGCATTAAATTACATACACGTGTATATTTCTTTTTATGTATGGTCAGTATACCGAATATGAGACCCCTTTTGGTTTTCATATATAATTAGGAAAATAAGTGAGGAATTATAGTACCAATGTAGTATTCTTTTCATGCATGTATTTTACTACGCATAACAACGACAGAAAATGAAAACAACTTCACAATTTTCCTTGTATGAAATTATAAACACAATTACTTTTTTGGGGTCTGAAAAATGTGTTCCTAATATGAGACCTCCTTTCTACAACTTTAAAAATCAATTATAATTGCTGAAAAGTTCGTCAAAAGGAAAATTGTCCACAATAATTAAATAACAGTTACCGACATATACTAATAGGTAAAAAAGAAAGTGACATTTTAAACAAAATAGTTGGTTACACTACAACAGTCCATAAAAATGGTAATGCAAAGAAATCGATGAGTACGAATTCGGGAGAAAAAATGCTGAATCTTCGTGTGTGCTTGAAAATACTCGATTGACTCACCGATTACGAATTACGAAATAGACTACTATTTTACGCACCAATCACCAGGCGGCAGTACTTCGTACGTCCTCTAGACTGGGGTCTTAAATGACTATGCACTATAAGATGAAATGAATAACAGCACCCCTGGTGGCGAATTGAGGAAGTTAAAAATTTTATTTTGAAAAATAATAAAGATAGCGAAATATTTTCAATTAGAAAGTTGTAGGGCATTCTTCAGTTAGTAAGTTATGAAGTGCTAATTAGAAGTTGTAGAAGTTATGTAATTAGAGTTACAGAGAATTCTTCGAATTAGAAGAAGTTATGAGAATTCTTCAATTAGAAGTTGTAGAATTCTTCCAGTTTAGAAGTTATGAGATTCTTCAATTAGAAAGTTGTAGAAAGTGCTAATTAGAAGTTGTAGAGAATTCTTCGATTAGAAAGTTGTAGAAAGGGAATTCTTCAATTAGAAGTTAGCAGAAATTCTTCAATTATTAAGAAAGACGCCGCAGCTCCACATGCGTATGTATGTACTGCCACAAAGTGAGGTGTTCCGGAAGTTTCAATGCATAGCTTTCAGTTAATGCTTTCTAGAGCTTTAGAGGTTGGGTTGAAATTCTTAAAGAAAAGAAACCATGACCTCTTCAAGAACTTCAACTCAACTTTTAAGCTATCAGAAAGCATCAATTGAAAGCGATGTACTGAAACATTCGGAACACCTTACTTTGTGGCAGTACGTGTACATAGTGCATGTAAGCCGTATGTTTTGCTTACTAACTGTAGGATGCTCTACAACTTCCTAATTGAAAATATTTCCTCATCTTTATTATTTTTCGAAATAAAATTTTTAACCTTCTCAATTCGCCACCAGGGGCGCTGCTTTTCATCTCGTATAAGAGTGCATAGTCATTTTACTATACCAATACCTAACTTTTGGTGCAAGAGCTTTCTTCGTTCAAAAGTTATTGGCCCCATTCGGACTTTCCTAGGCCACACACACACACACACACACACACACACACAAGTATATGAAATTCTCACTTTGGAAATACATGAAAAATCGTTTCTTTATAACGATGCTGGTTATAACGACTAACCGCATATAACGACGGAATTTTTACAAGAAGTTTGGTTTGCTATTCTACTCCATACTAAATATATCGGTTATAGCGACATCGTATATAACGACGAAACCTGCTTTAACGACGGCGATTTTGTAGTCTACGTAGATTCTAACTAGGGAAATTCGTATCGGATATAACGACGCGACTTGACAGTCATAAAGCAGAACCACATGGGTTAGTTATTAAAATTTAAAGTTATTAAAATTTAAGTGTTATTCTAATCTTGTTTATTTACAAATGTCTGAGAAATTTTTATCACTGCTAAACCTGAATATTAAAGATAATAAACTTAAAAAGTGATTTATTAATTGAATATCACGAGGGTCATATTCTTAAGGGTCTCATTCTATTTTTTCAGCGTAGAGCCCATAAAGCTCTTAAACCGGCACTGTTCTGAAGTCATTAGTATAATATAATAAATATTATTCATTAGATTTGTTTTCTACATTATATACTTTAGTAGTATTTTCTACAATTTTTTCAATTTAAAAAACTAAGAAAGTACTATGTATTTAGTGAGGCTATGAATATAATTTAATATAGACGGAAATTAAATTCATTATAATTAAGTATATTTTTATTTAATTTTGAAACCAAAAAGTTTAATACTTTTTACTATCAAAATAATTTATAAAACTCTAGAAAACTCTTTAAAAAGATATCGGCTATAATGACTATCGGTTATAACGACCGAATTTGCACGGTCCCTTGGAGGTCGTTATAACCGATTTTCACTATACTGTAATTGCAAAATTATCCTGCATAAACTATTGGTTTCTACAAATTAAATTTTGTTTACAAATGTCAGCGGGGAACGCTTGTGCTGTAACGTTGACAGAAAGACAAGATGGCCAAGCGGAATCGGTTTAGTAGTTTTTTGTTCGTGACTTTTGGTCTGTCGCCCACAGAATTAAGCAATTTAATGACACATGCATTACTACTATCTCTTCTATAAAATTGCTCGCAAAATCCTGGTTCGCAAACAGCTGGCAAAACCATCAAAATAGGTCAGATGACGTCATCGACACTTAAAGGCGGATACAGAGACAGTCCACAATGTATTGCCAACAAAATAATACGCTAAACAATGACTATATCTATGGCAGAAACTACTATAAATACTAAAAAGCGAAATCGTGATGTGTTTTATTTGAATAATGCGTCCAAAGCATCATTATGATTAAAGCGTGCGGATTTATATTTTATTATTAAATCGAGGTCGAAAAATTACATCACAAGACTTACATATGAGCTTATATTTCTAAATTACGGAACAATACTTATATAACGAGAAACCTATAAAAATGCTCGCTATATCCGTGTTGGAAAATAAGATTCCAAGCTTCAGAAATAAAGCCTGTATAGATAACTTACTGCATAGATATTATTAGTATTATTGTATATAGAATTAATAGATAACTGTATAGATAACTTACGTTATCTATACAGTTATCTATTAATTCTATTAATTAATATTCATTTTAAGGAGATTTGTTTTAGGATTTGGAGGCAATAATGCATGCTATTTCTGGTTTCATAGTTATGTAAGTAATTATTAATAAATATTGTATCTGTGTATTCATTCATTTTAATTCTATTAAACGTATGTTCTATGAATTTCGAATTCTATCTTATATCTATTGGAAGCATCTTATAATGTTTATATATATCAATAGTATTATTATGAGAATTTCTCATACGTCTGATAAAAATGTTTTGGAGTTTAAAAATTCTTGAGTTCTCCTTTACACTATTATTCAATAATGTACTTCCCCAAACAGCAATGCAATATTACATGTGTGGGAACAATAGGGCATGATGTAAAATCAGTTTGATGCATAGAGGAAGAATTAATGGTGTTCTGTATATGACTCCAATGCCTCCCCGAATCTTTGTACAGACGAAAACAATGTGTCTATTCCATTTCAGATCAGCCTAAAAACACACACCAAGGAATTCAATAGCGTCTGTCAATAGGGTATAGTTGTGTTTCTTATTTTAATTTCAGGCAAAATATTTGGGACATTTTTACGTCTGGTGAACAGAACAGACCTCGATTTTGAAACGTTCAGTATCAGACTATTTGATAGAAACCAATTACCTATATCTGTGAGTCTGGAATTTATATGTAAAATCGAGGTTTCCAAATCAACAGTTGATGTACATTCAAAAAAAAGAAAAAAAAGAAAAAAAAAAAACTAGTGTCATCAGCATATAAAATCTTTG
>QLNU02014802.1:122942131-122957718 GCA_006491805.2 Dysdera silvatica | reverse complement strand
TGGATATCAATAAATGTCTTTATTTTATTTTGTAGAGTTTTATAATCGTAAGATTCTACGATGTTTTTAATTTTAATGACTATATTTTTCTATTAATATAAAAATATGATCAACAATAATTGGCTAATTTTGCACACATATCTATAGTAGCAAATAACATATTGATGAAATAGGAGCATACAGAATTCAATATCATGGTTAGAAATCTATTTACTCAATGCTGGGGAAGTGGTTTTTTTTTTTTAGTCGGGAAAAATTGGGACAACCCTAGTGTTAATGCTGTACACCCTTATTTTATTGAAATGCTATACACTTACTATAGCAACATAAAGATAACCAGTTATTATTGAGCTTATTTTTATATTATTAATAGAAAATTAACTTGATAAGAAAAATATAGATTCATTGAAATTAAAAATATTAAATTTATTATTGTAAAGCATTACAAAATACGGAATTCATTTATTGATATCAGTGATAACACAGTGCAGAGATTTATAAATCTTACCCAGCTTTATTGCTTTGTCCGCATCAGGTGGTTATGAAGCATTGACCATACTATACCAAAAGTTTAAAAACATTTCTCTATAGCATTAGAATTTGCAGGACATGACAGTAAGTTTGAATTGAATTTGCAAAAGTCACTCGAGAGATCGTTTCCTTTTTCTGTTCTTATTGACATAATCCACCACTTTTTCATTTGGGAACATACATCCCCAGGAGGGTAATATTCCACATACGTAATTGTATATGGCAAATAAACGTTCATGGGTATTTTTTCATTAACCAGTTTTCTGCTACATCTTATTGGGAAGCGGTCAGTCTCTTCCTTCTATATTTAGGGTTCATTATGTTTGCTAAATAATGGAATGGTTGAATAGCTTTGTTCATTCTTTTCAACACAATTTCCTTGTAAGGTTCTGATTCCAAACTTTTTGCTAAGTGAAGCCATAATTCTACAGCATAGAATAAATTTGTATCATCTGATTGAAGGACGTATAGAATTCAGCTGACTTTTATCAACTGTTTTATCAAGTTCAAAGATTCCCTATAAATTTGCGCATTATAGAGAATTGTAGTGATATGGTTTGGGATATTGTCAGCGTGCCCGAACTGAATTTGTGCATACTTGTGATAATTTTTTACACAGTATTGGGAAAGTGTTTATTAAAACCCGCCCGATTTTTTTTTTTGGGGGTCGGGCAAAATTGATACAACCCTGAGCTTGGCCCTATGAACACTTCTGAAAAAAATATTTTTTTTTTTCAGATATCATCCAGCTGCGCAAGAGGCTTAAATTTTGAAAATCTGCAATTTTTTTGCGATTTTTCTATAATTTTTTTCTCTAATTTTTTTTCTCAATTTATATTGACAAAATAAATTTGGGGTAGTGTTATGTTAAAAATAGATTTGAAAAATAATGTACTTTTCCTTGCCACTGTTTTAATATTTTCAGCTTGCGCTTGTGGCTTAAATTTTGAGATTTTTTTGTAATTTTTAAGTTATTTTCTAGAATTTTCTGCTTTATGTAATTTATTTCATTGTTCATTTATTAAATTTTATTTACAGTTAATGTATTGAATTTAGTATGCAACTCTTTGCTAGTTAAAATGTAACTACCCAGGACTCACCACGAGGGGATGGTTGCATGTCGAGTTTCACCCTTGCCCTACCCGACCACCCTATCATGATGGCAGGTTTTTTAAGCTTTAAATTGCTTTTTTGGTATTAAAAGATGGACGCACTTTTCTGTCCAGAGTTCTTGCTCTTACGAGATTCTCTTTTGGAATAATCGCAAATAATTGTAGACGCTGCTGTAACTTTTTACTACTTTCTATTTCTTGGGTATGAATTGGCAATTGAGCGAGTATTGCCTCAGAGTCAATATTGACTTTTTTATTAAGTAATAATCTTTGTAGGTCATTGTTTGACAAGTGACGTGTTAGAAGGGGTTCAGTGACTAATATCTGGCCGTGAAATCATAGTCAGATGCAGCGAAATTAATGACGAATTACAAATCGCCCGATTCCTTCCGTCACATTGCCCCAATCCCTTGCTGAAATAATACGTCGAATAGCAATGTATGTTCTCATTCACCTTTTAGCATTTCTATGAACAGGTTTTCTGGATAAGCAAAATATCCATTATCCTGAAGGACCTTTTGAATGACTCCTTTATTGTCGCTGCTCAAGTATGAAGGAAATTCAATTTTTTCCACAGATTTACTGCCCCATTTATTTCATAGTTGCTTTTGATAGTAAACCACTCTGGAGCGTAAACTGTGACAACAAAAGTAGCTAACTCTTTTAAAATCTCCGATGGTGACTCAGTACTTATGTACAATCGTAAGATTCTGTTCGCTGTTGTCGCCCATCTAGCATGAGACAGCTTACCCAGACTTTTGTTTGCCAGATCACTTGGACACCCCCAGCGGAGACAGCCTTACAAATATTAGATATTGTTGGTCTGTACTTAGGTTTCTCTTATTTTCAGGAAAAATGTCATTTAACATGAATTCAATAGGTTCAAATTTTACAGGCTTTAAAGTATGACAAGTTAAACTTTTGCCAACAGGCCCAACAAATCCACTTGGTCCAGATATTTTTCTGTTTAGCTTCTGAAACAGATGTCTTAATAGAAGTTCATTGGTATGCAGTTGACAAATGATCCATTCCAAGTTTTGTTCCAGTCTTCCATAATGCGTATTACGCCGGGGGCATCCATTACAACCGATACCATTACGTGGGGCATCCATTACAACCGATGCAAACTAGTTCTGATAATGTAATATTTCTCTCGGAGATGTACTCCAAAATAGAATTGGCAATATCCAAAGTTTTCCCAGAACGAGGTGTAGTGTGGCCAATGAACTTTAATTCTGGCTCTTGTATAAGTGTAAGATCTTGACGCTTCCTTCGATGCATTTTCCCCACCTGCGGTTTCCTTCATATATAATGTTTCATCAATTCTACTGTCAAAATAGAGCCTGCAAATATAATCCTTCACCAAGTTCATTTCTTTTCAATTTTTTGTCGAACTTTAGATCTTTCACACCTAACCTTACTTCTGTCAATTATCATTTCTGTATCCGATGACAACACTGTGCTTGAAGTTTTGGATTGAGCGACATCATGCAAATGAGCGGAGGCGAAAGCTGCTTCAGGACTGTCTGGGACTCCATACCTATCACATGCTCTCGAAAATGTGGGAAAATCTATTCTAGTTTGAGAAGAAAAAATGTTAGATGAAGTTTTAGATCCTGGATCTACGAAAATAGTAGAAACATCGTTTAAAATTTGTCTGCTGCCAATATTTTTAATTTAATATTTTGAATCATGATCAAAGCTACTTTTCAATTCCTCTCAACGTCTTTTACGTAAACTCTCTTCTTTCGACTTCCTAGTTTCTCTTTTTTTAATTCGTGATGTGACTTCATTACCAACACGATCAACCATTTTTCGATCCGATCTTTGATCTAACGAAGTCTCGCTCAATTATTGGTATTTTTCGGTCGGAAACACATTGACAATATTTCAAATCTGGGCATTTGCAGGCAGCCACATCAAACAACGTATTTGTTCTATTTGAGTAATCTGATAATTTCATCTTGAATCTGTCCTTATTTTTATCACGTTTATAAGGCTTATTTACATTCTGTAATAAATCAATTTCTTTACGTAATAAATCTGCCATAGTTCTTTGTGACACAATAGGAACCGAAGCTTTATTCCAAATGGACAAAACTTTTTCTGGAACTAGACTTGAAACTACAGAAAAGCTTGGCTTTTTGTTATTAAATTTCTCTGCATCCGAAATGAAGTTATAATATCTTATGACATCACAACGAGTTGGTAAAAATAACTCATTTCTTTGTTGCCACTAGTTCCCGTAACAACCGCAGCTTTTTTCAAACAGCAAATCAACTAAGATAAAATACAACCACTTTAATTAAAGAGAACACTCTTTATAAAACGTCGTCTCTTTACTGCTATAAACGTAGTACTGATGGATTGAAGAAAACAATGGCACACTAGTTTAGTTTGGCGCAACAAGATGCGAGATGTCTAGACACGCCGCCGTCCGTTGGCGCTAAAGCTCTTTGTCGGTTTGCGGTTACTTTTATGTTTCATTCTTCCTTTTTTTAAATATTCTTTCCCGCTTGAATCTATAATAAATGAATAATGAAATAAATTACATAAAGCAGAAAAATTCTCGAGAATAACTTAATTACAAAAAAATCTCAATTTAAGCCACATGCGCAAACTGAAAATATTAAAACAGTGACAAAGAAAAAGGTACATTATTTTTCAAATCTATTTTTAACGTAATAACACTACCCTAAACTTATTTTCTCAATATAAATCGGGGGGGAAAAGTTACAGAAAAATCGCAAAAAATGGCAGATTTTTCAAAATTTAGTCCTCTTGCTCAATCTGAAGATATTAAAGAAAAAAAAATCAAATGTTCATGGGATCAAGCCACAACTATTGATAGGTACCCGTTACTGTGTAGGATGTAATTTAAATTTTTAAGGGCGACATATTTCCGACGAAAAGTTTGCCTCCGAGAAGTTTTCAAAGGCAAGGCTGAATTTTTTGATGGTCAGTTGAATTACTTTCAAATCGTTATGCTCCGAACCTCAACTAAACATTAGGAAAGGGATAATTTTCATTGGCGCCGCTTCGATAGAGGCTCAAAAAGCGCCAAATTCGTCAATAGTTGCGAAAGGGAGAATTTCAAATAACCGCCAGGGGCGTCAAATTAAGAATTTGTCAAAAGCGCCAAAATCTACTACGCCTCCAGTTACGTTTAGTAAGATTAGGCGGCAAAATACGCCAAAGCCAACAGGTGGCAAAATCGTAAATTAGCCACTTGCAGTGTCAACGCCTCCTATCGTGAGGTTATCCAGGGTTTGACTTCAAATTGGACCAAAAAACCCACCCTATTACTATATTCTCAGTAAAGCTTACCTGGTACACTAACAATGCGCAGAGCAGTATGTTCCTGCCAGTGCGATATTATAGTTCGCCCTTTCTTACGTTAACAGAGTTAATAGAAGATACATTTTGTACATAAAACATTAAAATAATGCTCAAATACATAAAACATAGGCATATTGGTGCAAATAAAATCTGGTATTTATTAAATTTAGGAAAAAGAATCATTATAACTAGCGCTGATGTCATTCAAATAACTGACCACTCTTGGAGGCAAATATTTGCAGCATGTATCGATACAATCACAGCATGCAAGGCCGTAGCCAAGTCCCATTAAAAATTTAGTTTTTGTGGGGGACGGGCCACTAAAATATCCCCTCTGGATACGGGCTTACCACTGATGTAGGTGTTTTATTTTAAAACACATTCTGTGGGCAATTTATGCGAGTTTCTTTTGGTTTTTGTAACGAGCCAACTTGAAGGAAAATATATGCCTTATTCATTAATTTTTGTGCTTTTTTCCCCCAAGTTTATCCTAATTTGGCGGCATTCGTCTTATCAGTCGGGCCACAGAGAGTTCTAAATAGAGATTTTAATTATAACCACTCAGTATATCTGGAAAAAACTACAATACTTAAATGTGAGAAATAGATATCAACCAGGGGCGGACTGGGCCGCAGGCCAACTGACCCCCCTGGCCAGTGCGCCCTCATGGGCTATAGGACTCGCGCCCTCAGATAATCCAAGGTATGCGCCCTTTGAGAGGACCCAGTCCGCCCCTAGTACCAACTGTCAGTAACTAGAAGTGCAAATAAATGACAGCTATTTTGTAAATAAATAAAAGATGTAGATCGTTGTTCATGAAAAAATAAGAAGCCTGAAAATAAGCCCTAATGGATCTTTTGGAGCAAAAATTAAAATAACCCACTCGTATTTTTGGGGAAACACGGCAGGTCTCGTCACGGAATGGCCCTTGCTGTCGCTGAGTCGTAAAACTCAATATAAAGTTAGCTTTGGTCTATTTTTTGTCCATCTTCCTCTTTAAGCACTCGAAGATATCACCATTAATACACATCCAAGTTTGATTTTTTTTTTATTCATTCTTGCCATGTTTTAAGTCGTTCCCTTGGCGACCCAACCACTCGATAAATCGCGGAGTTAACGACCTGAATTCAAATTCCCAACGAACGGCAAACGAATAAACTAATAGAAAAGCATTGGTGTAGTAACCAGTACTGGGACTGGTACTATGCCGTTCGGGACGATCACGTGTTTTGCTGCACGATTTTGTGCGGAAAATGATTTCATTTTTTATAATAAATCCACTTCGCCGCCCCCCAAAAATTTGACGCCCAAGGCGAATAATCGATTCGGCCCCACTTCTTGATGCCAGCACTGGTAGTGACTTGTCTGAAGGTCTAGGGAGTGGATACATCAGACGTACGCAGAAAGTTTACAAGGGAGGGTTATAGCTATACAACTCGTATTCCTGTGTTAAATATACAAAATTTCATTGCAATGGGGGTTACAACCCCATGAACACCCCCCTGCGTACGCCAGTGCAGTTACAGTTCCACCTCAATTGTACGCACACGGAATTCATTCAAAATTTCTCCTTTCGGGGAGGGTAGACTACCCCTCCAAGTCACACCAACGTATAAAATCATTCTTAATGGATTTCTAGATGGACTTTCATCTGGTTTGCTAATAGTTTCGTGCCAACTGGACCAAGTTCGACTCTCTGCAAACTTGGGCATTCATCCGTTAAGGTTGTCATGGTCCTGAGGTCACGTCAGGTCATCGACACCGTTCTACGTGCCATAGCGCACTATTTCAACGTAAACTACATGAATACTCGAAATATTAAAATAACTTCCTGGGCCGTAGACATTCTGGGGCTATAGGAGGCTGAGCCCTCCACCCACGGAAAATATTTTTTCAAAAATCAAATATTGTAGAATTTTATTTAAAATTTTTTATTTTGTACGAAATTGTACATAACAGAAATTGTTCTTTGACGTTGAAAATAGCTTTCTACGGTAGATCTTGCATATATAGGTATTTTTTTTTTTTAGAGGTTTGAGTCTTCATATACTTCATAACAAAGATAGAGGAAATGACAGGGAGAAGTATATTAGAATTTACAAGTTTTTAATGAAAGTTTACGTTAAATATATTACGTTAAATATATTAGCCTGTGCTTATGTATTTAATATTATTAAATATGCTAATAAATACATAGACATTTAAAATTTTAAGCCCTCTGTAGTTTTCTGAGCCACCTCTGAAGGGGAGTTTAAGTATTACGTAAGCAATATTTTGGCCATTTCACCCCCACCTCAGAAAGCAAAATTTAACATTGGCTAACATAGGAAAATAAGACCAACGGCAACCCCTCCCCACAAGGTTCTTACGTAATACTTACATACTTCCTAACAAGTATCTAGCTACAGGCCTGCTTTAAACCCAGTAAGCCCGAATCCTCATAAACTTGCATATAAATGTATAGTGACTTAGTCGTGTCATGTTTTCATCTTTACTCATTTTGAAGTCACGTAATACTTACAATGTTCTCATCAATTTTAAAACTATTTTAAAGTTTAATATCTAATTGTGACGTTCATAATTTTACATGTGCAGTGCCAAAATTAATCTGTTTTTAAATACACGGACCCTTTAGGGGGGGAGGGGACGAGGGGACCCGTACCCCGTAATGTTGGCGTTGGGGTTCCATATTCCCCTTTTAATTTCAAACAAAATGCCTTCTAGAGTTGTATTGTCCCCCCACCAATATTTCCATGTTGTCGACGCCAATATTTAAATGTCGGAGCATGAATTTCGGGGCAAATTTCTTTGTGGCTTGTCGAATTTTTAGCTGTTATTAACTTTATTAAATATTTAAACTCTTAATTTTATATACCATCTTTTAAAAACTTGTTTAAACAAAAAGTGCAACGCATTATTCATGCACTGGCGTACGCAGGAAGGCGTTGATGGGGGTTTTAACTCCTCCATTGCAATGAAATTTTGTATATTTAACATAGGAATGTGAGTTGCAGCTCTGTAACCCCCACCCGCCCACACACACCTCCCATGAACTTTCTGCGTACGACTATGTATTCATGTCTCTTAAAATAGCGGTAAAAAATCGCGTGTGTACGTATATAGTTCGTTCGCGGAAAGTTGACCAATGGTACTGTTAGAATTCACGGGAGCTGACGTCACAAACGGGCTAGTTCATTACAGCAGAGGGGAGGACGCATTTGTTAATTAAAAATAAAAATGTAATTTCAACGTATTTATTGCGAATAATACTAATAAACACTCTAAAAGGACTCAATAGCATTTCGACGAGTCACGCGCTGGTTTTCTTCAGGAGATCAATGTTTATCTTCTTAAGACCAGCGCGTGACTCGTCGAAATGCTATTGAGTTTTGTTTTAGTAGTATACGCAATAAATACGTTGAAAATTGCAATTTATTTTTAATTTCGAATTTTGCGTAGTATGTCAACAAACATATTTCCATTTGCTACTTATTTATTGAATAATTTTGGAGAATGCGTAGGGGCCCCAAATAAATACTAGGCCCTGGGCTCCTTTCACTTGATAGGTTCCTGAAGTGGTGGCATGTTCGCCTAACGTGTGGTTATCCCAGGTTTGACTCCCAATGTACCAAAAAAAAAAAAAGCCTACTAACTGCTTACCGTAGTCCGGGGGTTGGTTCCCTAGGGCTAAAGACGTTCAGGTTTCCGGAAAAACTAGGTCCCGGTGTAGAATGACCCTTTCTCCGTAAAACTCACAAACAAGACTCCAATGCCGTGGAGATTTCTAAACAGTTGACTTCTAAAAAAAATTCGTTTTTAAATATTTATTAATTATATAACTACTCTCTATACCACATTTGAGAAACAGAAGCACGGATTGTTTCAAAGGAGGATATGTGCGCCTTGTACGTGTTTTTAGTTCGAAAATTTTTCTACACGTGATCTTTGGGAAATCCCACCGTATGAGATTGGAGAGTTTTTAATCACTTGAATATTCCTTAGTGCGTGATTCCTTCGTCCGCAGTGTCTGGTTTTTGAAATTGAGAACCTTTTGTTTTACGCGATAAATGTCAGTTTGGAATGTTCTGGGTTATGGGCTTAAGTCTTGTTTATACCATAATTCTTTGGGCCAAATTTTTCTAACGTTGTTCGCCACATGGCGTGAAAGGAATTTCAGTCTTCAGTTTTCGCTTTCGGTGAGAGGCACTTTGGAGTAGCATCTATCTGCCGCAATACTCGGATTTTCTTTTAAATTACTTCGTGTGTCACTAAAATTTCGTCCGCGTATCGTATGTTGCTGACCTTTCTTAAGTAGTTAACCACTCCATAACAATAAGCAAGATTATCAACCTTTTTAGTCTTGCAGAGATACGGGGTGGTAATAATTAAACTTAGCGTATTTAGAGCACTCTGGAGCTTGAACCTTTCAGCGTATTTTCATCAAAATTTGTATATAGATTATCCAAAGGATGTGGAAAAGGAATATGTAAAAAAAAGCCGCTAGGTGGCGCTTTTTAGTGCAATACGACAAAAGCAACCTATGAAATAACCAACACAAATCACATTTTTAATGTTTACTAACATTTATTGCATCGAAACATTTTAAATGACCGTTGTGAAAGCAGTAACAGTACGCCGGCACTACAGGCGTATTACGAAAAAAATTGTTTTTGCACACGCGGGATAGCGCGTAAGAAAACGCAGAAAGCAAGCAGCTGTTAATCGTGTACAGGACGATGTAATGGGGGCTGCTCGATGTGACCGCTATCGCTCACTTGTAAAAGTTTATGGCCCTGTCAAATGTTCTGTGACGGCCCTTCGGTACCGTTAGTTGCTCCAGACATTTGTTTTGCCGCAACTACAGAAACGACATCTACCATTTTCGTGCAAGATGGTGCGCACCCACATGTTACACCATCCGTTACGGCTTTTTTGCTCCAGCATTTCACCGATGAGCGTGTTATCAGTCGTTCGTTTATTAATCACTGGCACAAGTTTTCCGAATCTCACTCCGTGCGACTTCTAGTTATGGGGTCATTTAAAGAATTTGATGTATGGTGGAAGTGTTGCTATGTTAGCAGAATCCAAGAATTCCATGACACTGCATGTGCGAAACATTAGAGGCTCAGTTGCGATGTGCTGTTGAAAACACTGCATTGGCTTGAAACACGTAAATGACGGCGTCCACATTGAGGAACATCCATTACATCGTCCTGTACACTATTAACAACTGCTTGCTTGTCCAATATTTTATGCGCTGTCTGCATGCGCGAAATTATTTTTTTTTTTCTATTGTACGCCTGCAGCCTCGGCGTACTGTTATTGCTCGTACAACGTTCATTTTAAATGTTTCGATGCAGTAAGTGTTACTAAATGTTAAAAATGTCATTTGTATTGCGTGTTGGTCATTTCACAGGTTACTTTTGCCATATTGAGTAAAAAACGCCACCTAGTGGACGTTTTTAAAGTAAAAATTTTTGCAGATTCCTTTTCCGCATCCTTTGGATGATTTATATATCAATTTTGGTGCAAATCTACTAAACGGTTCAAGCTTCAATGTGCTCTAAATAGGCCAAGTTTAATTATAACCACCTTGTATAAGTATTGAAGACATGCCGTGATTTCATCGAATTGAAATATTTTTATTAGAAGCTTTAAATATTTAAGTTAATTGAATAATTCTCTAAAAGGTAAATTAATTCGAATACATAGTTAAAGAAATTTAGTGCATGCCTTTTTGTAGCCTTTTTGGCGGGGCCTTCATGCACACGTCGATGGAAAACGAAAGACTGCAAAACGAACATAGTGTTTCCATTATGGGAGCCCACAGACCGATTTGCAGCAGATTCTCCTTATAACAGATACAGATGAGCAAAAAATCCGTTATTACGAAACCAAGACCAATTCCTGTTTCAAGTGCCATAAAGGCAATGTATTAAAACTTAACGAATACAATTTTTTTTTTTTTTTAAATTTCGCTGTAGCAGGCTTTAGCTGTATTCAGGATCTAACAAATTTGTTTTCAAATTATTAAAAAAAAGCTCTTTAAATGCAGAGAATCTAAAATGAAAGAAATAATGTCCCGTTTTGGGGGGTTACGATGAAAGGACAAGTGGCATTTGAATTGACTTTTCCAAACAAGTTTCACCCATTCTTGCTCTTCCTTCAGATTAAGTATATGATAAACAACTGGGGTAGAGGGCCAACGCGTGACAACGAGAGGGGTGTTCAGAGTCTATTCTGCTGTTGTCTGTGTCCGGTGTTAATTACGATTATTTTTTATTACCAGTTTTTTCAGCAGTGATATGGCTAAGGTTGACACAACAGTTCTCTTTGGAAGAAAAGAAAACCATCGTTTCTGTGATGAATAAAGGATCACGGAATGGCAAAAAATATGCATGTCCCCATTAACTACGTTTTTAACATTCCTTACAAGCATTTTTGTCTTCAGCTACGGATCCACTTGTACATAAATAAAATCGCGGATTTTCTGCAGTAGTGCAAATAAAGGTTATTCTTCAATTTTCGAATTTAATTTTATTAAATTATATTCTAGGTAAATTTATTTTCCATCAAAATTATACGTGGCTAGGGCGAGGAATGCTTTGCCTGTTACATTTATGCGAAAAGGTTATGTAATGTTAATAAATTAATATGAATTCCATTGTAACGAAATAACTTAACGGTCGTTTGAACGAGAATCTACAGTGTTTATTTTATGTCCAAACAGTAACAAATAATAGCCCTTTTAGGATTTCCATAAATAAATTTTATAGAGGTGTTCTGTGGCTAGGAATGTGGTTAAGAGACTTGTTCCGTAGGATTAAAAGTTTGAGAACCACTGGCTTAAAGCAAGTAGTTGCTTGCACCGGATATGTACCCAAATGACTGGCGTAACGGTTGCTTGAACAAGCATTCATGCGCAACTCGTGATTTCTTATTTGCCCAGTGGAGATGAAACGATGTTGTTCGACGAAGATGGTTTATACAGAAAAAGTATCCACCCGTATCATTTCTCAATCCATACTCTTTTCTTCAAATCCTTTTTTTTTTTAAGCAGTCATAAAACCGATGTCTTGCGGAGGCGCGTTGTCAGTTGTCTGAAAAACTCGAGTTTGCGATTCCAGCAGACGTCCACATGTGTAGCGCACTATATACAGTGCCGTATTTCTCAATAGGCTAAATTAGGTTATAGACTAGGGCGGCAAAATTTTGTGTATTGAGTCTGATATAATAAAATAAATATCATACGATGGTATAATAATTTATTTCTTCCCGAGTTCGAAACACGACGACACCCGAGGAGGGAGACAGCAGAAAAAGGCCAAGAGAAGGCCTGACAACCCCGCTGCCACCGAAAACAGACAGGCGCCGCTGTTGAACGCGTTAAATTACAAGTGAAGTCGCAGTAGTAGTTAATAGAACAGTTTATAAACAAATTCAATCACGTATGGTAACCAAAACATTATATCATTATGTATAGCGCAAATACTTACGGTAAAAGAAAAAAAAACTGGCCATCGGGTAACCACAACTTAAGCCCTTTCTTAAAAATGGGCTTACACGATAGTGACTTAAATTCTGAGGGAAAACGGTTCCATAATTTCGGGCCAGTTGAGTTTATATTGTGCAAGGTGAGATTTATGTAGAAATTGTACGATGAAATAATTTCTATGACCCAGATTGTTGTGATTATGGGAGAAAAGTGGGGTGATAATGTTTGTATACTTATTATCATACATCGATTGGCCTAATTTAAAATAATACATATCAAAAATGGGTAAACCATTATAAGGTAAGGATGTTGAAACTGTTAATATATTATTTTGTGGAAAAGATTTAAACCTAAAAGACCGTTTTTGGAGAACTGTTAACCTGTTTAGATTATATGTAGATGTATGGCCCCAAATCAAACGGAAATAATTAATGTGTGAGTAAATGTTAGAGTAGTATAAAAGTAAAAGAACTTTATGAGGAAATATATGTGAGATACGGTTGAGCACTCCAATAAATTTACCGATTTTAATAGAAATCATTTCAACATTCTCATCCCATTTGATGAAAGATTGTGAAAGAAATGATACCCAGATATATAAAATCACTTACGAATGGAATAGGTGCATTATTAACCATAATTGGAGGTAACGAAGCTAAATTATTATGACCTGATCTGAAGAGCATGGCATTGGTTTTCTAAAGATTAAGTGTTAAGCCAGCGTAATTGAACCAGTTGCAGAAATACTTAATATCATGACTGTCAATCTGTATAAGCTCGTGTACATTGTGGTGCGAAAAAAAATGTATCATTAACATACGCAATAATTTGAGCTTGAGTATTAAGTAAAAAATACCATTAATATAAAGAATGAACAATAAAGGTCCTAAAATTGAACCCTGTGGTACTCTAAATGCAAGTTCAAGGAAAGTTGAAGCAGAATTATTTATAAGAACATATTGTTTTCGACCCGTAATGATATTTTTAAAAAGTGTATATGATATTCCTGGAAAGCCTGAATTAAATCATTTATCTAGTAAAAGTTTGTGATCTAGTGTGTCAAAGGCCTTTGAGAGTTCACAGAAGATACCAAGAATCGATGTATGTTTATCAAAATTACTATATATGAAATTGGTTATAGCCAATAGTGCTATCTCAGTTGATTTACCTTTCTGAAAGCCAAATTGATTTTTATTAATTAGATTATTTTTTGAAATAAATGTGATAAGCCGTGCATAAAAGAGTTTCTCAAAAATTTTAGCAAAAATACTAAGAATTGTTATAAAACGGTAATTTGCAGGGTCTGCGGTGTTACCCTGTTTGTAGATCAAAATTTTTTTACGGACTTTAAATACGGAGGCGACAGTCCCGGTTGCAAAAATGTTGTTGAAAACATGAACTAATGACGTTACAAGGGAATTAGCAGCGGAACAAACGGCGCAAGGATGAACAGCATCAAATCCAGGTCGCTTCGTTTTATCAATAGCGGATAGCGTCGTTAGTAGTTCATGATGAGTCACTGGAGTAATAAAAAATGTTAGCAGAATCACCGGAAAGATTAGATTGTGACTGCCGGGGTTTTAATTGAGCATGTAAAACATTAGGAGCCTCGATCAAGTATTTATTGAAGGTGGATGCAATATTATAAGAATCCGTAAATGTGGTACCGTCGAAAATAATTTTATTCGGGGAACATGATCTATTTTTCTCAAGAAACTGCTTTATTGTCCTCTAAGTTTGCTTAGGATTATAAAATTGCAACAAATTAAAATAATTTTTCTGGCCGCACGAAGATTAGTATTTAATTGATTACGAAAACATCGAAATGTCAACCAATCCTGTTTCTTTTTGGTTTTAATAAATTTTGAATAAAGTCGGTTTTTCTTATTTATTGCTCTGTATAAAGAGCAGGTTATCCACGGCTTTCTTGATTTCTTATGGGATGCTTTGCAACTTTTGGGAAGTAATCCGAATAGATCTTAAAAAAATGTATCCAAAAATAAAGTATAGGATTCAATGGGATCTTCCAAAGTTAATAATTCTGTCCAATCCGTATCGGCTAGTGTATTAGTAAATAAGTTTACTGTTGCCAGATCTTTTTCAGATTCTAATCTAATCATATTTGCTTTAAATTATTGTACAGAAAAATTGCGATTAGTTGAGGATTGAATAAAAATTGGTAGGTGATCACTTAAATAAAAATCAATAGTGCCAGAATGAAAGCGTGAATCATTCGCTAAACAAATATCAAGTAGCATGTTACTAGTAGGAGTTATTCTAGTAGGTTTAATTATTGTGTTAGTACACTCATGAGGTAATGAAATCAGAAAATAGTACACCATTAGGTGAATTTGTTAAAAGGTCGATGTTACAATCTCCAATAATAAAGTCGTGATTGACCATTGCATACTTAATGGGATAATATTAAAAAATGAATCAATATTTGAAGCAGGGGACGGTATACTACGCTAATTAAACCAGTACCGGATGACAAAGTAATTCCGTGCCATTAAAATTACCTGTAAATTCATTAATCATATCACACTATATATCATCACGTATCAAGATTGCAACGCTGCCTCCGCGCTTAGACGATCGATTAAAAGAGATTAAGTTATAAATAGGTATATTAAAACTGTGTGGTTATAGTCCTTCATCCAGTACCGAATTTATAAATGGGCAAGTTGGGCACTTGCCCAGGGCGCCAAATTTCATACAGCACAAAAGGCTGCGGATTTTTTTTTTAATTGCAATTTATTTACCGTAGAATTCTGACGATCAGCTCTCCCCGAGAAGGCGCCCTCCACCTTTTTTCTAAATCTGAAATTCTGAAAAATTGCGTGAAATAACGCCAGCCCCAAGGGCGGATCTAGGAAGGGGCGTGTGCCCACTGAGAATAATATATTTTCATTAAAAATGATTATTTTCAAATAAAAAATAAAACTAAACTTACAAGTGAATTTTCAAGCTTTGCGCCCTCACTGAAATTTTGTTCTGCATCCTGTCTTTTCCCCCCTTTCCCCAATATCCAAAAAAATCCCAACAATCGTCGTCAAATAAAATTAATTTATTCATAGAAAAATACCAAATGGATGGGACACCAATTTCTA
>QLNU02014802.1:122879862-122928204 GCA_006491805.2 Dysdera silvatica | reverse complement strand
GGGGGGCTTACATGGCTTCAAAGAAGGTCGTGTGATGCAGTTTTTGAGAACATAATGTCTTTTGATATCCAATGGGGGGAGGGGAGGACTTGAGGGCCTTGAGCTCCTCCCTCCCTCTCTTTCCCACGCCACTGATCTATTTATGTTTCTTCTTTACGATAAAGGTGATACTCTTCATTTGCTATTTTGTAAAATTTTTGGAATCCCCCCGAAATTAAATCCTAGCTAAAGTCTTGAAACACTCACCTAAAGTCGGCTTCACCTGTTACGGGCAGTCGTAGAGAACTCAATAAAAATTTACGAACTCATCAGTAATGAACACGGTATTCTGTACATTAACGTACGCAGAAAGTTCATAAGGAGGGGGAGGTTACAGAACTACAACTCTGTATAGTATGCACAAAATTGCATCGCAATAGGGTAGTTTACAATTTCCATCGAAACCCCTCTATGTAGGTCGGTGTTTCTATAGTACAAATATATAATATAGGATGGATAAAAATTTAATGACTGCGTCGAAATAATTTTTCCATGAATGGGATGATGTAAACTTGCCCAATATCATGTTTCAAGCGTTTTATACGTGACGTACCTAACAATTCTGTCAGAAAATCTTGAGGGGCGGCAGCTAAGGATTCAAAAGTTATTGGTAATTATTAATTAAAACATTTGTTTGAATAACTGGGAAAAACCATCTTTACACATATATGTAGAGAGTGTAATTTGTATGTGTAGAGAGTTAATTTGAATGTGTAATTTTCTTTAAACGTATACATTTCCTTTCCTTGGATGGATGAATGAAAGGAAGGAAGGAAGGGAGGGAGGACCGACCGGCCGGAATGCATTACAACTTGAACCCAGGGACAGCAATTAATGTTCATGTCTGAACAAACACGTAAAATGCTCTCTCTCCATAAAATATTAGTTCATAACATTTACTATTTTAAATTATTAACCACTTTTTTTTTTAAAATTTTACATATAAATGCCAACTTAGAACCACAATATGACCCCATGTTGCCTCATTTGACGCCCGTTCAAATTTTAACCGGAGATCACTGGCGTATGTAGGGGTTTTATGGGAGGTTTTAACTACCATTACGATGAAATTTTGTATATATACATATGAATATGTGGAGTTGTAGCTTTGTAACCTCCATTGAAATCCTGTAAACCTCCTTATAAACTTCCTACTTACGCCTATGCCTGAGACAATTGCCTTTTTTTGCTTCACCTTCGGCATACATCTATCAATATAAATCGCCTCCATTGGCCGTTATGAAAATTTAATGCCCTGCGGTGGCGCAGTGTGGTAACGCGTTCGCCTAGTACGCCGTTAATCCGGGTTTGGTTCCCTAGGCCTTAAGAGGTTCGGATTCCTCGGAAAACAGTAGGTCCCGGCGCAGCATGACCACTGTAGTCTTTGAGCCGTAAAACCAAAAAGAAAATTTAATATCTCTAGCACTTTCATAATTGCATATCCATTACCACAAATTTGCTTTATGCATCAGAGAGACAGAAATCAATGCGTAATTAACGTAGCCCTTTACCGCTCTTCGATCGTTAAAGCACGTTTTAAATTTATTTTTCGAGATATATATTAATAATTTTTCTCTTTTACCCAATGCAAGAGCACTTCGAATGGTGGTTAAAAAAAGTGTAATAAAAAAATTTTTTTTTAAAGTCAATTCCTTCAATGCGCTGCTCAAATAAAAGGGAAGAAAGGGAAAAATTGCGAAAAGCAATTTTGGCGACATTTGGCAACATTTGGCTGTAATTGGCGGCAAGCATTAATCGCCAAATACACCAAAGGAAAGCAAAAAAAATTCATTTAAATTTAATTAATGAATTAATATTTGAAAAAACTGTATGAACATCACGTGTCATCACTACAAGTTTAAAAAATTTATTTGAACTTGATTGGATGGATAGAAAGTATTTTATTAACGATTGAAAATTTGAACAAGATATATAAATAAATATATATATATAGGAGAATTAACGAGCTAATAGAAAGGAATTGAAAAAAGCAAGCAAAAGCTTCAAAAATATTGCAAAACTGCTTTTAACCATCCATCGCAGCTAAATTTTTATTTAATAAATACAATTCTTAAGAAAAAATTCTTGTTGTTCAAATATAGTTTTACTACGTCATATGTGTTTGTTATGACAAAATAAATTAAAATGATAAGACATCTCACAAAGTAGAAATTTATCAAAAAGTAATAATCAAAACGACTATTATCTTACAATCAATAGGATAATATTTAAAGTACAATAATGATGGTAATTATAATTTACAATTCCGGTAAACATTCTCATTTAAATTTTGTTTCCATTAAGATTTATCTGTTTCCGAGGAAGCTGGATTTCCGCGACTCAGAGAATGAAACCCAAACCAACGAGACAGTTAAGATTCGACTTTCGTTTTACGGATTATCGGAAGTTAAATTTGGGATTTTCGCATTATAGAGAAACTCTTTTCCACTATGTCACCAAACCGGCAACTTTCTTTTTAACCTTATGTACAGATTAATTAAATCAAATTAATTGAACTGGCCGGGGGAGGAGGGAGATTACTTGACGTGTCCCCAAACGACCTGGCAAAATTAATAACAGAGCGATAAATTTTAACTAATCTCAGACCATTAAAATCAAAACATATAAGTATTTAAAAAATTTAATCAGAATGAATAATTTTTTTAAACACTTGAGAATAATTCTAAACACCAGAAAGCTCTGAAGCTAATCAACTGAGAAATAGTATTCCACGCTTTAGATCGAATAGAATTGGTATAGTAATATAAATTATTACTGCTAACTAGAATGGGAAATAATTAGATGAATTCAGAATTTGCGAAAGGCGCCGAAATCTTAGTTAACGTCTCTAGTTATGTTTAGTAAGTTTAGGCGCCAAAATATGTTAGCTTACAGGATGCAAAATCGTAAATTCGCCTTTGGAACTAATTGAGAATCACTGCGAATTAGGAATTTACATTGTCTGCTCCGTAAATCCCTCTTCCCCCGCAGAGACTGAAAGGAGTCAAGTGCAGTGTATTACTCAATTTAGATTATTTTTATTATTATCATTAACAATGCTTAATTGGCTTATTTCTAAACAAAATTCATCGATTAAAATCTGAATTAATAAGTATAAAATGGCAAATTTGATTACTTTTACTTAACTTTTACATGATTTTTAAAAACTGAATAAAATTCAAGGAACAGTTGTATAGATAGGTTTCGTATATGTAGATGATGTGAATAAACATTATGGGCTATTACTCCTTTGTATTACATTTATTTCATTTAATTAAATTCATTAAATGTCGTGTCAAAATTATTCTTAAAAATAAGTTGTATTACTACAAATTATAAATAAAGATATAATTACGAACATTTGAATAAGAATATAATCAATAGATAGCATATACATATGTGCGCCCATATGGGGGGCAGAGGGGGCTCTATTTCCCCCCTCCCCTCCCCTAGCCGTTCAAAAAATTAGATTTTCTCGATTCTGCTATGCATTTACTTTCAAAAGTTTTACAAGCACATTTTAAAACAAGTATAATAAAAAAAATTTTTTTAAAGTCAATTCCTTCAATGCGCTGCTCAAATAAAAGGGAAGAAAGGGAAAAATTGCGAAAAGCAATTTTGGCGACATTTGGCGGCAAGCATTAATCGCCAAATACACCAAAGGAAAGCAAAAAAAAAATCATTTAAATTTAATTAATGAATTAATATTTGAAAAAACTGTATTAACATCAAGTGTCATCCACTACAAGTTTAAAAAAATTTATTTGAACTTGATTGGATGGATAGAAAGTATTTTATTAACGATTGAAAATTTGAACAAGATATATAAATATATGAGAGAGTGCAAACTAATGGAAGGAATTGAATGAATAAGGTACTTTTTAGCTTATTATTAATTGTCAAGCAGTATCAATTATTTTGTAGCATTTTAGTATCTTGTACATTCACTAAAATGTTTGACAGTCTTGAGAAGGGGTGATAATTTTTTTCAGCTCCCTCCCCCCCAGAAGTACGCATGTGGGCGCCCATTAATACACACATATATTTTCAGCACCCAATTCTAAAAAGAGTATAAAAATTATAAATCTGACCACGTGATGGCATATCTAATATATATGATTTTGTGGCTTTAAATTAATTTTAATTGGCCATCACTTATTTAAAATAAGTCTGCACAACTTTTAAGACAGCGATTAGATCAGATGAATTCAATTAAAATTGCCAGACGTTTCAGGAAAAAGCAAAAACAAGCTAGATTACTAATAAGGTGGGGGGGAAACAAAACATTTCGCAGATTTAAGCAGTTTCTGTTTAAAAAAAAAAAAAATTATACTGTAAATATCGTTTATAAGCATAAAAAAAATTCACAACTTCTTTATTTATAAGGATGCATAAAATTAAAAATTTCAATAGAAATTTTAATTCACGAAAATAAATATAATTTCTGAAAATTACCCAAGGCCATACCGGAAGGTTCGGCGGGCCAGATGCCCAACCCCGCCAGCTACATGTTGTATATGCATGTATCCTACAGAATTCTTAATATATATTATGAAACTAATGAAGACAAATAAATGTAATTAATGTTACTATTTTATTTTTATTATAACTTGGAACCCGCGCAAGTGCAGCACATGTGTAAAATATCTAAGATTCTGCATAT
Source organism: Dysdera silvatica (assembly GCA_006491805.2). Taxonomy (NCBI): domain Eukaryota; kingdom Metazoa; phylum Arthropoda; class Arachnida; order Araneae; family Dysderidae; genus Dysdera; species Dysdera silvatica. The sequence goes on along the minus strand of QLNU02014802.1, from coordinate 122,923,502 downwards.
CATTTTTTAAAGCGAATAGGGAATACCAGATGGCGACATCGTATCAAATAAGTACATTATTTAGTAGTTATTAATTAATTAGATGGAACTACTTTTAAATTTTTTAAATTAAGAATACGTAAATCTGCTACTGGAATTCATATATGTAAACCATATTAAATACATAAATTTGGGAGAAAGGAATGCGAGAGCTAGCAGGGCTCGAATCTGTGACCTTCCAGTAACATGTTTCACCACTGATCTAAGGCCTAAGCTTTTGTATTATTACATCATGATGTAATAATACAAAAAAGTATGTGAAAGGACCAGGCGTGGATCCAGAGTCTCTTCTCGCGGGGAAGGGGCAACTAAGAAAAAGCATATTACTTATTTTTGGCTGTATACTTTCATATAAATGTTTTATGACATGCAAGTTAACTATAATGAAAATTTGATTCTTTAATTGTTAACTTCTGTTGCGTAATTATTACAATAATTAAAAATATTACTATGTACAGAAATGATTGGCACAAGCGCTCTCGCGTCGTAAATAAACTCTACACGACAGGGAAATAGACACCAGGGGTCGTGCCCTACGTGGAATGCATAAATGGAGCTACCAGCTAATGAACGATTAAGGAAAACGATTGTTGTTCTTCCAGTCGCCCTCAGTGCAAGCATGGACAGCAAAGGTGGAAGATGATCATTACGGACAGCGATGGACAGCATGGTTTGTGTGGAAATAGGAGGTTTCAGAAGGCGATATCCATCGTCGTTATGGTGTCAGTGTACGGAAAAAAAGTACCATCAAGGCGAACTTTGTTCCGTTGGTTGGCCAAGTTCAACAGTGAACAACTGCAATGTAATGGCGACTTGAAGGCTATTGTCCATAGATGGTGCACCAACACACCCAAAAATTGGTTCACTACAGCCATCTGGAAACTCTCAGTCAGATGGCAGAAATGCATAAACTTAGATGGGGAGCATGTCTAACCAATGTAATATTCATTTTTGCTGAATAAAATATTTTCCACCCTGTGACCGCGTTTGTGTCAATCATTTTTGTACGTAGTAATATCAAGAACGGACGCAGGAAGGAGGTCACAGGGGTCATGACACCCTCAAATATATTTTTTCACTGTAAAAAATTCCAACTTTCATGATAAATGAAGGGGTTATTCCAAGACCCTGGCAAATTCTGTCCTTAACCCCCCAAATGAAAGTCTGTATCCGCCATTGAGTAACATATAGCCTATTTACAAGAAAGTCACTTAATCTACAAAGCAAACTCGTATCTCTGTTTGCCAGATCGTCCTCGTGCAAACCGTTCTATCACATGATTGATGCCGATGACGGTATTACGATGCACGTTTATTCATAACAGACAGTCAGACAGTTTTCCCTTGAGTTGAAAAGGACCTTTGAGCAGTGACCACACTCACTGGTAGTGTCGCCAGAATCTGTAGCATTGTCTAAATGTTCGGGTAAATGTCTTGGTTGTAAGCTGCAATGGCCTACATAACTGATGGGGGGTTTTGCCTCCTCATTCTTCCACTTCAATTTCCATAACGCAACTTCTCACTAAGGTCCTTTTTGCTGACTGTTTAAAGAACTGATTGGTTATTTTAATTATAGCTACTGAGTTTCGCATAGACTGAACATTTGGTGACTTTGAGAGAGAGTTGTTCGGTGCATGGTTGTATCATGGACACTTGCATGCATTTGGAGCGATCTTATGGATTTCTGATACAGCTCCTTGCTTTTACCATTACGCTGCAGTTGTTAGTTCCAATGCCGCAGTCATTGTTTCAGTAGTTTTTTCAACTAGAAGTTTTCCTAAGATGTTACCCCTTAGTTTTGCCGCTTTGCATTCATTATCATTTATATCTATGGCGTCGTAAGCATCAACGAGCACTATGAAATTTTCTCGGATCGTATTCTGGTCGAAATAGTGAATGCTCAAGGACATTTGTTCTGTTTTAAATATATATCTATTGTTTTGTTTATTCATGGATTCTCTTTTGAATCTTATTTAAAATTTCTTCAGAGAAATATTGGATTACTTCGTTTTGTGAAATATGACGTATATGTTGCTCTAGAAGAAGTACTTTTCAAATCATTTTCTAAAACTTTATTTCCAGACGCAATTCGAAATCTTAGTGACTCTCTGAAATTTTCATCCTCTACTAATGTTTCGGATGCGAATCCGTCATCACGTACATTTCCATCATCAGGATGCCCTCTAAATGGAATATTTTGACGCCCACATAAAAGCATTCTCTCTATGATAGGACGCAATCTTTCTTCGTTCTGTTGAACTTGCTTTGGTTCCTATGTGTTGATTTGGTTAATCATTTCTTGCTCAGTTGCTTTGGAAGTTAAAAAAAAAAAATTATCCCCAACATTTTCATGATGATAAACTAGTTTGTCGTAAAAGACCAATTGGCTGTCTTTTCAAGCCAGTTTCTTAAAATTGGTCAACGGCGTGTTCACTAATTTTCTTAATACCATTCCCTTCACTGGCGTACGCAGGGGGTGTTGATTGGAGTTGTATAAAATTTGAGTTGTTTATGGAGTGCAATGAAATTCTGTATATTTAACATTGAAATATGTAAGTTGAAGCACTGCAACCCCCATTGGGCTTATAACCCCACTTACGGACTTTCTGCGGACTCATATAATTCCTTTTGTATGTCCACATTTCTCAACCGAAAAAAGGGCGCAATATTTGCAGAACAAATCTTTCTTAACTTCTGAATAGGCAAACCACGAGAAGCTGATGATATTGTGAGGCGAGAACCCTCCAGATATATATAAAAAAATGGCTAGTTATATCCAGGTGGTGGCTTCCAATATTGTTCTAAAAGAACTTTGATAAGATCATTTAATTTCTTTCCAATGTGTGTGTCATAATTTGAAATATTAAGAAATTTAAAAATTATTAATTTCGAAATTTTTTAAGCACCGCAGCGGCGGTGGAAAAAATCAGTATCCTTTTTATTTATAGTGTAATTTATCACTTAATCTAGTGTATACTTAATTTTCTCGGGGGGAGGGCAATTACCCCACTGCATCCTCCCTGGATCCGCCCTTGACTAAGACAGAGGAGAGTCAAAGGAAGAAAAATCACATGATTTTGTAGCAGTCCGCCGCTTGTCCAGTGTAGCATATTACATTCAACTCTCTCTCTCTCTCTTTCTCTCTCTGAATTTCTCTCCTGATGAGTCTCTACCGAAACATCTTACATTCTTTTACAGAATTTAAGAAGCTTTGACTCCGCTTGCCTGCTTATTCTTGTGTTAAAAAGCTGCGTCCACCCAGATGCTTCGCCCGTGGACCAGATCCACTTCTTTCTTCATATTTACTGGTGAATGAATATACCTCTGGGAACTATCCTATACTTTCTTAGATCTCGAGCAACCTCTGGCCTCAATATTCATTTTTTCTCCTTCTCCTAGCTCTGGTTCCCCATTTTCTCACTTTCATTCATCATGTTTTGTACAGCCCATTCCGAGGACTACGATGCCACGAACTATGACCACTTTTCCCGATACCTTCTTGCACAATCAGCAACTGGATTACCAAGTATCCGTACCTGCATTAGCACCAAGTAGTCCAGATAGTAGAAACTTTACTACAGTAGGTAACAGGCTGTCCATAATTGATGTCACGTCAAGAGCGCGGAGAGGGATAAAAAGTTGTGACACTTTGTGACAAGAGGGAGGAGAGTTGATAAAAGTGTGATATCACAAACACTGCAAATTTTAAAACATATTTTTAGATTTTTTTAAACATTTTTTTAATTGACTCATCAAGCGTTGGCTTAAAAAAAGAAAATAACAGACAATAACCCATATAACTTCGGTTTTATGGGACTGTGCAAAAGTTATCACCACTCGTTGGAATCGTCTTGAGGGAAAGCAATGCCTTGTTCTGTCACTGAGCTATATTACAACAGATATGTTATGAGCAATATGGCTCATTACGTGTTTGTATCTGCGGGAGCCGAAAGTAGGATGTTTGCAAGACTATGATGTCATGCTAACGTGCCAAATAATCGCATACAGTGAAAATCGGTTATAACGACCTTCAAGAGACAGCGCAAATTCGGTCGTTTTAACCGATAGTCGTTATAAACGATATCTTTTTAAAATCATAGTAGCTTATAATATAATGCACTCTAGAGTCTTATAAATTGTTTTGATAGTAAAAAGTATTAAACTGTTTAGTTTTAAAATTAAATAAAAATATATTTAATTATAATGAATTTAATTTCCGTTTATATTAAATTATATTTATAGCCATACTAAATAAGTAGTATTTTTTATTTTTTTAAATTGAAAAAATTCTAGAAAATACCACTAAAGTATATAATGTAGAAAACAAGTCTAATGAATGATATTTATTATATTATACTAATAACTTCCGAACAGTGCTGGTTTACAATTCTTATGGAGCCCTACGATGAAGAAAAAATAAAATGGTCGCCAAAGAATAATATGATAGCTGATGATATTTTCAATTAATAAATAACGTGGTTTTCAGGAGTTCATTAGCTCAATATTCAGGTTTAGCAGTAATAAAAATTTCTCGGACATTTGTAAATAAACAAGATTAGAATAACGCTTAAATTTTGATAACAAGCTCAAGAAGTGGTTTCGATGTATGACTGTCGAGTCACGTCGTTATATCCGATACTGGCGATTTCTCTGCTTATGAAATCTACATGAACTACAAAATCGCCATCATTACAGCAGGTTTCATCATTATAACTAATATATTTAGTATGGAGTAGAATAGCAAACCAAATTTCTTGTAAAAATTCCGTCGTTATATGCGATTGGTCATTCAATCCCGTTGTCGTTATAAACGATTTCACTGTATTTTCCTGAGATAACAGATATATCTTTAGGTGATGCAGTATGTGACGTATGACAAAGGTGGTGGGGGAGGGGGGTAAGTAAAGTGTGACATTTTGTGATAGAGGGGAGGGAGGGGGTCAAAAATATCCAAAAAGGTGGGACCTCATTTATGGACAGCCCCAAAGGGAAAAACTCAGGACGCTCAAGTGCCAAGCCCCTCTCATTGGATATCAAGACAATTTTTTTAACGCCAAATCACATGATATTTTTTAAAGCTACTTGAGCATCCCCCCATCATTTTTGACTTACTAAGCCCTTACTCTAATGTGATTTCAAAATTTAATATTCCTTGTAAAGAAAAAAAGGTACCTAGCGTTTTTAGAAGTTGGCCACAACTTACGGCGATGACAAATTTGGTTTCACACATGCGCAGAACGGTTTTTTCTTGCTTGCATTAGACTAGTACAGTACTTCGTTGCTAGATTTTGTAGACCCGCCTTAGCTTTCATTTGTTGCTTATTGCATTTACTTCATTAAGTAAGCTCTATATTTGATTTAAACTGAGTATTTGTGAATTTTTACTTTGATTCATATGTCTTTTGGTCTTTTAGTTTTCTATCCTTTTCTTATTTCCATTATTTGCCGCCAAATATACAAGCATTGACCCCTTGCGTATTTATCCGTTTGTGACCAATGAACTCTATATGTTTGCATGGGTGCCCATAGAAAGATAAGGGGGGAGATCGAACCGATTCCCCACATCACTTTGCAAGATTTGCGTTTTTTTATGTTTATGTAGCCGTCCCCCTCCCACCTCCCTTTAAAACCCACATGGGTGCCCATGTGTGTTTGTCGTTTTTGGTGTACGTTAACTTTCTCTTTTCTCTCTTTTTTTTAAAGAGTGCATAGTAGAATGGATGATATCGAATTACGGAATATTGAGCCGAACCAACCTCTCATCCGCAATTTATCCAAAAGCGAGTCCTTTTGCGTGGTAATTTTATTAAATTCGATTTTATTTTTATATAATAGTTTTATTGAATATTTTGTATTGTAGTGGATTGGTTTTGGTTTTTAATTTAAACGATCAGTTTTGAAATACGTTTCACGTGCTTTTGATATTTCGTTACCATGGTTTAGAAAATTGTATATGTTGTGGTTCTGTAATTCTATTTCCATATAGAAGAATTTTTTGTTTTACTTATTAAAGGAATACATAGTCACTAAAATTAACGAGTTTCAAGATTTACATTTAATTTAATATGCAGTTAAGGGTAAGCTTTCTATTTATATTTATTAAAGAAACTGTATAGATCTTTAGTTGCTATATAATATTAATAAATTCTTTATGGATGTTGATCAAATAGATAAGAACCTTTTAAAGATAAGTATTTATTACATAGGAATAATACTCATATATAATTGACATTTCATGTATGTAATCAAAAACAAAAAATGTATTATGTGACATAATCGTATACATCATTCATGATAGTGGCATCATGATTTAAAAAGTTAAACAACAATCTTATCAAACTATTGCTAAAAAGTAAAGAGGTGTAGAACTGTAATAATGCTTTATAAACTATCACAGATCTATTGTTTTTTGTGTTAGAAATTGCTTTTGCACATACATACCTCTAAAATAGCTTTCGTATTTACTTATTGCATATTTTGGTTTAACTGCACAGTTCATCACACACACTCTCTCCCCCTCCTCCTAAAATTGCAGTAGTTTGGCTTATGATGTCATACTTGGGTGTCTCTTGTATGTTCGTAACAATATTTGTACTTGTTTTAAGTTTCTTTATGCTGTGTTTGGGGAGAGGAATAATCCATGCTCTGATTGGTTGTTTCCAACCTGATCAATGAAGGTGTGGCTGAGAATTACGTTAAGATTTACAGGTATATATTGATTCAACATTTCAATTATTCAGGCAGAACTCTTAAGTCTATCCAAACGGACAGCGAAAGGTTTATCCCGAAGTGGATAGGGGTCCCCCTCCCACCACCAACCCTTCCTCTGACACAGTTAAGAGTAATTTGTTTTAAGGTATCAATTATGGGTGATAATACAGATTTTGTTATCCAGTTTTGACTCTATCCTCATAAAATCACTGGAAAAAGCATTAGATGTGGTTTGTCATGTGACATCAGTGTTTACGAAGCAGTTAGAAGTGGCTTCTGTATGATATGCCATTTTGTTTTTCTTCACGTTCATTTGTTGCAGCAAAATGTCCAAGTACAGTGAAAATCGGTTATAACGACCTTCAAGGGACCGCGAAAATTCGGTCGTTATAACCGATAGTCGTTATAAACGATATTTTTTAAATCATAGTAGCCTATAGTATAATACACTCTAGAGTTTTATAAATTATTTTGATAGTAAGAAGTATTAAACTTTTTGGTTTCAAAATTAAATTAAAATATATTTAATTATAATGAATTTAATTTCCGTTTATATTAAATTATATTTATAGCCACACTAAAAACATAGTACTTTTTAGTTTTTAAATTGAAAAAAATTCTAGAAAATACTAAAGTATATAATCTAGAAAAAAATCTAATGAATAATATTTATTATATTATACTAATGACTTCAGAACAGTGCCTGTTTAAAAGTTTCATGAGCCTTAAGCTGGAAAAACAAAATGGAATCCTAAGAATATGACCCTCGTGATATTCAATTAATAAATCACTTTTTAAGTTCACTATCTTTAATATTTAGGTTTAGCAGTGATAAAAATTTCTCAGACATTTGTAAATAAACAGGATTAGAATAACACTTAAATTTTGATAACTAATCCACTTGGTTCCGATTTATGACTGTCAAGTCGCGTCGTTATATCCGATACGAATTTCCCTACTTAGAATCTACGTAGACTACAAAATCGCTGTCGTTATAGCAGGTTTCGTCGTTATATACGATGTCGTTATAACCGATATATTTAGTATGGAGTAGAATAGCAAACCAAACTTCTTGTAAAAATTCCATCGTTATATGCGGTTGGTCGTTATAAACGATTTTTGATCGTATCAGATGTATTGAATCTGTATTTGAATCTAATTTTTTTATGGATTACGTATGCAAGGTAAGAAAAATGTGTGTGATTAGGTGCTGAAAGAGAGGGATTAATGGCGTTTGTACGAAGAGGAAGAAGTGGATGAATCCGTGTACGAGAAAATTGCAGTGGCGTTGTAGGAAACATGGTAGGTTTTTTTAGGGTTGGAGTGGGGGGGGAGGAGGAGGAGAAGAAGAATGAACAACAATTATGCTGGGAGGGAGAAAGAGTATACCTGAAAATTAGGGGGAGGGGAGGAAGAATAAAATCTGGAGGGGAATGTAGGAGGAGGAGGATTTAGGAAGGTGACTTCATCCGTTGCAAGTCGCTTTTGGCAACATTGCCAAATTTTCAGGAGAGAGAAGACGGTCGACAGACCATGCAGTTTCATCTATGTTTTTTTAATCACATTGGAAGGTCTGTCCTTACATCCTTCCCTTCCAGTTCAAAATTTCATTCGTGGTTCAGTTATGGGTTTCAGATTTACGAAAAATTATTTTTAAATCGAGAACGAAACTTGAACAGATAAAAAGCCAATTTTTCTTTGTATAAATAATACTCAGGTCTTGCGTGGTGTTGATTCATTACCCTAGGATTCCAAATTACATTTAATTTCTTTAAAGTCATATGTAATGTTATAATGATCCCATAAATTATGCCAATTTAAATATTGCACCCCATCCTCTCTACTGAGGGATCCATTCTCATAATTGAATGTAGTTTTTAATGGTTGTGTGCTTGGTGTTGGGGTACTAATGCATATAACATAATCCTTGGCAAAATTGTTCTGTACTCATCAAAATGGCAGATGCATGGTCCTTGAAGCATCCGCCATTTTGGAAAGTCTGGTTTTCTCATTTTGGGATCCCACTTTTTGGTTTGGACTTGGCAAAAACAGCTAAAAAGGAAGAGTATTAATGCAAAAATGGACATCCATAGAGGCAGTCTGACATACTGGAATGTTTTCTAGAAGTTTTTGTGACCTATTACTTTTCCTAAATCAGTGTATTCCTAGTGCAGTGCTCCCTATACTAAAAATATCAGTAAATCATGGCATCATAATCTCTTGAATTTGTAAATGTGGCAATAGAAAAAAAGTAAAGTTTACTCACCATGTTTGCTGCTTGGCATCAGTTAGTAAAAAAAAAGGGGATAGTGAATCAATGGTCACTCCTCACATTTATTCGAGTTAGATCAGATGAAGCCTTAAAAACTCACAAAAATATAAAACGCAAAATATCAAACTTAATTTGCTCTCTGCAAATCACAAACCCTTGCATACAGACCTCGTTACACAACTAGCATTCTCTCCACCTTTTTTACACTTCCATTTAAGAAACATAAATCATTCTTTTACATAAATCACTTAATATGGAGGCAAGCAAAAATCGCCAAGGATTCAAATTGTAAAGTAGGGCTCAATAGCTGAAGTGCATCTTTAAAAAAGATTTGTGCATTTTGGCTTTAAAGAGAGAGAAAAATGTGGCTTGTTATCCATTGGGAGAGGTTTTAGCCCTTCCGAGTCCCCTCTTTCATTTTCTATGTTACTGTAAAGCTTAAAACTCAGGTATTTGATTAGTCACCACTGGCCAGCAGGGCCTGTCATATAAATATAATACCCGAGTTTGGTATAACTGCATCTTACTTGATATGCAGTGAAATTTGTCTGTAATGATAATCTCTCTACGATGATACCTTTTTGATAGTTCTTTTAGTGTGTCGTTATGAACAGATCTCACTGTAATTTCTTTCAGTAAGGTTTTGAAACATCCGAAAGAATATGTGTGGTTACTTACACATTTAAATTGTGCATTCTCAAATTCAATTGTTGATGAAACTTTTTTGTTAAATGGAAAACTAAAGTCTATTTGTTATTTTTAGGAAGAGAAAATTAGTACGGAATATGGCACAATCATTGTATCTGTTAACGGAGATAAGCACAAGCCTGCCATCTTGACATACCATGACATTGGTCTTAACAGTAAGTTCAGTTATCATTTAAAAATATTTTTGTTTTACGGCACGAGGTCCAGAGCTGGATTAAAATCATAGTGGGCCCTAGGGCGCATTGGAAAAGATTCCCCCCCCCCACTCCGCATTTCATGGAAAAAGTTCACTCCAGCAGACTATGATGTACCGAACATTTTAAAATTTTACTAATTCTGATATTATATACAGTAAGTAAATGAACAGTCTTCTCATACTTTACATGCTTTGGTTGTAGCAAATTTTTTAATAATGTCCATTGAATTAGCTTTTACTTTTGCAGTAAGATCCGATACAATGGATAACAACGAAAGCACAAACTTCACACAAATAGCTGGAGATAAAAGTTTCGGCTTCATGCATTATTTCTCTCTTTGTATAAATTTTTGTAAGTAGACTATAATTGTTTTTAAGGTTTTCTGACATCAGCAGTAAAATTCTAATTCGGAAATGAAATGTTCTAAAAATACAAGTATTGTTCTTTTACAGTATGACCTTAGTTGAGTGAAACTTCACGGTTTGTCAGACATTAAGTTAGCAATGCCTTAGGATCCCTAGTAAATTGGGAATTTTAATAGAAAATAGGGGTCCAAAATGATTCATACCTAAGGTTAAAAAATTTGTCTATGTCATTAAAGTGGCAAAGCTATTTTTTATATTTTAGACCATTTACAAAATTATGCAGTGTTGAAGCCATTAATAATTGCTGGTGATATATATATATATATATATATATATAGGGTGGTCTGAGAGAAACAGTGTTAGCAACAGCAGTTTTTGAAACACTGAAATGAAATTCAAGATTTAAACTTTAAAAAAAAAAATATATGGGCTCCAGGTATATGCAGGTCAGGACCTGGGCTCTCAACGTTATGGTTAGAGTTAAGGATAGGTTATCCACAGAGCTAGAGCCCTGAGGCACACCACGACAACCAGTAAGCCAAAAACTAATACTTATGTTTTTAGAACATTTTGTCTCCGAATTAGATTTTTATTTTCGAAGTCTGAAAGCGTTAAAAAACAATTATATGTTACCCATATTATAAAAAATTGTATTAAGGGGGGGGAGAGAGAGAGAGAGAGAGAGAGCAATAATGCATGAAGCCACATTTTTATCTCCAGCCTTTTGATCAAAGTTTGTGCTTTCATTGTGTTGTCCATTGAATTGGATCTTACTGCAAAAGGTAACTCAGCAGACATTATTAAAAAATTTACTGCAACCAAAGTGTGCAAATTAGAAGTTTATGAGTAGATTGTGCGCTTACTGTATAAAATATACGAATCAATAAAATTTTAAAATGTTCACTATATTGAGTCTGGTGGAGTGAACCATGTCCATGTCCATGTCCATGCACTATGGGGTAGAGGGTAGGGGTCAGTCTTTTCCCATGTGTCCTGAGGTTAACTATAGCCTTAATCCGGTCATGGTTAGGGTGCACAAATTTTGGAAGTTTTGAATGGCAACACTAGGTTTTTTCCTAGCTTTTATCTGCAGAAACCATAAAAAAACATGATGTATTTTTCATTCTGAAAAACTAAGGAAACACACTTCCAATAAGGATTTTCAAGAAAAATCAAACAAAATAAATTAAAATTTTTGTAAATGAACCTTTTTTAATTGCTCATTTGCATTGGGGTAAATAAGTGGAAGTTGGCGGTATTGTTTTCCGCCACTGTATTCATATTCTATGTGATGCGATACATGCTTCCATAATTTCAATGATTACCCTTATGCTGTCTACCATTATCTCTAACGTTTCTAATTAAAAGTTTATGTACAGTTTTCTCATTTTTTAGTTTTATCTGTAAAATTTTCATTGAATTTGAAAGTGCCATTTCTTAGCTTTTCAATCTAAAAAATACAGCTTAACGTTTATGGTTTCTGCACATGTTGATCATAGTGAAATGTGTTCCTAACTAATACAGCCATTAGAAATTTATGTAATTTATGCATCCTAACTGTAACTATGAAGGTACAAGTGCTGTTTACATCTGAACCCTGTATTTTGTAAAGGCTAAATCTCAAAGTTCATTTCTTCAAAAAGTGTAATCACTAGAGCCTCGTACATGATGTAAGTTTGTTTTAGTTCATCCTATGTATCTTCTTGCATTTTAAGGTGTTTTTCTAATTTTATTTTCCCCCCAGGTGCTTCGAATTTCCAGGCGTTTTTCAATTTCGTTGATACCCAGATTTTGATGCAGAGTTTTACTGTGTATCACATTAATGCTCCCGGACAAGAAGAAGGAGCACCAGATTTGCCTGAAAAGTAAATTATCATAAATTTATGTTTATTTTATGTACATGGTTCCCATGGTCCTTGAAAAGTCATTGACTTTTTTTTTTGCCAAGTAGGGGCCATTGAAAAGTACTTCAAAACTGCCAAAAATGTAGTTTTGTCCTTGAATTTTTCTCAAAAATCTTTTTTCCAAGTTTTGTCAAAAGAAAAAAAAAAGGTATTTCTGGAACAAAGCCAGTAGTGCTTCGTACATGCCGCCTTCCTCTCCTCTCCCGCCCACTGAATATGTAGTGCCGTATTTCTCAATAGGTTATACTAGGCTATAGACTGGGGCGGCAAAATTTTGTGTATTGAGTGTGATATAAAAAATTTAATACCATATGATATAATCAGATGTTTTGCCGAGAAGAAAGCTAGACGTCATGCTTTCCATTTAAATACCAGTGTTCGATAGGCTTTTATTTTTTGCTAAAATTAAAATTTATTTCAATAAAATTGAATTTGATTTATTATATACCAAAAAAATAATATTTCAATATAAGTTAATATTGTTTAATGTTTACGTTTCAATTTATGAGTTTGTTTTTCAACATATTTGTTGTCAATGCAAAAGTCTTTGGTGTTTATTGAAAGTAAAATTTTTTGTGTTCCTACCATTGATTAGGGAGGGAAGGGTAAGAAGGGATGGAAGTAAAGTAGCTTTAGGCCGACGAAATGGTAAATCCACCCATGTGAACATGGCTAATACAAGGGATCCAAGACTTCCCCAAATAATGACAATAAATATTAGAGTAATATAGAAGTGATATGATTTTACAAGAAGAACATACTTAAAATGACGAAGCATCCCTATAAAAATACGGCTACATGCAAGAATACTTTCTCGACACTCAATCATGCACTTACAGTCTACAGACGTTCAGTGCTTTACCAGAGGAAAGCCAATCTTATTTTACTTCCATGTGAACATGAAATTTGCAAAGGCCCAAACATGGATGCATTTATAAGATTTACTCGCACGTCAAGACATCTACAGTTGTATTAAAATTCTAGTTTTTGGTGTAATGGTTCAATTATGAGTAAACGGTAACATTTTCCTTGTGGCCAGTTATGAAATTTTCAATATAGCCACTAGGTCTTGAAATGAAGGAGCTGTGGGCAAAAATTTTTCCACCACCACCACAAAACTTAAAATACAAACCTTTATATATGCTACCATCAGAGGAGTGTCAAATTTATTTGTGTTTACAGTGATATAATATTTAAATCCTGTACCGTTCCTTGAAATTATTTTATATTCGTGAGACTCTATATGTCCTGTGCCCCATATGCCCTTTGCCTTGCCCCAGTTACTCCTTCATCCTGGCTACAAGCTTGGTTCTATATAAGTATTGAATTACTTTTAAAGTTCAAAGGTCAATAAAATTACGCCAAATTATATTGGCCTAGGATAAACTAAATTGGTTTAGGCCAAACTAGTTCAGACCAGTATATAGCAGGACAAACTACTTTGGCCGGTAACATATATATATACAGTAACACCTCTCTATGACAATTTTTCTTGGTCCGTATAATATTATCCTTATAGAGAGAGTTGTTATAGGGAGGGTTCATTATACAGTAAAACCTCTGCAACACTATTATACGGACCGAGAAAAATTATCGTTGTAGAGGGATTTATCGTTATATCGTATATCGTTGTTGGGAGGTTTTACTGTATATAATAGGTGTGTTTTTTTTTCATAGTTACGTTTACCCAACTATGGATCAACTAGCAGAGACTATAATGCCTGTTATGAAATTCTTTGGGTAAGTTCCACTCGTCACTTTATCTGTGTAGGGATAATCACATGTTCTAATATTGAAAATGCTTTTACTTTAGACGTCAACAGATAAAATTAATGATATGGAAGCATTACCCAAAGGCACTTGTTTATAGTAAAATTTAATGTTATGCATTAAAAACCTTGTTACTTGAATTACGATCCATTTTATGTAATCATTTAAACCACAGTAAATTAAAACTTTTACTAAATAAATTCCTGAGTAAAATTAATAATTCTATTCGATTGGTTTTAATTCATAATAATTAACATTTTGAGTGCATAGGTGCTAACGATGAAAATATGGGGTAGAGATGATGGGTAGATAAACCCCTAGTCCTATCACAAGACTATGGCGGCAGGAAGTATCAGATCACCAACGGATACATAAAGGCCTCTTATCCACCTTCTGTGCATGTGCTTGGACTTTACAAAAATTCCTATCAGTGTTTCCATCAAAAAATAGTTATTGACTGGAAAACTAACATCTGACGAGAAAAGAAAATAGATTAGAGGAGGTACTTTTAAAATACCTTCTCTAAGCATACATTTTAAAGAAGATATTTTAGAGGAGGTATTTTAAAGGGGATATTTTAGTCGATGCATTTTAGAAAATGAATTTTGCAGGAGGTACTTTGGAAATATTTTAGAAGAGGTATTTTGGGGAAATGTCTTAGTGCAGTGGTTCCAAACTCAATTTAAGGTGCAGACCACTTTTGCACTCCAATTTTACCCACGGACCATTTTGAAAAATTCTGAGATCAGGGGCAGATTTAGGGTTAGAGGTTGTCGTCCCCCCACTCTTTGAATGAAACACTAACATTGAAAATATACAAGGTAAAGGTCCGATGAGGAATGATTTTCAAAAATCAAGTCATTGATCGCCCCCTTAAATCCTTTACTGAATGAGTTAACTGCAAGACCTTAATAAAAAAGAAAGCCGTGTCTTTTTTGGGGGGGGAGGGGGGAAGAGAGATGTACATGTATCGAAGTAAACAAAGGAATACTGCCAACAGTGAAGCTAAATAAACCAGTACCATCAAGGTGAAATCCCTAGTAGCAGCAATGGAAAGTCCCCACATTTCACCAGAACATCCCTATGTTCAAAAACGTAACCAGCTTTTCTTCAAGAGTGTGTGTGTGTGGAGAATCATGCTAAAACTATACAAGTTTCTTTTTGCATTCAATTTAAATATTTAATAAGTTTAAGCTTTTTTCAATAATGACCCGTCTCATAGACCATTTAGGACTCCTTCGCGGACCACCAGTTGGGAACCACTGTCTTCGAGGAAGTATTTTAGAAGAGATATTTTACAGGAGGCATTTTAGAGAAGTATTTTAGAAAAAGTATTTTAGAGGAATATAGTACACTGTTTTAGAGAAAGTAGCCATGGGCTATTTTCGCTTAACTACTAACAAATGAAGTCCAAATGCAGAAATACGACAGGAAAAGCTCCTTCACCTCCTGCTATCTAACAGATTCTAATAAATATATCTAATTTATAGCGTATTTCAGCATTATTAGTACTTAAGAAGCGACGTGCTTGCATTTTACAGTCCATGCGTAGAAGGCGGATCACTGGTCTTTATTGGTCGATTGGTGGTCTGATACTTCCTGCCGCCATAGGCTTCTTGTCCTATCCATTTAAGCTTGATTTTCAGTTTTAAGAAGTTATTTGAATTTCTTAATAATTATTACAATACTGCAGGCCTATCTATGTTGGTGTAATGTAGCCCCCCCCCTCAATAAAATTCAGGTGCATTTTAGAGCATCAGGAAAAACATGAATAATGATTAATATACAGTGGACTGGTAAAGTGACAACAACCTTGGTAAATTGAGCACCTGAATAAAGTGACCACTTTTTTTATAAGAAAGAACTAGTAGGGACTTACAAAGGGAGTACCAAAGATACAACAAAAAAATTTTCCTTCCAAACCCGATGGTTGTTAATACAGTAAAACTATTTGAAATCTGATGGCATGGATCTCTAGAGAGGAAATGTACGCATTGGCCGAAAATAACATGTTCACCAAAATTAAATGTAATTAATTATAGTTCGATTTAATCAATTTTAATTTTAAACAATATGCAAAACTGCTTTATTTATCTATATAAAACCGTTACTATCATGCAACGTGAAATCCAGACCTAAAGGTGTCAAGCCCTTGCATATCAGGTTGTACAGGGTGATTCAAAATATGTATTATGGTGGTTATCTTTTCAACCATTGGTCATAGGAGCATACTTCCTAGTAGAGAAATACTTTTCGACATCTACTTAGTCAAATAAGAAAAAAACATGTCCATAAGTAAAATGTTTGAAGAGTTATTAAACCTTAAAACCTGGCTCTTTTTTTGGCAAAAAACTCTTTTAGCGATAATATATATATTTTTTGTAAGATAACTACAACTAACTTTGTGTTTATATTCCCACTTTGCCCCAAATGGTAAAATCCAAAGTAAAGGCTGTGAGCTATTACTCTGGATTAGTAATATATAGTATTAATTGTCATGTATATGTTATGGGCAATGCCCAAGGTCTGGTTAATCCTAGCATTATCCACACATTTTGGATAAGACAAGAAAATAAAAGTAACTTTGGGTTTTATCCAGATAATTCTGGGATTAGCCAATTTCAAAGTCTATCCATAGCAAATATATATGTACTATATATTGTACAGTAATCTAATACTATATACATTTTACTTTTTATAAAGACCTACCAAGAAACATCCCGTTACAAAATTGTTTTTCTACATCCTGTTAGTCAAAGTGTGATCGATTAAATATGATATTGTACTTTAAAATAAATATCTCCACCATTGAGTCAAAAAATTATTACCCCTAAAAAATTTTTGAAAAAGAGCCAGGTTTTAAGGTTTAATAACCCCTCAAATATTTTACTTTAGTAGTTTTTGATATGTAAATATTATTATACTGTAACATTGAAAAGGTACAAGGTAAAGGTCCAATGAGGTATCATTTCCAAAAATCAAGTCATTAATCGCCCCCCCCTTGAATGACCTCTAAATCCGTCCCTGAATGAGTTGACTGCAAAACCTTAATAAAAAGGAAAGCCAGGTCTTTTTGGGCAGATGTATCGAAGTAAACAAAGGAATACTGCCAACAGTGAAGTCAAATAAACCAGTACCGTCAAGGTGTCATATATTAATATTTGTGTAAATATTATTTTACCTTGTTTCACGTAAGTACAGTAGATTCTCTCATAACGAGCCGCTTAATTATTTTGTTATAATGGAATTCATAATCATTTGTGTAATATATTCACATAAATATAATGTAAAGTATTTCCCACCTGAAGCAGATATAATTTTGGTAAAAGAAATTTAATGTGGAATAATTTAGTGAACTAAATTCGAAAATGAAAGACATTTCATTTACACTCCTATGGAAAATATGATTTTTTTTTTGTACATGTGAATTCATAACTGAAGATAATAAAAATGCTTATAATTTTGAAAAAAAAAAAAAATTCAACTAACACAGGAGATAGCAGAATGGATGCTGAACATACTTTTCACTGTCACATGTTAGCCCTCTGCCAATAATTTTGTCACATGTTAAATCTGGAGGGAAGGTGGAGGTGAATGGGGGAACTGGAAACGAATTAGACAGGAGAAAATAATATCCGAAGGGAAGAAAAAGTCTGTTTAAATGCCATATGTTCTTTTGTCATTGTTAAAAACAGTTCGACACTTTATTTCATGCATTTTGAATTTTCTGTATTTGAAGCACTTTTTTTTTATAAAATTGAAAAAACAATTTTTTTTTTTTTTGCTGAATAAATTTGTTAGAATAGAATTTTTCAAAAATGTTAACCGGAAATTTTGATACATTGTCTTAATGGTATTTGAAACAGGGATTAATTTTAGTTTTGAAATAACTGATTTTTCTTTATATTGGTATTCGTTATAATTAGAATCTACTGTATATATATTTATTTGAAACATGCACAGATTTTCGGTTTCTCAAATTTTCTGAACTGTGTCATATTTTTTTAATATTGGTTCTTTGTAAAACAAATGCTTTTTTTAAATGTCTTTTTAAAAGCTAATGTTTTGAACTATATTTTAATGTTTTAGGATCAGGCATTTTGTTGGTTTTGGTGTTGGTGCTGGTGCTAATGTTTTATCAAGATTTGCCGTGAGTGTTTTCATCCATGAATGATTTCTTTTGATTAAGCATAGTAAAATACAGAATTTTACAGAAATATTTAGTTCTAATAAATAGTAATATTGTCATTAGTTTAACTACCTCCACACATTTGATTGTTGATTACTATTTAATTAAAAGTTTTCTGGTTCATGGTGTTTGAAGAACTTGTTATAGTTTCAAGATCGTGTAGTGTCATAAATGGTTTTCACTTAATTTGTCGTTAATCTGTGGTTTGACACCAGTAGTGTCCCGTCCCCCTCATCACCAAAAAAAAACAGGTACCAACTTCTTTCTCACTGTAGTCTGAGGGGGCTAGTTCCTCTTTGGCTTTAAGAGGTTCCGATTCCTTGAAAAAAAAAATACAGATCCACTGCCGTATGAAGGCTTGGCGATAACGTATTTGTCTATTGTACCATTAACGAAGGCTTGATTCCCAATGGTATCCTAAAAGACATTCCATTTTTCTGCCCACCTTAGTCCTGGATTTGGTTCCCCCGATGGTAGAGGTTTGGAGGATTCCTCGGAAATCGGAATACTGTAGATCCCAGCGCTTTATGCCTATTGCTGCTTTTGTATCAGAAAAATGCAGTCTGTAATCTCAAGGTGTGATTTTTTGTTATTGGGGGGGGGTGTTGCAAAGTCTGCATTAAGAAGCACATCTGCATGGACTTTGGATTGGAGTTCAAGCGACCTTTGTTCTTCAGAGCATTTGTCATTCATTTGATTTGTAGAAAGTCTGATGTTTACAAAGTTTTGGTGTAGGGCAGTCTATCTCAAAAGGGTGTTCTGTGGAACCCCCAGGGTTTCCTTGCTGAATTTACTCCATGGGTTTGAAAAGAAATTCGTAAAAGATTGCTGAAATTGTAAAAAAAAAAACCAACATATAAATTCCATGATTTGCCCCCCATCACACCGCAACCTTCTAGCATTAACCAAATGTAACCGCCACTCCCCAATGATAAGATCCTATCTACTTTTTATACTGCTTTATTGCTTATTTTTATGTTTGTATCCAAGAAGTTATAAATAGTAGCCTGGGTTTTCCTTAAAAGAGGGGTTCCATGGTTAGGCATGTGGTAATAAAAGGGTTCAGTAGCATAGAGAGCGTGATATTCGCTGGTGTAAGGTAGTTCTCAAACCTTCCAAATCAAAGCAATTATTTCAGATTCCTGTATAACCGGGAAAGCTATCTTAAGATTAAGAGCTTGAGAAATCAGTATTTCTAGCTAATGAAAAAAACAGGATTAATTTATGTCACGTTGCATGCTTCGATAACCAGTCCAAAAAATGGTGCATCTGTGCTCTTCATTAATCTTCAAGTAGACATGGACTGTATCTTAAAATATCATTCCTCGTTGAAAGATATTATTGCTAATTGGCTTGTTGCTTCTTAGTGTACTTATTGCAGGCAATAAGAGAGACCTTGTATCATATGTAAAGAAACGATTTAATTCCACCACATATTTTGACAATTCTTGAATAACATAAACTATTGGCTTAGTTTTCTATTTTCTAATTACATTCTGATCAGGGCCGTAGCAAGCTTGGGACCAGGTGGAGCTTAGTCCTCCCCTGGAAGCTTGGGTTCCTCGCAAAACTGTAGATCCTGCCACAGCATGACCCTTGCTGTCATTGCACCCTAAAGCTTGCAAACAAATAAGATCGCTTGAATTTAGTAGAGCGAGAAGAGAATTGTACACTTTAACTCCAGAATATATCACCCTGATTGGCGCAGAATGGCCATTGCTGTCCTTGCGCCATAAAACTACAACCAACCAGCCAACTTCAGAACAATTGTGTAACTTTTTTGATATTGAACACTGGTCTTGCAATGGCAACACATTCACCTAGCTTGTGATTGTCCTGGGTTTGACTCCTAACTGGCCATAACTTAGACTAACTGCTCCTGTAGTCTGGGGGTTGGTTCCCTAGGCTTTAAGAGGTTTAGGTTCCTCGGAAAGCTGTAGGTCCCGCCGCAGCATGGCCCTTGCTGTCCTTGCACCGTGAAATTAAAGTAATCGATACTGAATAGTAACTTTGAATGAAAAGTACATAGGCAGTAGATAAAGCAATTACATTTTCATAAATAATTGCCTCTGTGCATATATCACTGAACATGTGTTGGCCAAAGAAAGTGTCTTAACGAAGAACTAAAATCTTTAGGGTGGAAAAAAAAGGAAATGTTTTGTATCAAGGCCTGTGTGCCTTTGGAGATTAAAGTAAAATGTAGTCTTTAGTGAAATTGATGTAGGCCTATTTCCAAAATGTGCTTCAAGGTGCTGGGGAAATAAATAAATTTAAAAAATAAAAAAAATCAACCTAAGGCAAGGGTGATTATGTTCCGGAATTTCTGTAAATTCTGAGAATTTTAATTTGCCTCTTCCAGGATTTCTTTTTAAAAATGACAAAATTTTTATTTTATTACCTATAATTTTTTATATTCCTTTGGAAATCAGTGACGTTACCAAAAATGTTACATAATTTTTCAAGGAATTTTCTGGTTTGGACTTACAATAACCTCTGCTAAGGTTTCTCCCATTTTTCTAGATTCAATAATACTACATTTCTTGTTGTTTGATGTATGAGGAGACTTTAAAAGTTTCCAGTATGGAAATGGAAAAAAAGCAAAAGCCACGCTGGTTACAGGACTGTCTTTCGAGTAGGAAGAACAAGAAATTATTCATTCTGTAAGAACAACACGTAGAGTCTGTTAAAAATTTATCATTGGTTATAAAAGTTGCATGCATACACATACAGGGATACCATGTAAAAAAGTTTACGAGCACAGTATTCAAATGAAGCATGAATGCAAGCAAATGCATCCTGATTCAAAGTTCACGTTAACCCATTAATCTCATCTATTAGATGATTCTGTGAACTGTTTGTGATCATTAAACTTTCAATGAATTTTAGCTGTCAATAAGGATAATGTAGCTTAATTTTTAGCGGGTTTCAATAGATATTGAACCCGCTATTGCTTTTGGGCTTTCTGTCTGTCTGTCTCTCTGTACGCACGTAATAAAAAGGACAAGGTAAAGGTCTTCCGTAAATGCAATAATGATAGCTATTGTTAACGTTGAAAACCTACCGAGTTACTTGAGAATTAGAGAGTTGCGATTTAGAGACGGCTGGATTAGAGAGTTGCGAATTAATGTTAATTGAAACCCGCTAAATTTAAATATCGACCTTTGACGATTTTCTTTCACTTGTTTGTTCATTATTACATATGTAATAATTTACTTATTGCATATCATTTCTTTATTGCAGTTAGAACAGCCAGATTGTGTTGATGGGTTGTTTCTGATTAATCCATGCTGCACTACATCTGGTTGGTCAGAATGGGGGTATCAAAAGTTGAACGCCATGTACTTGCGATCATCAGGAATGACGGCGTCGGCTCAGGAATACTTGATGTGGCATCATTTCGGAAGGGTACACCTCGAAATATTTTACATAACTATGAAAGTGTGCTGTGTACTGTATTATTTGTTGTGCTTTTGGCAATGTTTCTTATTTGCTTTGTAGATGACCGAAGAACGAAGTCACGATCTTATTAATGTCTATCGTCACTACTTCAGTAACTCCATCAATCCGTACAACTTGTCTCTGTTTATTGATTCATATATTAAGTGAGTTGCAAATAATTTGCACATACAAATTACAACCTGGGGACAGGGTTTGTGTGTTTTAGTAATTGGGAGTAATAGTTTGATAAATTGATTGTTTTTGGGGAATATCAATGTAAAAATTTATCAGGGCTAACCGGGATGTATGAAATTTGTGGCTAATCTGTATGCTGATGATGGGAATGAAATGAAAATTACATACCATCACACTGTAATCTGGGTCTTTATCTTCTTGCCAACAGAACTTGATGAAGATTGCACTGCTCACTGTAGTCCAGGGTTTGGTTCCCTAGGCCTTAAGAGGTTCAGATTCCTCATAAACAGTATGCCCTGGCGCAGTATGACCACTCTAGTACTTGAGCCATAAAACCACAAGCAGAACTTGATTTCCAGAGAAAACTGTAAATCCTAATGCAACATGACCGTTGCTGTCCTTGTGTCATAAAAACAGAAGCAAGCAAATAGTTTTATCACAACATCATATGATTGAATGACTTTGTACTTGTGTATGCTTGATTATATTTTGCATGAAAAATGTCAAAAACAACTTCTTTGACTTTTTGTGTTTAGGCGCACTGATCTTGGCATTGTCAGAGAAATGGATTTGGAAAAGAAGAAAACAGCGAAGAATTTCAAGTAAATTTTTAGCAGATATGTCCTGCTACAGCAGATTTGCATTGTAGCTACTCTTAACTGTATAACGACTCATTGAGAAGATCCCAACGTCCTATATGCGTGGAGCTAATTTAGTATAAATTTGATGTAATGTCCTTGCAGTAAGGATCCCTTCAGGGTGGTTATAATATACTTTTTTTAAATTCCAGTTATATTTAATTAACATTACGGTATAGAGAAAACATTTGCAACTGAAGTTCAATTTCGTAGTCCAGGGTCTCTATAATGCGAGTCTGCTGTTTTTTTGTTGTTTCTTTTTACATTCAGTTAGCATTGACTCAGAAAATGGTTTTACATTGTCATGAATGATTAACTGTTTCAAGCTTTTTTTTTTCCTTCATTTGTGAAGAATTGTATGAAGTTTTTTTTTAAATTGTAATATTTTGTATAGATGCTACGTTCTGCTCTTGGCTGGCGATCTTTCTCCTCATCTCAACAGTTCTGTTACTATGAATAGTCGTTTGGATCCTACAAAATCAACATGGATGAAAGTAATTTCTCTTTTATAACTTTTGTCCAATGTTAATTTTGGATTTTAATAAATTTTACGTGTATTTTATAGTAAAATGTGTTTCCCCCTATATAGTTATATGACCTTAACCAATAATAATGCCTATTTTACTTGGTTTTATGGTACGAAGATCTGAAGATTGCAGTTATACAGAATTTAACGTGCTTATGCTTAAATCAGGTTGTCTACGGAACTGAAAGCTGGAAAAGTTGGGGAAATTTGAAATTCATTGTTATAATAAATAACTTATTAAAATAATTTTCCTGAACTGTGCTTTTCATACCACATTACCTACTGGAAAATTAGAAAAACTTGTACTTTTGACTAAACTTCTTACAAAACTTACCATTTTTCACCAAAACTAATATAATTTATATAAAGTTAAACTTGTGTATTTCTCAAGAAAAAAATTTTACCAAATCTATAACTAAAACTTAAAAAAAAAAGGGTGTTTTTAAGCTAAATCATCTAATCTGTAAGGGACTTGTATCACACCAATCTTCTTTTCCTTATATATATATAGTCATACTTCAAATGGAATAGAACAGCGGTTGCGAACTGGTGGTCCGCAGCAAAATCTGGACATTATTTGCATTTTTAATGATTTATTAATAATAAAACAAAAATAATATTCTAAGAAATTCTCATATTCTGAATGCAATTTCCACCTTTATATTGCACTAAATTCACGAAATGTGGTCTGCGGGATTTAAAATTATGGATTTAGTGTCCATAAAATCCGAAAGTTTGGCCACTGCTAGAATAGATGAAGCATCAGCTTTGCAATTATATAGTTAAACTCTTTTATAATGAACTCAAAAAGAGCCAAATGGAAATGTTGTAAATATTTAATTGATGCAAGTATTAGTAGTCTAAGGAAATGAATATTTTAATATAATTTTTGTGTTTGTAAATTCACTGTAATTGAGTTATAAATGGCTTTGGGGTTTGTGTTGGTGGATTTTATGGTCTTTAAGCTTGTTTTGATAACGTACATTTTAATGTGTTGTGTGTGGTTGTTTACTGTAACTAGCAACTGGAAATTTAGGTGTGGTCTGGAAAACTTTGAAAAGTCAGGGAAGTTTGAAACAGAATTTGGGTAGACACCCTGTTAAATATATGACATACTGCACGTAAAACAGTGTTTCCCAAAGTATGAGACATGTCTCATTAATGGGCTGTGAAACGTTTTTGAAGTGTACATAGGTTCAGTAACATTTTTTGAAAATTGAAAATGAACTTTAAAAAAAATTGTTTCCTGTAGCAACCAAGCATGTGTGTGTGCACGATTTTTTTCAGAGTGGGCCCACACCCACCAGACCCCTTCCGAATACCTCCTTAGTGACACAAACAACCTTTATGTGCAAAGGGGGTGGGGGTGGGGAAATTCATTCCTAAACTTGATAGAAAGAAAATTCTTTAAAGTGGACGAGGGAGGGGCTCTTGTACGCTTTACTGCCTGATAGCTTTCCTTACTGGTAGGGGAGGTCAAAAGGATGACCACTTTCTGCCTCTTTTCTTCTACCCTTCATTGACATTATTATATTTACATGTTTATTTAACATAATGAGAAATCATAGTCCTTATGTATTCTTTGAATATCCTAATTAAGGGAAAATATAGAGTGGTTGATCCATTATGGTGACATGAGGAAATAGTAAGTATCGAAATTTCTAGACTTTCATTTATTCCAGTCTTTTGCCATATGCAGTAAATTCGGAAAGCACAAGTATGCATTTACTGGGACCACGACACCAATCGTAAAAGGGCTTGGAATTAGTAAAAAAGGAAGGAGATGTTGATTGATGGATAACTTGGTATTGACCAAGGTGAAAGGTAAGTTTTGAACAACTTCGAGAGTGGCTGTTGTAGAACCACCTCAGGAGACCATAGACACAGTAGTAGTCAGGCAGGCATGTACCCAGGATTTGATTTGGGCACTTTATCCTTATCCTTGATACCTCGATATAGCTTTACTTCATACCTTTTCAAGTTAAATATTTCATTTGTGGGGTTCTAAAAAGTGGGTCACAGATTCAAAAGGTTTCGGAACTTCTGGTATAAAAGGCGTATAATATAAAATATGTATAATCACAGAGTTAAATGATTATTTATTCAACCGTTGGTTATTTCAGAAAGTAGAATTTTTCTTCAAAATGTAAACAACACTGCTGTAACATCTGTATTTACATTCTAAAGAAAAAAAGATCCTAGCTCTGAAATAGCTTTCAACTACTGAGTAAATAATTATTTATATAGACGGTTGTATAAATATTGCAATTATGTGTATTTTATATATATTTAACAGACTTGTTCACGTCTTAACTTCGATATACAATGCAATGTATGTGGGAAACTAGTTATTCTTATACCATGACTAGTCAAAGTAAAACATTCACGGACCCCTTTGTTGAAGTGGAAAATTAGCTTAAAAGCAGCAACAGAATCCACTTTGGGGGAGAAAGCTACATTTTGGCATAGAATTTTGATATTAGGGAATATATGTATCAGAGAGGTTGTTTTTTTTTTCTTCACCCATAGTTGCAATTGTTTTTAGATATTTTGTTATATATTTACATGCAAATATGTCATAGGACAATTGTGAAACTAACATTTCAATATTAATTAACGTTAAGTGCTTAACAGAAAGGCTAACCAGACTTTTCTTGGTTATTCTAAAAGCATCAATTCTACTGTAAAAATCGTTACCTTCTCTATATTACTACTACTGTGGTCATTAATGATAATGGTGTATCTTAGTAACAACGTTTTGTGAATGGTTTAGTCGAAATAAAATGTCCCATTGTAAATTAGTTTTAAAAAAAATGTATGTTGCTTTAAGGAAGCTTCGTTTAAATAATAATAAATATTATAAAAGGTTAATAGGCAAGCTTTTTATAAATATATTTAACTAAAATCAGTTATCCTTTTTATCACTTTTTTGTAATGCTCTATTATTTTACTAAATTTTACGTTATTTTATATAAAGAACATAACTATAAATATATATGTAATCCCTGTTTGTTCCATAATTGGTTGTCCTCCTTGCCTGAAGAGGTAATTTATAAGGTTGCTAGGGGCAACACATCCCCATTTTATGTTTCATTTTCTACTTTCACTAAAGATTTCGGGGATTCCACTACCTTGACTAGTTACTGTACAACAGTGACTGATTCTCTGCATTCACGGTAGCATATGTATTAGTCCACAAAAGATCGAAATTACCATTATGCTTAAAAGAAATAAATATGCCCCATGTTTAAAACTGTTTTAAGCCTCATATCGTTCAACTTGTCAATGTGTGCAAAATGTTCTGTACTATCGTAATTTTGTCTTGTAAATGAGTTGTAAGCTATGCAATATTTTTAATAATATTCATGTTTGACGTGATTTTTTTTTTTTTTTTTACTATTTCACTTTGTAATTGGTTATCAAACTTGCGCACGATCATTTTAATTTGGTTTTGTGTATTTTCCCAGTTGTCGGGCTGTGGCATGGTGCTGGAAGAAGAACCGGCAAAAGTTAGCGAGGCCCTGCTCTATTTTCTGCAAGGTCTTGGTTATGGTTAGTCATTGAAAATTGCTTACTTCTGTCATTAGCATTAGTTATTTTATTATATACTGTATCTCAAAATTAAAGGCTAATCTATAAAGCCTACGGTACATCAAATGCCCCTACAGAAATAGAATGCCTTGTCTCTAGTCTTGTGCCATTAGTGCTCAATAATGTTTCTATCAAATATTATACTTTTCGAAATACATTTAGGTGGTCCACCACAGTCATGGACTTTCACATTAAACACGTAATTGAAATTTTGTCGCATAGATGGCACCACATCATAAAAATTAAATTTTACTTGCAAAACCTTAACTGTAATATCTAAGTCTTTGTTTACCTTTTTGTACATGTGGGTGATAGTTTGTTTTTGATCTTCTAAAATAATGTTTATCAACATTTAATCCTTTGCCAGAGGTTACACTATTTTTACTAATACTGTCAATGCTACTTTTCAAATGTCTTCGCTGTTGACTGTTACAGCACCTACTTTATCTACAGTGACTGCAACTACACAGGAAGCAGGTCAGAAAATAAAAAAGAAAAGACAGTCTTAAATAATTTTTGGTCTTGGTCCCAAAATAACAAATGCTGACTCAAAAATTACTGGTTCTCGGCTACCAATGAATTTCCAGTTATTGAGATGTTTGCTATTTTATATTGATGAAGGGGCAAAAGTCAATAGAACAAAATGGGAGTTCGCCAAATTAATCCTGTCATATGTATCACAATTTTATGAAAAGGCAAACATTCCAATAATTAGTGAGGGGAAGGCATGCGAGAAAATGCTAAAACTTCTTTATGACAATGCAAAGCTAAGAGAAATGCCTCTCAAATGTAGGTCAACACTAGGGACTATTAGTAAATTACAGGAAATGGGAAAAGAAACTAGCCTTAACATTTCCTCTTTGGCCTGTGAATGTAGAGAATAAAATAAAAAATGAAGATGACTTAGCTTTTCTCCTATCTATAAAGGGTGATCAATCAGCTATATTTGGGTCATATGATAAAGTTCTTTCAGCAAAAGTCAAACGTCATGAAAAATAACAGATCGGAAGACACAGAAGAATGCTTAATAAAACAAACACTAGTATTAACTCCAGTAATTTTATAGATACGAGTGATACCTCTGACGAAGATGATACAAGAAGCAAAGCTGAACTGAAATTATCTGATAAGGCTGGTTCATCAACCTTCATTAATTGTATTCCAAATAACGAAAATGTTATGAATATTGATAATTTGAAACACTCGCTGCAGGCCCTTCAACCAGAAGTCGTCATCACATGATACACACACAGGAATTACTACCTTTATACCACATGACATCTTTAAAAAAAAAATTGTTGCTTTAGCAACATGTTTGAAAATGACTCCAACACAACAAGCAACCTTATACTAGAGCACTAGTAGAGGAGACTGGTGGAGATTCATTTAAGGTAGCTGCATCCTGTGCAACAGCAGACAAATGCAGACGCAAAGTAGCAATGCATTATCTATAAAGAACCATGGGTTCCACCAAAACGTGCAACTTTACATTGGGTCTCAATACTATTACCAATATTGGCAAATCAAAATATTATGGAGGAATGTCTTATCATTGTCATGGGAAACATTCATGAATTTAAACTTCTTGGAGTACCTTCATATCCATCAGGAATATGTGGAAAATCTGGGGATATAATTTCTAATCTAACTCACAAATTACTGACACCTTGGCAATGTGCTGAATCAATTGTTAACATGACATTTGATGCAACAGCATCTAATACAGGTCATTTAACTGCTGCACGTATCAGCATTCAAAATAAGTTGAAACGAGCTCTTTGCTCACCTTGTCACCACATTGGAGAGATTATTTTGTCATATATTTTTGGTGATTTGCAAATTTGAGGCATCAAGATCTCCAGATGTAACCTTGTTTACCAGGTTTCGTAAAGTTTATGCACTTTGAGACCAGTAGGTGGTGAATTGTTACTTTTGACACCAGATCATTCATAGCCAGGAGGCAAAACATTTAGTCAACGATTACAGACACAGTGCCCTTAAACAAACTAAATTAGTTATTAAATCTGGAACGATCAGGGAAGATTATTTAGAGTTCGTGAAGCTCTGTCGTATATTTCTTGATAACCAAGATAATGAACAACTAGAGTAGGAAACTTCGAATCGACCAGGGGCTGTGCGCAAAGCCAGATGGATGTCTAAGCTGATTTATAATGAAGATGATTGATAGAGCCAAAACACGACGTTTCGGTTTTTCAACTGCTCCCTTTGTCAAGTGAAGGCAGAATGTTGAAGAAAGGTTACTCTCATCTACAGTACATCATGGATGACTTGCAGTTTCATGGCAGACGCCCTTTGGAATCACTTAAAGTTATTTCATTCTGTTTTAAAATATAAGACTGTGCATGAAATTATCTCCGAAAGTTGTAGCAGTGCCTTTAAGAATTATCTGTGGTATTTAATAGAAGAAATGGTACCTCTTGCATTTTGGAGTAACAAGGTACCAGTAGAAGAACGAAGGTCTCTTGCTGATGCAATGCTAGCTGTCAAGCTAAGTCCAAATTCTGTTGCAATTTTTAAATTAAAAAATAGATTTGGAACTGGTTTTGGCAAACCTAAATTTACAATAACTCTGTTTGTCAACAGCTCTTCCTGACTTGGTTGGAACTGATTCATGGTTCATTTTTGATCTTCTAAAGTTATATGTTCACTTTCTGAAATATGATATAGAGGGATGGATAAATTTACCTTCTTATAAAACATCTTTAAAGAACATCGAAGTGCTAAACATACTAAATGATTGTGCAGAACGAGGAGTGAAACTCAGTTCAGACTTCATGACATCTGCCAAAAGTGAAGACCACTACCAAAATGTACTTCAAATAGTTGAACAAGAACATAGCCATCAGTCAGACATACGTAAACTCAAAATAGTACCCCAGTCCAAGTAGTTAAAAGTGACAATTTTTTGTGTTTTATAACATAATTTAAAAAGAGTTTTTAAATCAAAATATGATAAAAGTGTATTTTTATCTATTATGCAGATATACAGTAGGTTAATTGTAATAAAGGAAATATGTTAAGTTGTAAAAACAATGCATATTTCGTCAGTTTTTCAACCTTTCATATTTTTCCCCATGATTGGTGGACCACATAGATGATCAAAATGTTCAAAGCTTTACAGAATTGATTTTTTTTTATGTTTGTGACAAAAATATCCCAGGGACAAAAAAATTTAAAAAACACTACGTTGTAACACATTCAGCCATCGAGCAATTTATTTACCCATAGTAATCTTTATAATAGTCCTAGTAGTAGATTCCTTATACTATTTATGACACTGGATATACTTTCTCGGTTATGAGAACATTACTTCGTATTTGATACAATATTTGGTATCGATGCCAACAGCATTAAGGAATATCGATACATAAGCAGTGCATGTCAGCAGATAATTTAAAAATTTTACTACATATATAAAATAACAAATAATTAGTTATAATATTAGTAAAAACTTAGCTACAATTATGATAGTAATATTACATTTTAATGATTTCTTTATTGCGATGTAGTTCCACATCTCCCACAACGTTTACCTTATTTACCAATCACCTCCCCCCCACACACATACACCGCCGACAGTGCAGTGGTCAGGCAGTGCTTGCCTAGCATGCTGTTAATCTTGGTTTGTTTCCCTTGATTCCTAACAGTGCTAAAATAGAACACTTACTGGCAAACTGTTCACTGTAGTCTGTGGGGATTGTTCTCTAGAACTTAAAAAGTTTGGATTCCTCAGAAAGCTGTAGATCCTGTAAGGCATGGCCTACGCCATTCTTTCACTATAAATGAAGCAATCATTTATCACCATCCGTGTAAAATATCAGTAAGTTGAGCTTACTGATATTCTGACATTTGTTTCGATATTACCGAATTACCCATAACAATACGGATACTTAAAATATTGAAAGGAAAGTATTGATACTTCCTCATGTCATAAGTATCGTAAATTCTTGTACAGTGAGTCTTAGAATGACCATACCACCCTTAATAGCTAGTTCTTCTCAATGGAAAATTTGTTGAAATCTTATAGATTTTTGAATGCCTTATCTTTCTATATTATAGGGGAATCCATAGAAATATGGAGCATGTGTTAAAACATACTTTTTCTCTCTCTTATTTTGAATCCCACCCCATATGTTTTACATTCAAAGAAAGCTTATCTAATTGTGGTTCTAATAAGACCAAAATGGATTTCCTGGGGTGAACGAAACTGGAGATTACAAGTTGAAATTTAATAAATGCATTAAAATCACTTGAGGGCTATTAACAATTACATTATTAGGCATTGTGCTTGTTGCCACTAAAACAAAATCTTGTTTCCTCTAGCAGTCAATAATAAAAGAAAGAAAGGGTGTTATAATTTCATACTCTGCCATTGGCAACATGCTGAAACGAAGGTGCTAACTGCATTATGATTTATGGCTCTAATGAGACCAAAATGGATTTTCTGCAGAGAATAGAACAGAGCTAATGTTAACGTTAGTGGGATTGGTGTTTTTCTTTGTTTATTGATAGCTAAAATAACTCTGCTCTACCATTGCGAAATAGTAAGATTAACTAGTGCTCTTGCACCCACGTATGTTACCACTAGCAGAGTAGGAAATTGTGACACTTTTATTTTTTATTGACTTCTGAAGGAAACACTACTTTTTAGTAGTAGCAGCCATAATGTGTAATTTTGAATAGTCCTCAAGTGATTTGACACATTTATTAAATTTCAATTTGCAATATCTCCAGTTCTAGGAAATTCATTTTGTTCTTGTTCTGACCACAAGTAGAGAAGTTTTTTAAATGTAATATATATATATATACAGTACCAAGAATAAAAGTCAATTCCCAAGCACTCGACTAAAAATATTGAGTTATCGGAAGTTCGACTTATCATTTGTTGTTGATTGGACTTACATAAAACGTAAATTACTTATCGTAAGTTAGACTTATCGTTTTATACAGTAACTTCGTTTCCAAAACGCAGAGTATTACATTAAGAATTAGAAGTTATTCATTTTATGTACTGTATTATTTATTGCTCAATGCAACTTTTGCATTACCTAGCCATATTTTGAACACAGGAAACGGTACTTACATTAATTATATTTTCTCAAAAAATCGGATTATTTTTGAAGAAATTCCTCTTTTATGAAATGATTGCCTTTTTGTAAAACACGAATAAAATTTTGTCTATGTTATCCCTACTTTCAAGATACCACAGAACGATCGATACCGCGTCACGAAATTTTACCATTTCACTGTTCACAGTTTGCATTGGACACATCTTTTCCTTCAAAGTCCCGAACACAATGTTGTGCCTTGTCTTGAATTTCTCAAGCCATCCCTTTCGACCAACTAGCAAAGTCCGTAGCTTCTTTATTGTTCTGGCTCCTGTATGATTCAAACTATGCAAAAAATGCGGATTCGCCATCAGGAAAAGAACGCACTTTCAGTCTCCTACATTTTGGATCGACATTGCGCTCGTGTCTTTTCAATACTTCCTCTTCACTCACCAAAATAGTAGGTAGCATGTTGGGTGGAATGCCATATTTCTATGATATATTGCTTTATCTTAAATTCAGATTCTTCTCAAAATCTCTTGTTAAATCTACATTTTGTTTCAAATTAAGAATATTTTTGTTTACACATCTTAAAATACTATGCTTAAAAAACAAAACACATCGTAGTATTCACTAACCGCTCTAACAAACGACCACAAACATTTTATTATTTGCAAAGTCACGTTTGGAAATGCAAGCAGGGAGCTGGAAAGATTCTGATTGGTTAAAAACTCTTACAGCGGGTGACGATTCCTCGGGTGAAGATAACTTTGACTTAAAGGATGTCCACTTCGACTGAAGAAAAAAATTGGCATTGAATTTTAATAGACGGGACCGGGACTTAGTAAAAACTTCGACATATACGAATATTCGACTAATCGGACTTTGACTTATCACGAATTTACTGTATATGATACATGTATGTGGGTTGGAACACCCATCAATATATACATGAGCCGCCACGATTGTGTAGGCAGTGACGGTAGTGCATGCGTGGAAACGGAGAACACTCGGGAGACGTGAAGCAATTGAGGTGGAGGTTGGATGCAGGTCAGCGACACTTACGATAACATAGGAATATAGTGGATATTACCACTGTGACGATATACTTATGGCGGATTAGAACAATTTGTGTTGTATGCATTAATGTAAAAAACGCGGCTTTGTAACTGTGTGAGTAATTGTAGCAGTTGTTCACTAAAGGACATGATATTTATCCATAGAGCTTCATTTTAAAGTCTAAGTCCTACATATATATGTTATATCATCAACAACCATTTTCAGTCCACTGCAGGATGAAAGAGTCTTTATCACACATACACATAGTACAGTGAATGAAATTCAGAGGAAACGGCCTTAAACTCATCACATTGGCCAGACGGGTTGTCAAGCTGGATCTACAGTTTAACGAAGAATCCGAACTTCGGTCACCACAGCCAAAGTTCTGCGCCAAGGTGGGACTTGGTATGTCACTCCCTTATGGAGTGGCCGCCACTGATGCTGCTTTGTAACAGCACTCGGTTGAGCGCCGGTATTCTTGGCAGAGGACAGCTGTGAACTATATATATGTATATAATGGCACAATTTGAAATAAGGAAAAGAAAGTGGTTTGTCTTTTTTAACACACTGTACATTTTTACGGGATTCTTCATGGTATAGAAGGATAGGACATTTAAAAATCTATGAAATAAGATATAAACCCAACTTACGTTATTAAGGGTGGTACGGCCATTCTGGAACACTGTGTATATTAGTTTATATTTGCATATTACACCTAAATGTAATTATATTTCCTATGTACTGTTAATTATTTATGGCTATGTAGGTTATCCTTTGGTTTTGTGTATGAGTGTGAAAAAAATGTTGCAAATGAAATTTTCTTATTGATAGTTTTATATTTATATTGTGGTTTTCTCCACCAGCTTTGAACCAATTTCGCCGTAAATCATCTGTTGCATCATCCCACAGCAGTGAAGGTAATATTACGAACATCTGTTGAAAAATTTCCTTCTGTTGTAAGTTCTTACATCTTCTCCAAGTGTTTCTCTGTGTAGTTAGCGACCTGTAGATGTCTGTGTAGCTGAAAATGTTCAATGTGTCTGACGTGCATTTACATTAATAAAAGAAAGCAAAAGAGGTTAACGCTATCAACATTTCTTTGTACAAATTTTGTAAAAGTAGGTTTTTTTAGTACTTGCTTAATATAAAGGCTTTGGAAAACAATGTAATTTAACAGCTGCAGTATGTACAGAGCGATTTTTAATGGTAATATATGTCATTATCCCTTGGCCACTGCGGGATAGATGGCAACGAAAAAGCTGATTCTCTAGCCAAAAGAGTTGATATTCCTGAGTGGTCCAGAAACAGGGCAGTCACTGAATTCAGTCTAGCCACAGGTCGTTACTGCCTTGCAAAGCACCTCTATTGTATTGGCGTTTACTCCAACCCCTTTTGTGTACTTTGTGATCTGCATGAAGAAATAGACTTAGCCTACCTACTCCACTGCCGTACGCTCACTTCAGTTCCATCGTGGGAACGGTGTTGCGAAACAAGGAATCGAATTGACACATAAACTTTTATAGCCGCCTCTGGTGGGCTTCAGATGGCTTCTACCAGCCGTTGGAGAAAAAAAATATTTCATTATCCCCGCTTTGTTTAATTCCATTGCGTTGTTGATTCCATTAACGCTGCTTCATGGGGCCCCTTTATGTAACATAATTATGAATATACAGTGAACGTACGCTTTTATAAACCTCCAATTTACAAACATTGCATTACATACGTTACGAATTTATTACATGTTTTTACAAATTATTGCATTAGTCCCAAGAAGTATTCCATAGGAGAAATGGTAATTTCCATTTATAAATTTTTATCTTTATTTCAAGCCTTCATGAACTTGTACAATTGGGTCCATTGTATTATCTTTACTTACCACCGCTTCATCAATAAGATTCCTTTATTGATACATCATGCATGTGTTTCCTCTGTTAACACTATTTCATCAGTAAAGTTTCTTTATTAACTCATGAATTTATATAATGAACACTACGCAGATTAAATCAAACAACAATATTAATCAACGTTTAATAAAACATTGATTTATATTGTTGTTTGGTTTTAACTCATGAATTTCAAGAAATGCGTGTTCCTTAAATTTTCATAAATGTTAATACGACTCTCAATATCTCATAATTTTGACGTAGTTTTATTAATTGATGGACTTATTTTATTCCCAACAAGGTTATTTCATAAATTAAACTTACTGTTTAGTGAGGTAACCATTTTTCTGTGTATTAATGTTTCAACGTTGTCAAAACCTTGTCTAATGATAAAATTTTATATCTTTGAATGTTATCATTGACTTCTTATTTGTGTGCTGTATCATTTCTAAATTATTTCTTATTAATATACTGTAAGTAGTAGCATGAGAGAAGTGTGATTAATATGGTTCTTTTTGTAGTGGTTGGTCTATAACTAGGCATGCAGTGGCATAGGTACATGGTGTTTTATATATGCATGTTATTTGTTTTTTTAAAGAACTCCAGTATGCAAAATTAGGCAATTTGTGTAAGTTAAGTAGCAGCCGCATTCTGTTGATGTCCACATGGATTTAGAAAGGGTTATTCAACGATTACTCAATTTATTAGCTTTACACAAGATTTAGCCACATCCATTCACAATAACGCCCAAACAGATATTTTTCTTGATTTCTCCAAAGCATTTCACAGTCCTTCATTCCAAATTGATCTATAAACTCCACTTACTTGGCCTTGACAAGCAAATTTTGTCATGGCTTGGAAGCTTTTCTAAAAGGCTAAAAACAGTCTATGCCATGTCCACACAATACTAATTCTGATTTTTTAAATATACATTCAGGCACTCCACAGGGTGCAGTTTTATCTCACCTTCTCTTTCTGATTTTTATTAATGGCATTGCATTCGCGATCTCTATTCCAATTTAACTGCTTTCAGATGATTGCATTATCTATAATAAAATATTTTCAATAAATAATCATCGGCATCTGCAATCTAATCTTGTTTCTCAATGATGCACTCAGTGGTCTTTACCTTTAAATTCGTCTAAGACAGTCGTATTATCGATTCACAGGAAAACCAATCCTTCCTTTACCTATAATTCAATAAGTGATATATATATATATTTAATTCAATAAGTGAAGCATTTAAAATATCTGGAAATAATGTTTACTTCTGATCTCCGATGAATCCTTCACATTTCTAATATCGTTACTCAAGCTAAATCAAAACTACTTAAAGCTACAGAGACAAAACATTCTACAAAATCAGATTATTATTCTACAAAACAGTTTTTCAATATTAAATTATGCTTCCGAAATCTGGGATCCCTTCACCATTCATAATATTAACCACTTAGAATCTGTTCAAAAATTGGCTTTGTGTTTCATATTTAATAACTTGTCCTCGAATGTTTCAGTTACATCTCGTAATGCCTCATTAAGTTTACTCCCTCTTTCCCTCTATCGTAAATATCTGCACCTCACTCTTTTATATAAAATGCTTTATTATAAATGTGACTTCTCTCAATATCTCTTACCAATTATATTTCCTCTTGTATCGATCATCTACTAAAATTATAATTACTAACCACTTATAATAACACTCGTAATTTTTTTTTTCCTCAAACGATTAAAACAAGCTTAATTCGGAATCTATTTCTTCAGCCATTGTCAATACATTTGTGCATGTTATCCAACAATATGTAATATCCGAATTGTATTTCGTACCTGGGCCAAGTAGCATTGTCTAAATAAATATGCATTTGGACCACCTCCCTTCAACATGCACGTGTTATACATTAGCACTGTTTACTTTAACTCAAATTGAGCTGAATTTGACACTTAACTGCACTGTGATTACTACAACCACAGTGTAGTAAGTGTTATGCAACCATTACTAATTACAGCTTGATTGCATTTACTAATTTTCAACTTGATTGCATTTGTTTCTGATTTTCAGTTTGATTCCATTCGTTGCTAATTTTCAACTCGTATGCATTTGTTATTAATTTTCAACTTGATTGCTTTCAATACTAATTTCGACCTCACTGCAGTTTCTTCAGTTCCTCTTATAATTGCCTTGTGACTTGTTGAGGAATCTTGAGATATAAGATAAATAGGATGAGGTCTTCAAACATTATATTTTTTGTATTATAGGACTGCTTAGGGCCAAGGCCGGACAAGTATATGATATTGTGTGAAAATGCCACAAACCGGTATGCAAACCATATTAGCATGTGAAAACTATTACTTCAGTGCGCTAAACCTAATTGTTGATTCGGTTGTATCAGGGTCAAGAGTTATGATAATCTACCAATATCATTCTAATATACAGGGTGTTCCAAAAAAAAAAAAAAGAAAAAGAAATATTACATATACTTCAAATGATTACAAGTACAATGTTCATTATGATATTAAAGACAAATATAGCATTTTGAATTATCATGAGCGTTCAAACTGATGATCATTTTGGTCCTGGTACTGCTACTAATGTCGAAAAACAAAATCGTAAATGTACAATAATTTTCTTTGGTGTTTGGGAGCATTCTTTACTTGCTGCTGTCCATGCGAATCATAAAACATCGTATTTTATTGAAATCATAATGTAACATGATTCCGCTTAAATAGATTTATATTATGTTCCTTTCCAATTTCTGTTTTCAGCTCATTGATTGTTGCAGGTTTTTCTCTACAAACTTTACCTTTGATGATATATCCCAAGTGGTGCAAATTTTAGTCACTGGGAGGGAGGGGAGATAATTTAATACTAACCCCTCTGCCCGTAATTTGCCAAACATGACCGTAATTGTGCAAGTGTTTATGGGAATGGTGGTTGCAGGAAGCAACTCCAAATTCCCAGATGAAGACTATTCCAAGAGCAGAAAAATATGGGAATTTAAAAACGACTTCAAATGCACCGCAATCATGAACAGATGAATATCTGCTTGGCAGATTTCCATCAGGATAGGCCCTCATGCCATCCAGAATGGTTGTATGTGGGGGTGGGGGCATGGGTAGGGGCTCTAAAGGTGCATGTGCATTTCTTGGGACACTCTGTATTTAATAAAAAATATCAATACATAGAAATGAATAATACTATGCTTGCATCATATATAAATGAAAATGTTTAATACAATATAGATATAAATATATTGTACATATATCTAACGTTGCTTGTCTGTCTCTTCTAAGAGTTATTTTCAGTCTTTTGAGTGGTTAATTCTAGCCTGATGAACACAAATTCATTGGGTTTTGGCAAGACTAACATTCTTTCATGGTATGTCCTTTGTCACGATGCGTCTGTATCGAAGTGCGAAGGATTGGAGAAATACAGGCACAAAGATCATTAGAAATACACTAGAATAGTAGTTATCAGAACTACAACTGGTTCTAATAATTGAACACCGCAATGAGCATCAGATGAAATAAGATCCAATATAAAATAAGCTTTAGATTATTTTCGATCAAAATTGTGCATGATGAATTGAATTGATTAGAATTGTTTCAAATTTCAACGTATCTTTGTAATGATTATAGCTGTAGTGTTCTTGCTTGCAGTAATAATCTGATTATAATTGCTGATTCATTAAGCTTAGAATGTTTCTATTGATTAATCTTTAGAGGAAATATTATGCCAGTGTTTTGTGAAGAATGTGTGAACTGAGTATAATGTGTTTTTTTTCATAGCTGTCTATAGCGGAAATTTACAGTCATCGCAATCTAGGCAAAATTCAGTGGACATTAGTTTCGAAGGATGCCAGCCTCGAAATGCAGTTGTTAAAACAAAAGTTAACATTGTTGAAAATCCCATCAATAAACTCGACGTTCCTTGTTGATCTTTGTTCTTTTTCGATTTTTACTTACAACTGTGTAGCACATGCAACGGGTATGAGCAGCACTATACACACAGCTGCTTTTATTCTATATAACAAATGGTCAGGGATGAAATAAAGCACTTTGGCTTAATAGTACAGCTTAACCTTTTTGTTGTAGTGTTAGCTTAGCATTCTAACTTATTTTGATAAGTGTGGTAATTTTTTTAACTACATATTTACTAACTTACATTTTGTCAGTAGCAGGTACTTTAGAAACGCCTTTTAAAATACTTTTCCCCCTCATTTTTTTTTTTTTACTATATATATACACGTTGGTGTATTTTTACTGTATGCTGTGATTTTTCAGTACTAGTTTCTTCAGAGTTTATGCATACTCTTAATGTGTTTTATGCTTTATTACGTAAATTTCATTAATTTGTAATAAAGCAAAGCTTTTGTGTTGAAAAGTGCTGTTTGTTTGTTCCGAATAGTGTTATTCTGAGAATTTTTCCTGGAAAAGGAATAGTCTTACAAACTCTGCATTTGTATATACTTTTAAAATTTCACAAGTGTTATTTTTCAATACTATATAGCAAATTATGTATTTGCTTACAGAGTTGAACTTTATTGAATGAAAAATCGTAATTTGCTGGCAATTTTGCTTTAACTGCTCATTTTAGATTGCATTCAACAATGGTTAAGCATCAAGTAATTATTTACTGTACAAAAATATCTTTTTTTTTTTGTTTTTTGCATGTATGTGAAAGGTTTACAATAAGAATCTCATTTTTCTGCTAATTTGGCATCCTTTGAAAATTTAAGATTGCTGCTTTACCATATCAAAGAAACAGTTCTGAAAAACTTTCATATAAAATTTTGGAAGTCTCGTATGTGTTAAGTTAGGTGTGCTCATAATAATAATAATAATAATAATAAAAGAAGACGGAAAGAAACATTTATTACAAAAATAATTGTTTTTGTCAGAGTTGCGTGTTTCTTTACTGTTTCTCATTACTTCTTTTACATCAAAGCAGTTATTTCTTTTACATTTTTTTACATGATATAGTCATATTTTGTGCAATGCAAAAAAGAATATGCATTTGATATATATTTGTATATGACCTTTGCTCCAAAATTAAATTGGACTAATAATACTCAATTTAATACTCTATGTCTAAATCAAATTAAAGCGGAAGTTTTCAATTGGAAATACTTTGTCACAAGCTTTAAAATTGTATCTTTATTAAAGATGAACACCAAAAAACTGTAGTTTTTAATTTTTTGAGTATTTTTGTGCATTTTGTTTCCATGACATGGTTTTGTGCATTTTTGTTTGACCCGGTTACACGTTTGATTATGTAAAGTTTATGTAAAAGAAAATAAGGAGTTATGTAAACCAATATTTTGCTAGCAATGAGTATAAAGTTTAGTTTTCTCTGTGGCATGAAAAGCAGTGATATTTTCTTATTTCTGTAGTTTACACACTTACGTCAGAGTCAAAAATTAGTTTGCATTTAAAAAATTAAATTTAAGTAAAAAAAATGAAACAAGTATTTAAAATTTTCTTTTCTCTTACATTCCGAGCAAAAATTAGCGTGGTAAAAGCTTGATGAAGTTCCACGTCAATGATTTTGTTAGTTTAGATACTTGCTGATGTTCTCATAAAAAAGAAATTCTCATATTACTTTACTTTAAAATTAGCAATAAACATTTTGATTTTTTATATTGAAAATCTAAGATGTCACATATTAGAAAAAATTCAGTGAAATATAGAAACGTTTTTGTATCACAGAATACATGTTTTAATTATTTGTATGAGGTAATATTTTTTCTGTGCATTTTTGCAACGGAAGGCCATTATTAGTTATGTTCATGCTTTTTTATGTCCAACCTTCCTAATAAATAGTAAATTTAAATTTTCATCAAAGGAATTGCAAGAATGAAAGTTTTCAGAAGTAATTGTATTTTCAGTTCCTGTTTTTCATTTTTTTTCCCTTTCACTATTTTTTTCTGTTCGTATGTAGTTTAAATGCTTAATTTCATAAACTTTTTTGCTTATTGCTGTGTAAAGTGTGCTGTGGCTTCATAATCTCAAAGTATGAGACAGTATACTAATTTGTCAATTCGGATGTATAATTTGTTATACTTTCATGTATTCCAATAAATATTGTTTATAATTGGTTTACCTTTATTGTGTTGAATTTATGAAAACAATTGCCTGTTAACCTGGGTTTGAATTCAAATATTAATACTGGTTCATATTCTAGCATTTGATTCCATAGACAGGTTTAGATTTCTCGTAAAGTCAAACCCCGGTACAGCATGAACTTAGCTGTTCGTGTGTCATTACATAAATAATTGTTAATGTGAAGATAACAAGAAAGCGAGATAACTAATATAAATGAGATAAACTCTGCACATGTGTCTCAACGTTATTAAGACTTTGAATACAGAATATCTACTCCTTGCTAATGTGCTAAAGAAAGGTGTGAAAATCAATAGTTCTGTTGTGATGTTTGGTTACCATGTGAAATAGCCTTAAATTTGTTTCATTGATTTTTTGATTGAGCATTTGATTTTAAGCAAAGAAGATCGTTTGGAAAAAATTTTAACAAAATACAGTGAAATTTATCCATAACTATACACTCAAGGGACTGGGGAAAAGGTGGTTGTAAGCAAGGCTGAGCACTATTCCCTGACATGAATCACAAAATTTGCAACTAAAAACTTCGTTTGTGGGGAGAAGGGCTTATGTTTATGGGAGATATAGCTATTTAAAATAGAAGTTAAGGTTTTCAGTGATTTTTCCGGGTTTGAGGGACTAATCTAGTTTTTCTTTGACCTGTAGGTATGATTTCAAATTCTCCTGGCCAGGGCATGATCACCGCAAAGACAACCAAATCCTGGGCTTTGGGCTCCACAATTTTAGGGACCCTAAACAAGCCAAAATGGTATTTTATATTTATATATCATTTTTTACTTTTTTCGGTTTTCCACGCCGTTACTCTATTATCTCATTTCTGTCCTAATCTAGTACTGCATCGTGTATATGTATATTTTATGTTCCAGAACTGCACTACAGTCATCATCCAATGATTTAACCTATGACCTCCAAATCAACGCATTTCTTTACAAGAGAAAAAGAGGTCGTTGAGGATGCCTCTTTTTCTTCTAAAACAAAATTCTCTAGTTTGAGCTAAAAACGTGTGTAGCACAGATCATGTTGTTTTAGGGCAGTTTCCTCAAGTGACTGGAAATTCTTGTAACATTGAGAATCGTACCTTAAATATGAATCATTACCAAAAACAGTGACAAATGCTTGCTACCACTGGAATTTAAATCCTGGTTTTCTGCTTAACAGACAAGTATATTACTTCAACAAGTCATGTATAATTGGTGTAAAAAAAAACCACTGATTATCACATTAAATCCCGTATACATTTCTTATCCTCAATTCATTACTCCTGTTTATGGTAAATTATTAAAATCATAACTTTTTTTATTATAAAGAAAAATCAGCACAAACTATGTCGATTTAATTTTTGTATTCATATGTTTTACATTCCACTACTCTGATATAGCTTATCTGGGATTAACAGTTTAATGTGACTTCGAAACTGTAATCAAAATCCCTTACAGATTAGATAATTTAGCTAAAAACATTTTTTTCAAGTTTTAGTTATATATTTGGCAAACATTTTCTCCTGAGAAATATATGGGCTTAATAATTTTATATAAATTATATTACAACTTGCCCGCTTCAATTCTTCTTGAACTTCATGATTTTTTCTTTACTATTGTCTTCTAATTTGGGGAAATGCTTGCACGTCTAATCTCATCAGGCTTACTAGACTTTAAAAAAAAAAAAATGGAACCTCCACCTCCTAAATTATCAGTCATTCTTACTACCATTACTTATAACTACTGAAATAGCTTAGGATCATGTCAGATATCGTTACTCGAAAAATTATTTATCTACAAAACTTCCATGTTAATGTTTAACACCAAAAGGCACTCATTCTGACCTTATTTCATGACATTTTCCTAATCATACACACACTTTACAAGAAATCTTAATGATCTAATACGGGAGTACCAATGGCGGATGCAGGATGTTATTACAAGGGAGGGGAGTTTCGGGGGCCCTCACCAGGAAAATTTTTAGTTTTGGACTGTTAAATAGTTTAGGTAAATGTTGTTATATTACTAGCCTTCCTTTATACCAGGGTTGTCCAACATACAGGCCATAACCCAACACGCCTACAACTGTTTAAAATAAAAATTTCCAAACAAAAGTTTTAATTTTTTTTTTTCAGAAATAAGGAAAAATTTTGGGGACAGGAGAGGTGACCCCTTTCTATATTGCAAGTGCACAAACAAATAACTGGAAGAGACTAAATTGAGGCTGTTATGTGTAAGGTTTTTTATATCCTTCCTTTTTTTTTTAAGAAACCGCTGGCTTATAAGATCCGTGAAAATTCTTTAAGTGGCCCACTACACAAAAAGGTTGGACAACCCTGCTTTATACTCACCAAAATATTTAATTTACGACAATGAATTAAAGCTGGGCTTTTCTTTAATTAAACTATATGGTTTAGGGTAGATTATAGTCAAGTATGACAGAAGGATAACCTAGTAAAGGAGACATATACAATAACCAAAAACGATAATTTACAATGTAATTAATAGAACAAGTTTAAATTTAAACTACAAAAACATTGTAATTATTTTACTTTTTTTATTACAAGCAGCTTTCTAAGAAACTTTAAGTTAATAGTGCAAAGTCGAGCCATCTTGGTTTCTTTGAAAATTTGTCAATCACTTTATTTACATCAATATGAATGTCTCTGTGGGTGTGTATTAAAAGTCTCTTCTGTCATCCGCGTTCGAAGCCAAGTTTGACGGCGCTTCAAGGATAAAAAACTACGTTTTGCTGAAGCAACACTTACTGAAAACGTAGTTTGAAAGACGAGTAGCTTGAAGATTCGTGAAAAAAACGTCTGGATCGCATTTCTCCAAGACTTCGTTTATTACAGTCGTAACAATACATAAAATATTCATCATGCTTATTTTTTTTTCTATTTAACCTTGACGGTGGGAGGGGGTTCGCTTCCTTGCTGGATCTGCCAGTGCAGAGTATTCACAGACAAAACTTGGCCTCTCATGCATCTGTTAC
>QLNU02014802.1:122841338-122872841 GCA_006491805.2 Dysdera silvatica | reverse complement strand
TGCTTCAGCAGCTTGAATGTTTTTTCTTTTAGGTATTTTCGATTCTAGAAAAATCACAAAGAAAAGTTCGTTTTATGTGTCTTGGGGGCCCGCGCCCATAATTCTGGATTTAAAAGGGAACTGTGGCTTAATACAAGTGCGAGAAACATTGCTATGCAAAAACAGATAATGTTCCTGTTTGAAAGAAAGGTGAAAAAAAAACAACAAAAAAAAACAAACAGTACGATGGAAACACTTTTCACAACGTGAATCTGATCTTTACATGTACGTATACGCAGGGGCTTATTCAGAATTCATAAACTGGGGGGTGTTCAAGATTTTTAGGGAGTGTAGATTAGATTTCATTAAGTTATGGTCATTAAACACATTGTGTATTCAGATTTCATTAAGGAGTGTATAAAAAAATCTGGAGGGGTGTTGGGAGGGTGTTGGGGTGTGTGTATAAATCCCTGCGTATAGGCGAATAGCATCTGTTCGCTCCGCACCGATGACGTCAAAAAGGTGTATCGAAATCAACCAATACGAAGAAAGGTGCAGATGGCCCTAACTGTTATTCTAGCTATCTTGGTCCAACACCACCTTAATTAGGCCTAGTGGCTAAAGCACTCCGGATCCAATGGAGGGACCCAAGTTCGACTCTAGACTAGAGCGATGTTTTTTTTTCTTCTATGCATTC
The DNA here is from genome assembly GCA_006491805.2 of Dysdera silvatica. Taxonomy (NCBI): domain Eukaryota; kingdom Metazoa; phylum Arthropoda; class Arachnida; order Araneae; family Dysderidae; genus Dysdera; species Dysdera silvatica. Next base: position 122,872,165 of record QLNU02014802.1, on the reverse strand, counting down.
AAAGCTGTAGTTCAAGTTCAAGTGTGGAGGTGCCGGAAAAGTATTATTTGTAAAAAATTCTCCACAAAAATTTACAAAAAACCTGCATTGGTGGCTTTGTGTATCGACCACATATCAGGAATAAAAAGTGTTCTATCCCTGAGAAGGGTAATAACATCTTACAAACGTTATAACTTATTTGTAATTATTATACTTATATTGTTATTATACTTATCTACGTTTTTATTGTAATGTTGAGCATTTATTTACGTTTTTATTGTGATATTGAACACTTACTTGTAAGTTTATATTCTAACGATATTAAACGCATGTTCATAAATAGAGGGTAAACACAAAACGTTAATACATTTAAAAAAGTTTTAATAAGCTGTTAATAGATATTTTGGTGGTATTATAAAGTATTTCGCTACATTTTCATTATTAGTACTTTTATGTTGCAAGTAAATCGTGTGTAATAAATAAGAAGTGGGTTTGATAAAATACATTTATCATAAATAATACTTCATTATATAATTTAAAAATATCAATGGGGGAGGGGGGGCACGAGGACCATAGTATAGGCCGCCTGAGCGAAAAACGGATTGAGAACCACTAGTTTAAATAATTAAATATTTAACTGCGATTACGTTTATTTTATATTTTCTACTTGCAGTTCTGTCAGGGTGGTTGTCGCACTATGCTTATGTGCTAGTTTTATTATTTTCTGTGTCTTACGTAAGCATAGTTCAAATTCCTCACCCTCCCCATTGTCAGATAAAATAAGCAAATCTCGACCCATTCCCCCAAACACGCTTACGTAATACTTGGACGCCACTTTAAGAAAGATTTTATAGGAATAATCTCCACGTTCGGATAGCTGAGAGAAGTTGAATGTTCTTTTATTGTTCGACTCAGTTTTACTAATTTACAATTTTGTGTGTTATATCTTTTGATGAAAATTTTCTGAGAGGTAAAAGCGGCATATTACAAAATTTCTATTACTACTTTTCAGTAAGTATGGCATATAAAAATTTGTGATTGACTGGATACAGAGTTGAGGGATAGACGTGAATACGTTTACAATCCAACGGCGTTCATGGCGGCGGGGTTCAATAGATTTCAGAAACAGATTGATGCATTTATTACACAGTAACCGTGCTTGACCTTGCCGCCGACGTTCACATTTTTGCGTGCCGTGGTCTCCTGGCCCTCTCCGCCACTGACAATGGTATAACCATGGATAGCTGCTGAGACGTTCTTTCCGATGCTGTGTGTCTGTTTGCTTTTCATGCTTTTGGCTTTTACGCTAGTTTTGACCGACGTTGCGAAATGTTTTGATTTCATTTTCTTGTTTGAAATTTTGTCCCTCACTAAAACTGGATCAATGTTTGGAATGCACGTGCAACGGATAGACTTAATCGAGAGCTATAGTTTGAGAACAAAACCAGCACCATAGCTGCTCAGAATTGTGAGCTATACTGATTGGATATTTCCATGGATGCACAAATTTTCCGCTGTGCGTTGAGCCCCGCCTCTCGCATATTACGCATGCGCAGCAGTGACCTGGTGTTTATGGCAGCAGAGTTTAATTGAACTCAGGGATGGATTGATGCATTAATTGTTACATAGTAACCGTCATTAACCTCATTATTGTCGTTGACCTTGCCGCCAACGTTTATATTTTTGCGTGCCCTGTGCCTTCTGCTCCCTTCAGTCACTGACAGTCACTGGATAGCTGCTGAAAGGCACTTTCCAATGATATGCGTCTTCTATATTTCATGTTGGCAATTTCGTGAGTTTTGGCCGATATTGCAAAAAATTTTTAATCTATTTTCTCTTGTTTTAATATCTTCATTCACTAAAACTGGTTCAATATTTTGGTATGCATGTGCAACGCTTGTACCTAATCGATATCCATAGTTGAAGACCAAAACTAGCGCCGCAGCTGCCGTAGTTACGAAGTATGCTGATTGGAAATTTCCGAGGAAGCCCAAATTAACCGCTTCGTGTCGAGCCTCGCTCCTCGCGTACTGTGCATGCGCGGAGGTGACTTCATGTTTTGGCGCGAACGGAATAATATACCGGTTAGAATTAAAGCAAACTTATTCCAGTCGGACTTGTAGTTTCGGAGTTATTCTGTGGTTTGGATATGCAGTAGAACCTGGTAAAGTGACCGACTTGGTAAATTGACCACCTGGATAAGGACATTTTGTAAGATAGAACTGGCAGGGCTTAGCCATGTCCATACCAGTCTGTTGTGTATAATGACCATCTGTTTATGGTGACCATTGAAGTCCAGCCTCAAGGGTGATCATTTCAGACAGGTTCTACTGTACATGCAAACGTTTATAGGCGTAGAGTTATATGGGCCCTTGGGGCCCAAGCCCCCAATAATTTGAAATAAATTGCAATTTTACACATATTGTAATCCGTGGCGGTTTTTGACAAAAACATTTGGTGGCCATGGCCCCTGGTCCCAATCCAGAACCGTCACTGACTGTAATGTTGAAAATATATACTTGTGCTTCCTGCCCGCAATAATTTTGCAAATTGATGCAAACGTCACATCAAGATTTTTGAAATGTCGTCTTGTATTGGAGAGTGTAGACGTTTTAACGTCAAAAAATAAATTTGTACAGAATTTCTTGATAACTGCCGTAGATTCTTGTTACAACGAATATAACAGTTATTATCGCGAAATCGAGACAAATCCGGTTTTAAATGTTATTAAAAAATTGTACAAAAATTTTAGATCTGACAAAGTAAATTTCAGGTAACATTTTCTCTCTTATTAATAATTATTTCATTCTAGAAAATCTTATAAAAGGAAATATACGCTTTGATGTTGTCCTCGGTAGTATAGTGGTGAGTATCCCCGCCTGTCACGCGGGAGACCGGGGTTCGATTCCCCGCCGAGGAGGGCACTTTTTTTTTTTTTCTTAAAGACATTGAAGATACATAATACTATTTTCACGGCTCTCTTTTTCCTCGCCCTTTTTTTTTCTTTTTTATTCCTTTTTCAACTAGTGTCCTGACTTTATGTACTTCAGAGTTCGTCCTTCTTTGACTAGAAGTCTGATTATATACGATCGAAATTGCATATATGTAAATGGACGCGGCAACGAAATCCTTTGCATATAAGCGAGTTTCGCATATAAGCGGGTTTTACATAAAAGAGGTATTTTCTGCACTATAGCGTTCAAATAATTTGCTCATTAAATTTTTATCGAATTTTATTATTAAATTAGATATCATTATGTCTAATATTATATAAATCAAATACGTTATTTATTTCAATATTTATAGTGCACAGTACTATAACTTCATTCATAAATAAATTCACGACAAGAGAAGTAATGTAGTATACGTAGAGAAGTAATGAAGTAATGTAGTACACATATATTATTTTTGTGGAAAATAGTGGACAAATTATAACCATATTCTTTTGTTATTTATATCTTTGTCTTATTGTTTGATTTCAAAGAATTTAAAATCGCCAACTTTTGATCAATATTTAAGCAGATATATCGGTTTCTTTTCATCTGCCATGTTCACAATGAATATAAACTGAAAAGTGTAAATGAAAGGAAAAACTAGCAAATGGACTAGGAATTTTGTAAATCAGTAAAACACGAGACGCATAATGCACTGAGCCAGTTACGAAAACACAGGAGGATGCCCAAAATGGCCCATGAGCGTACACGGATGAAACCTGTGCCAAACTGTCGCTTAGGTGAGGGGAAGCAAAGTTGTCAATGGGCACTTGTTTCGGGAATTGCGTGGTACTAAGATACAATACAATACAAAACAAATTTTATTTCCATGCTAAATTTATATTTCAGTGCACGGAGGAAGCATAGCAAAACAAAAACAAGTGTTATCTACAAGTGCTAAGTGTGTTGTAAGCTCTCGTTATGGCCAGTATGACCATTTTATTTTTGATTTTCTATTAAGTAAATTCTTAATTTCCTTTTAAACTCTTTCTCTTTCACAATTTTTTATATGGTCTGGTAATTTAATCCATTTATCAATTCTATAATAATTTATATATTTTCCCCACATTTGTTCTTATTTTTTCCGTTTTTAAAGTGTTACCTGATCTTGTATTTCTTTTATTTGGATTTTTGTTTATATTTATAGTTTCGTCATATTTGCCTGTTTTTAATTCCTAAATATATCATTATAAATATTTTGTATGTGTTTACTTCTATATTCATTATATTATTTTCTATTTTTATTTGTTTTATAATTTCTGTTAGTTTTATATCCTATTCTTTTTAATAATCTATCAATTATTGATTGTAATTTTTTTAGATTAACCTTGTTTACCCTACTCCACACACTATTTCCATAAATTATGTGACTATGTATCAATAAATAGTATAGCGTTATTTTACAGTGGAAAGGTATTAAGTCATTTAACCTTGTAATTATACCTGCTTTTTTCTTATTTTTTTACAAATTTCCTTTATATGTTTGTACCAAGTTAAGTGCTCATTTATTTCAATTCCTAGAAACTTTTTTTCATTTGTTCTACCTATAGTTTTATTGTCTAATTTCAATGTTTCCTCAATATCGATTTTTTTTGTTTATATTATGAAGTATATTTATTTTTGTCAGTATTTAAAATTAGACCATTTTCCTTAAACCATTTTCCCAAATTTAGTAATTTGTTTCTTGCCGTTTCATATAAATACTGTTTTTTGTTCTCCAAAAATCAATCCAATATCATCAGCCAATAGATTTATGTCACTATATAACTCTAATATAACGTTTATGTATAGAATGAAAAAGAGTGAGCCCAGTATTGACCTCTTGAGGGAGCCCATAATTATTTTGTCGTTCTTGTGATCGCCCCGGGCCGAAAAATATCTGGCTACGCCACTGAAGCAGATTATCAGATAAATCGTATTTAACAGTTCGATTATCTCGATTCCACATCGTTTTATAGATTTAGAGATTAGGGGAACAATAATTTTGATTTCGTTAGACTACGAAAAAAATAGATTCATGGCCTCATTTGATAAACTTTGATATTAAGCACATAGCATTTTTTACATCCGTGTTTAAGCTCAAACTAAAGTTTTGCGCGAGAGAGAAAAAGAGACCCCTGCTTGGAGTCGAACTTGGAACATTCGGTATGATCCGGGATGCCTTTACCTGCTAGACGACTGGAATACGCGAACGGTGCTCCTCTTTTTCGTATGTAAATTTTGTAAGATAGTATTTCACTTTTCAGCATTAACGTAACCACGTGCTGATCACCTGGCAATTGGTCAATATGTATAGGCTTATACAAAATTGTACTGTAATGGAAGCTTATGGCCCCACCTACCCTCTAGTTACGTCTATGATTTGAATTCAAATGTGCAATTATTTAGTAATAAAGAAAATGTTAAATGTTAAAAAAAAAAGGCAGATGAATAGGTAAATGAAAATTCTTTAATTTTGGTAATAACAGTTTTGAAGTGAACTGCTAAACGTTTTCGAGTCAAAAAATAAATTTGTACAGAATTTCTTTCAACTGCCGTAGATTCTCGTTATAACGAATATAAAAGTTATTATCCCGAAATTGAGACCAACCCGTTTTTCAAATGCCATTAAAAAATTGTACTAAAATTTCAGATTCAACAAAGTTAGTTTTTAGTAACGTTTTCACTCTTTAAAAATCATTATTTCTTTCTAGAAAACCTTATAAAAAGAAATTTACACTCTTTTGATGTCCTCGGTAGTATAGTGGTAAGTATCCCCGCCTGTCACGCGGGAGACCGGGGAGGGCACTTTTTTTTTTCCTTCAAGACATTGAAGATATAATACAAATTTCAAGCCTCCCCTCTTCCCCATTCATTATTTCCCCAACTAGTGTCCTGACTTTGCTACTTTATCTCACCCACAGAGTTACTCTATCTCACCCATTGGGAAAAATCTGTTGTGTTTCACGGCTGAAGACGTCTCCACAAATATGCGCTCCACTTGATTGCGCGGAGGAGTTAATCCTCCGCCCAATCAAGTTTCCAACCGACGTGATGGCAACACCGACCAACAGTATGGACATAAACAGAAGCCGCCATTCGCTCTGACGACGATAGCTGTTTAACGCTATCGAAATAGCTATCAGCAGTGTTATCGTGTTAATGATTTTATCGAACTGCACCATAAAAATTGAATTTTATTTGTTTTTTTTTTTTGCTTCTATCGATTAGTGCAGTGTGTCGCTATTAAACTGTTTATTATTTAATCTTTTACCCCTCTTTACTACTACAATTTCAGTTTTTATTTTAAGCTGTTTCTACTACTTTAATTTACTTGGTTTTATTACTTTATGTTATAGTACTTTACTACTTTAGATTTATCTAATTTAATATACATTTAAGTGTAGTATATTTATGTATATTACATTAGAAGGTACTACATGTCACAATCATACTACAATTTTGCTATATATATATATACGTATAATCAGACCACTAGCCAAAGAAGGACCGACTTTCAATTAAATGAAGTCAAAGTCAGGACACTAGTTGGGAAAAAAAAAAAGGATGAGGAAGAGGGGAGGCGTGAAAATTGTATTATATCTTCAATGTCTGTGAGAGAAAAAAAAAAAAACTTTTCCTCCCCGGCGGGGAATCGAACCCCGGTCTCCCGCGTGACAGGCGGGGATACTTACCACTATACTACCGAGGACATTAACGGCCTGTAGGTTTCCTTTTATAAGGATTTCTAGAATGAAATAATGATTATTAATAAGTGAAAATGTTATCAAAAACTGACTTCGTTGAATCTGAAATTTTAGTATAATTTTTTAATGACATTTAAAAAACGGATTGTCTCAATTTCGGGATAATAACTTTTTTTATATTTGTTATAACGAGAAGCTAAGGCAGTTGTAAAAAATTCTGTGCAAATTTATTTTTTGACTCGAAAACGTTTAGCAGTTCACTCCAATACTTGGTGACATTTTAAAAATTTTGATGTAACGTTTGGAACAACGCACAATTTGCAAAATTATTGGGGATGGGTATGCAAAAAGATATATTTTCAACATTTATTATATTTTGAACATTACAGTCAGTTGCGTTTCTAGGCTGGGGCCGGGGACCCTAGATATAACCACAGGATTTTATTATATTGATTGTACGTACGGGCGGCGCCCGTACCTATGGGCAGAAATTTGTGCTCCCAATTTTTTTTTTTTTTCTAGAACTGCTACTGATTACAGTATATGAAAAATTGCAATTTATTTCAAATTGTGATAAAATTGTTGAAGTTATATTTTATGGATTTTCTTTCAGAAATTTGGATATTTGATGAGAATATTGTAGGATTTCTAGGCTGATCCTCGAGCGTTGTTACCAAAATTAAAGAATTTTCATTTACATCTATCTGCCTATTTTTTTTCAATATTTTCTTTATTACTATATCATTCCATATTTGAGTTCAAATCATAGGCGTAACTAGAGGGTTGGTGGGGCCATAAGCTTCCGTTACAGTACACTTTTGTATAAACCAACACATATTGACCAATTGCAGTTGTGATCAACATGTGGTTGCGTTAACGCTGAAAAGGGTAATACTATCTTACAAAACTTATATACGAAAAAGAGGAACACCGTTCCCGTATTCCAGGGGGCTAGCAGGTAAGAGCACCTCGGTTCATACCGAATGTTCCAGGTTCGACTCCAAGCAGGGGTCTCTTTTTCTCTCTCGCACAAAAGCTTAGTTTGAACTTAAACATGGAAGTCAAAAATGCTATGCTGCTTAATATCAAAATTTCTTAAATGAGACCATAAATCTATTTTTTTCATAGTATAACGAAATCAAAATTATTGTTCCCCTAATCGTTAGATCTATAAAGCAACGTGAAATCGAGGCAATCACACTGTTAAATACGATTTATCCGATACTCTGCTTAAGTAGCGTAGCCAGATATTTTTCCGCCTGGGGTGAGTGACTGTCATTGCCGTAATTGTTGTGTCTGTCATCGTTTTTTGAAGGCTAATTTCCGCCCGGGGCGGCCGCCCCCTTCCACCCCTACGTACGCTACTTCTCTGCTGTAGTGTTTCTCAACCGTTACAGGGCTCTGACATCAATTACACTGGGCTGCGAGAGTTTCTCCTGAAATTTGACATTTCTGAATTCTAGGAATCTTTGATGAATAAATATTTTATCGTGAAAACATTCTAAGGAGAATAATAGTCGCGAATGTGTCGGAAAGCTCAGACCCTGAATACCTAAATAACACTTGTGCAGAAAATTCCAGTGATCAGGCTGAGTATTTTTAAATGTACGAGTATTTACGAATGATTGAGAATTTTCAGACATCGACTTTTTTAGCATCGCAGAAAGGGTTTACCTCTCATTATTACTGGTTATAAAAAGTGCCTGCTGACCCATTAATATAATATACGGTACATCCTCTGTTTTTAAAACTGAACAAACAAGCATCTGCGTTGCAAATTTCAGTGACCGATCGATAAATAAGTGTAACAACGAAGTGTATATTAATAAAAGGAGGATACTGATGTTCTTTATGATTATGCCATAATTAAATGTTTATACTTATGAGAGATTAATACATGAACTTTAAAAAAAATGGAAAGGTATTTACAAATACATTTTTCGGGCTTGGGCCCCAAACGCGGATACAAAGATCTTTCAAGGATGTGGGACGATTTGTTTCCGATTCCTATTTTTAGCCAAGTGTCCAGTACTTCTCATTTCACTCCTGACGCTGCTGTTCATCTCATCTGATAGTGCATAGTCATTTTACTATACCAGTACCTAACTTCTGTGGCAATATCTGTCTTGGTTCAAAAGTTAGTGGCCACATTCGGATTTTCCTAGCAACGCTGTACATGTTGTTGATTTATTATTGTATTTTATTAGTATTAATATTTTATCATAGCACATATTTTGAAACAAAAAAAAATAGTACGTATATACGCACCTTTAAGAAGGATATCATGTGTAGTAGATGGATTCGAAGAATCCTTGTTTTACTATGTGAACATATTGTGATAAATAAGTATAGTGTGATGTGTAAGTGTTTATTTGTTCGGATTACATTTTCTGCCCCGAAAATTTTTAAATTGTAGTAGTGCACTTAAAACATTCAGTAATTGCAGATTGTTTTCGCTTTCTGTCAGCACAATGTCGCCAAAAATCGTCAGGTGTGTTCAGAGATTCAGAGACACCCCAGAATCTGTTTCGGCATCACAAGCCTACGCACAGTTTACCATGCAGTGAAAGCATCTATCATACTAACAGGATTTTCGTTTGAAGTGCAGTGTTTTCAATGTCTTTGTCAGTAACAAAAAAATAATAATTGCTTTCCGACAAGTCCATTTCTGTTTTAGCAACTTTCTATCTTTTTTATTTTTTATTTTTTCGTCTGTGGAAAGACATTGATAGGAGAATTTTTTTTTTTGTTCATTTATCAGTGTATCAATTGCTTAATTTCTGTTATTTCAAAACTTTATTAGTTTTTTTATTTCATGTGATTAGACTTTCCATAATAACATTTGCAAGTTTGAGGCGTCCTCGGTAGTATAGTGGTAAGTATCCCCGCCTGTCACGGAAGAGACCGGAGTTCGATTCTCCGCCGGGGAGGACGAGTATTTTTTTATTTCTTCAAAGCATTGAAGGTGAATACGCAGTTTTCACGCATCTTTTCTTCCTTATTCATTCATTCATTTTTGAATGAATTTAAGCACCCCGGTCTCCAAAGCGTGACAGGCGGGGATACTTACCATTATACTACCGAGGACAAGAAACGAGAGTAAATTCCTTTTTATAAGATTTTCTGGGATGAAATAGTAATTATTAATAAGAAAAAAAAAGTTATCAAAAAATTACCATGTTAAATCTGAAATTTTAGTAGAATTTTTTACCGACATTTAAAAAACGGATTAATCTCAATATCGCGATAACAACTTTTACATTTGTTGTAACTAGAATCTATGACGGTTTTAAAGAAATTCTGTATAATTTTTTTTTTATTATTTTGACATGAAAACGTCTGGCTGTTCCACTCGTTACTGAATGACGTTTTAAAATCTTTACGTAACGTTTGCATCAATGAAGAATTTGCAAAATTGGCCGCAGTGAAGGTGGGGCACAAGCATATATTATATTATAATATAATACTTTCAACATTTACAGTAGTGGACAAAATTGTGGAAACCTTTTGAAAAAAGTTTATTTTAGAGGTTTGATGGCTAATAACACCACTTTTTTTTGTACCAATACTATAAAATTATATATCATTAGAAAGGTAATTTAATAAAGATTGTAATGCAATAACATTTGTTCAATTATCTGTATTCTATCAAAAGTTATAGCCAAATAACCAGAAAAAAGAAGCACAGCTTGCTTACATTTATATGAAGTAGCTTTCCTTCATTTGAATGTGGCCAATGAGCATGAGTGTTTACAGAGCCAATCAGGTGTCATCTTGTTTTGGCAATGAGCCAATCATGTTTTCTCTTGTTTTGGCAATGAGCCAACAGGTTACAGGACATTTATCAGTGTGTTCTGTAATTGCTATCAAGTTGGTTGTTTTTTTTTTGTGCTCTTTGATTTAGTGTGCTTGTAAAACGTAATAAAATTAAAGAAATGGCGCAAAGAGTTGACTGGTCACCTAGGAAGCGATGTAAAATAGTAATATTAAGTGAACAAGGCTACAGTTATGAAGAAATTAGAAGAAATATTGGGGGAAACTTAACTAAAGGTGGCATTTCTAAATTTTTGAAGAAGTATAAGGAGACTCAGTCATTACAAAACCAGACTGGTAAAGGCAGAAAAAGGTGCACAACAGCAAGTGATGATAGAAGAATTAAAAGACAGTGCCTAGGTGACAGGAAAAAATCATCTCTGTGTATACAAGGTGAAATGGCGCAATGCAATGTGAAGTTAAGTGCAAGGACTGTTCGGCGCAGACTGCATGAATGTGGTCTAAATGCAAGAATTCCACGAAAAAAGCCATTTTTGTCTGTCAAACAGAGGTTGAAAAGATTAAACTGGGCTAAAACCCATGTTAACTGGACAACGGAACAATGGGACAGTGTAATTTGGAGTGATGAGACCAAAATCTCACTGTTTGGTAGTGATGGCGTAAAATACGTATGGAGAAGAATTGGAGAAGATTTCCATCCTGAGTGCATTACACCTACCGTGAAACACCCAGTTAGTGTTATGATTTGGGGTTGTATAACATCAAGAGGTGTGGGCAGAATTTGCGTGATCAATGGGAATATAAATGCCCAAAGATACATAAATGAAATACTTGAGCCCAAGCTGCAGCCTTCTGCATGTGATCTTTTCCAAGATAATGAAGCATTTATATTTCAACAGGATTCAGCTCCATGTCATGTTGCTCGTGTGTGCAAAAAATGGTTTCAAGATCATCATATTCAACTGCTGGAATGGCCTGGAAATAGCCCAGACCTTAACCCCATCGAAAATCTATGGAGCCGGCTAAAGAAGCTTGTTAGTCGGAAGCAACCCAGCAATAAAACACAATTAACAGAAGCAATAATTCAATCTTGGTTTCATATTATAACAGCTGCAGAACTAAAGAACTTGGTTCACTCCATGGGAAAGCGTTGTAAGGCCGTAATTAAGGCTAAAGGTTACCCAACTAAGTATTAACTGGTATGGTGAACATTTTTGTATATCTCATTTTTTCTATGTATATCACCTTTCTTCTTTATGAATGCTGTTCTATTAAAATACGATTCATAAATGTTATTGCATTACAATCTTGATTAAATTACCTTTCCAATGATATATAATTTTATAGTATTGGTACAAAAAAAAGTGGTGTTATTAGCCATCAAACCTCTAAAATAATCTTTTTTCAAAGGGTTTCCACAATTTTGTCCACTACTGTATATCTTTCGAACATTACAGTCAGTGACGGTTCTAGGATAGGGCCAGGGGGTGATGGACCCGCCAGATATAACCGGATTTTATTATATTGCCTATGTGCACGGGCAGGAATTTGGGCCCCCCAAATTTTTTTGCCTTAAACCGCTACTGATTACAGTATATGTAAAATTGCAATTTATTTCAAATTGGGATAAAATTGCATATGTGTTAAAATCGTTGAACTTACATTTCATGATTTTTTTTCAGAAATCTAGTGTTTTGACGAGGATATTGTGGGACTACTGAGCTAATTCTCGATAGTTGTTACAAAAATGAAAGAATTTTCATTCACATTTATTATTCACATTTATTATTCACATTTATTACATACTATTTTTTTTTAATTATTAACGTTTTCTTTATTAATAATTCATTTCTTATTTAACTGATTTCAAATCATAGGCTTGACTAGGGGTGTGGATGGAAGCCATAAGCTTCAACTATAGTATAATTTTGTAAATACATATAGACCAATTGCCAATTGATCAACACGTGATTGCGTTAACCCTGAAAAGGGTAACAATATTTTACAAACCTTCATACGAAAAAGAGGAGCACCGTTCCCGTGTTCCGGTGGTCTAGCAGGTAAAGGCACTCCGATTCATACGGAGGGTACCAGGTTCAACTCCGAGTTGGGGTATCTTTCTATGTTTCGTACAAAACTTTAGTTTGAGCTTAAACGTAGATATCAATCCTGCTTAATATCAAAATTTATTAAACGAGACCATAAAAAATTTTTTTCGTATTCTAACGAAATCAAAATTATTTTTCTCCTAATTGTTAGATCTATAAAGCAATGTGAAATCGAGGCAATCGAACTGTTAAATACGATTTATCGAATACTCTGCTTCGGTGGCGTAGCCATGTATTTTGCCGCATGGGGCGAGTGATTGTCCTTGCCGTAATTTTTGTGTCTGCCATTGTTTTGTAAAGGCTAATTGCCGCCCCGAATTGTGGCTCCCGGGGCGGCCGCTCCCTATCTACGCTATTGCTCCGCTTTAGTGTTTCTGAACCGGAATTGGGCTTTGATATCAATTATACCGGGTCGCCAGAGATTCTCCTGGAATTTGACATTTCGGGATTCTAGGAACTTTTTTAGCCTATGCTCTACAAAAACTGGAAAGGCGCCTGCCCCCACCCCAATAAATTACGCCTATGCTTGCACCATCCTTATCACATAAGCTTGCACACTCTGATATGGTAAGCTGCTTTCTCCCCCTTGAGAAAAAGAATTAGCTTTAAGACCGCTATAACTATATAAATCGCCAATGGTCGATTACAACTCACCATTTTGCTTCAACTCACTGATCTGATATGTAGATTATATTTCCTATTTTCTTTTAGAGGATTATTCAGGATGATGTTGTGCTGACTAATTACCCCTTGATTTTTCTGTTGTGGTTTGAAGGATATCATGCTTCATATTTTCTGTGTTATCCAAGCATCAACTTTTTACTGGTTTGTGCATTGTTATGAAAAATTACGTTTGCATGGCTCTGAGCTTTTCAGCTGCAAACATTATACATAGCAGAGGGAGGAGGAGGATTGTGCAAGGGTTTCATTGGGAAGGGTGGCCGCCGGGGGCGGCGCTGTAATCCCAGACAGGACGCTTGAACAGCGTAATCAGCCGCCGAGGCGGCTGAGGGGGAGATGGATTGCCGATCAACACGGCATTCATAGATGCTACCCACTGGTAGCAGTGTGTACTGGCCAGAATAAAGAAGGGTTGCACTTTTTTAAAGAGTCATGAAAAAAGTTAAGCATTATCGCAAATGGCGATATTACTAATTGTGTGAAAAAACAGAACAAATTGGGGGGCAAAATTATGCATTTTCCTTTGCTCCAAATTATTATAGTTCATATCATTTATTATAGTCTCTGTCGTGCCTTGTTTTATTTTATCTAGTTAGACTTTATATAATAGGGTTGCAATCTCAAAATGTCAGTATAGTGGTGAGTATCCCCGCCTGTCACGCGGGACACCGGGGTTCGATTCCCCGCCGGGGAGGACGATTTTTTTTTTTTCCCTCCAAGACATTGAAAATGTATACAGTTTTCACGAATCATTTATTCCTTTTTTTGTTTTTAACTAGTGTCCTAATTTTGACTTTATTTACTTGAGAGTTAGTCCTTCTTTGACTAGAGGTCTGATTATATGCAGTCGAAACCGCATATATGCAAATGGATGCATCAACGAAGTCATTTATATATAAGCAGGTTTTACATAAAAGCGGTATTCTCTGAACTATAGCGTGCAAATAATTTGCTCATTAAATTTTTATTGAATTTTATTATTAAATTAGATATTCTTATTTCTAATTTTATAAATCATACACATTATTTATTTCAATATTTATAATGTACAGTACTATTACTTCATTCAAAAAAATAACAAGAAATAATGTAATACTTACATAAATTAGGATTGTGTTAGACTGGCAGTTGATAAGTAGGTTGTCCATTCACGATAGACTATCGCCAAGGTGTATTATTGAGAGGTAATAGACTGTTAAGGTATTAAGGTGTATTATTGAGAGATAATAGAGTGTTGAGAGATAATAGAGTGATGCTTGCTTAATCGAAATTTAAATCAACTGACAGTCTAACACAATAGAACTAAACCATTCCGCCTCCCTGATACGCACAGTGGCTAATTCAGTTTTAAATGCAGCTACTATTTTGACGCTTTAGGGCATAATCAAAGTTTTTAATTCTGCTTTTGCTGCCCGTTTTATATATTTCTGATCTTAGCGTTGTATAAAAATTTATCCGATAAAAAAAAACGCTTTTCTGATAAAAGAAAGCTTTCTGATAAAATGCTTAAAATTACTGAAATCCTTAAAATATGCACTTTTTTTTTGAAAATTCGCCATCATTGTGTATCTATGTACACTAATTTCAAGAAGGGCCAAAATATACAATTGCCAGTGGCGGATTTTTAAGTTGGAACACATGGCACAGGCATGAATACGGCATCAAAATGTTTAAACGTAACATTTTTCAAACTCGACGATGTTGAAAAAATAATGTTTCTTTTAATTATTGCCCTGTTTCCCCAATAGCGATATATATAGACTTAACACGCTTTTTGTATATACTAATAGTAAACGAATGAATAATAAAAAACTTGAACTAATAACGAAAAATTTCATGTAAGGATGCGTACGTGTATTTTTCCCAAATACGCAAAATATACACAAAATTATCAGAGGCTCCAGGATTCCATACTAAAATTATTGTGGATTCAAAAAATGTCTCGAATCCACGAAGTCGGAGACTATGGTAGCAATAATTTTGAGTTGTATCTTATTAGTTTGAATAATTATATGAAAAATCTCCTTTACATATCAAATGTTAAGAGTATGATATGCGTTTTTTTTAAACAAATATTCCTTTCTTAGTAAAGGAGGGAGGGGGCGGCAGTACAGGCTGTGCCTAAGGGCGGCAATTTTATAAATCTGGCTCTGACAATTGCATAGATATAATCAGACCTCTAGTCAAAGAAGGACCGACTTTCAAATAAATTAAGACAAAGTCAGGACACTAGTTGAAAAAAAAAAATATATATATATATATAAATGAGGAAGACGAAAGGTATGAAAACGGTACTATGTCTTCAGTGTCTGGAAAGAAAAAAAAAAAAAATCCACCTCCCCGGCGGGGAATCGAACCCCGGTCTCCCGCGTGACAGGCGGGGATACTCACCACTATACTACCGAGGACAGAACCGAGTAAATTCTATAAGGTTACAAAATTGTGTTGAAAGCTTAAAAGAAAGAAAATAGTCATTTAAACACGCGAGCAGATAGATGCTTTGACGATCCATTAATTTATTCACAATCAACTTTCGGCGCCGAATTTTAAGAATACGTTACAGTACTCTTGGTTTGTTGCAAAGTTAACAAACGAAAGAAGCGTTTTTGAAAATGTAAACGGTATTTGCTTTCCAGAGGATATAAGATGAAGAAAATCTAGTTGTTCGAGCAATTAATTTATAAAATGCTTACATCAGGCCCGTAGCCGGGGGAAGGGGGGTGGGGAGTAGGGCGGGCAATGCGCTCACTAGAATAATTTTTGCCCGTCCTAGCACAAACACTGCTATTTCGACTAGTTTTTTTGAGTTCCCCCTTCTTCATCAAAGAAAACAGAGAGTACACTGTATTCTTTGTCCACAATGTCGCCAAATTTGGCCTCCAGCCGACACCAACGGAGCCGTAAGTCCGGAAGTTCTTATAACGTAAGTCTTCATTATAGCAAACTTATTGCTGAAGCATAGTCGGGAGTCATTTACTTGCCGTGATAGCTGTAAGAGTTCGACGAATATTGATAACAGTGGTGTTGTGATTATAGATTGTTTGTAATTGTATGACTGAGAGAGAATGTGAGAACGGATGGTTTTGTCTTTCATTGAAATTCAATAGCGATTAGTCAATTTGAAAAATATGGATATGCGTTTATTTGTGCACAAGAAGCCTCGACTGGAGCGGGAAGCAGATAGGCCTAGTCTCGAAGACTGTATTGGTAATGAAAATATAACGTTAGATATACCTGCTACAAGCATTAGAGTGGAAGTTTTGGAAAGCTGTCTCATGCCAGGTGGATTACACCAGCAAACAGAATGCTTTGTCTATATATTGGTACAGAAGAGTCATTACTTGAAGTAGAGACTATTGTGGAATGAATATATTGTAAAAGTGTATGCAAAATTTGGTTTCCCATTAAAACTGAGAGAGCCTTCGTGCACATACGGTGCACAGCATCTTTGGGAAGTTGAAGTTATACACTATTCACGATATCTGAGGCTAAAAGAAAAGTTAAATTTCGTATTTAGTAAAAGAAAAGCTAAATATTTTCTAAACTAAAACGTGTTCAATGTTATATTAGTGGCAAAGGTGTGGAGTTAACGATATAAAAGTCAGCTGCTAAAGCAAAATTTTCTAAATGCTATACTATAACTTCAGTAGATTTGGAAAGGACTTTCTTAGCCAGTTAAATACTACTGAATGGTAACAGATGAAGTCTAACTACTTGATAAATGACTCGTAGAGAAAAGAAAGATGTCGACCGTCCGGTGGGACACGATTCTATAACCGTTTAATTGCCGATGAAATGCTCTACCTACTGAGCTTAGAGTTGTAAAAAACCCGGGAATTTTGGACACATTGGAAACTTTGAATATAGAAATGAAAATAGCTAGAATAAAGGAGGTAGTCCCGTCCGCGCCTTTCTTCCTATTGGTCGATTCGACACAATCGACCAATAGGAAGAAAGGTGTGGACGGGACATACGTCCTTTATTCTAGCTATCTTGGTTTCTATGCCCAAAGTTTCCAATGTGCCCAAATTTCTCTAGGTATTTTACAACTCTGACTGAGCTACGGCCAGCTATCAAACTCTCCCCTGTGAGCGAACATAAAGCTTTACGATATATAGTCCGTTCGCGCAGATCTGACGCCTGATATCGTTACCAGACGGGTTGTTCCATTGCAGTTTAGGGAAGGGAGTCTTGCCGTAACTGGTTTTTCCCGCGCCAAAAACCAGTTCTTCCAAGACGCCCTTGGGTAAACTATAATGGAACAACACATCTGGTAACGGGATCGGGCGTCAAGTCAGCGCGAACGAACTATACAGCTTAACATCAAGGAATTGTTCAGAATATTGAGACACTGTTTTTAAGGTACAGTAAAGTCCAGTCTCAACGGTGATCACATCAGACAGGTTCTACTAGGAGGTGGACTGCGCCGCCGGCTCCCGGTCGGTGCGCCCTCATGGGCAATTGGACCTGCGCCCTTCGATAATCCAAGGTATGTGCCCTTTGAGAAGACCCAGTCCACCCCTAGTTCTATTGTACATGGAAACGTTCATAGGCATAGAGTTATATGGGTCGGTGGGGCCCACGCTCCCCAATAATTTGAAATAAATTGCAATTTTACATATCCTGTAATCAGTAGCGGTTCTAGGCAATAAAATTTGGGTTGCACAAATTTCTGCCCATGGGCACGGGCGCCGCCCGTATGCATAGGCATATAATAAAATCCGGTTATATCTGGGGCCGCCACGGCACTCCGGCACCAGCCTAGAATCGCCACTGACTCTAATGTTCAAAATATAAGAAATGTTAAAAATATATGCTTGTGCCGCACCAATAATTTTGCAAATTCCACGTTGATGCAAACGGTACATCAAGATTTCTAAAATGTCAACCGGCATAAGAGTGAACTGCCAGACATTTTCACATCAAAAATTAAATTTGTACAGAATTTCTTGACAACTGCCGTAGATTCTCGTTACAGTGAATATGAAAGTTATTATCATGAAATTGAGACCAATCCGTTTTTTAAATGTCATTAAAAATTGTACTAAAATTTCAGATTCAACAGAATAAATTTTTTGATAACATTTTCTACCATATTAATAATTATTATTTCATTATAGAAATTCTTATAAAAATAAATTTAAACGTGTTTGCTGTCCTCGGTAGTATAGTGGTAAGTATCCCCGCCTGTCACGCGGGAGACCGGGGTTCGATTCCCCGCCGGGGAGGATGCGGTTTTTTTTTTTCTCTCCTTTCTTTGCTACTAGACATTGAAGATGTAATATATGTCTTTATTTTCTTCATTCATTCTTTCTATCTTTTTTTTTCTTTTCTTAACTACAGTCCTGCCTTTAGTGATGGACCAAACTGTTATTTTTGAATAACCTGTTCCAACCGGATAAGATTCCAATCACCGGTGACTGGAACGCATGCGTTGCTTCACAGGTTTTGGGAATTGAGGAACTTAACGATAACACATTTCAACGCTCAATCCGTAAGAACGTCGTGCCAACTCCATAAAAGTAATAAATCCTTTGAAGAAAAAAAAAAAAAAAATGCACACATACGGAATATAAAACTAAAGGGAAAAAATAAGGTTTTAAAATACTGAATTTTAGATATTTAAAAAAAATAAACAATATTAAAACTTCTGAAGAAAAGTTATGTATCCATTTTATATAAATCGAACACTACGCAGATTAAATCAAACAACAATGTCAATCAATCAACGTTTATTGGCGTAGTGATACCAACGCCGATGGTATGGCGTGATTAGATGGTGAAACGTTCGAAAGAAAATAAATATTTCTGCCTTCGGTGGGACCTGAACCCACGACCTTCCACTTGCCGGGCGGAGGCTCTACCCACTGAGCTACGAACGACAATATTTAATCTCTTTACGAACGTATATTACACGGTCGTGGGTTCAGGTCCCGCCGAAGGCAGAAATATTTATTTTCTTTCGAACGTTTCACCATCTAATCACGCCATACCATCGGCGTTGGTATCACTACGCCAATAAACGTTGATTGATTGACATTGTTGTTTGATTTAATCTGCGTAGTGTTCGATTTATATAAAATAAATACATATGCTGCAACGTGCATTTCGATCAATTTAATACCAGTCTCTTTGCAATTTGGTTTAAATAGTAGTCTATGTACTACACCATTCTGCGAAATAACTGGCAACAATATATATACGTTCGTAAAGAGATTATATATTGTCCTTCGTAGCTCAGTGGGTAGAGCCTCCGCCCGGCAAGTGGAAGGTCGTGGGTTCAGGTCCCACCGAAGGCAGAAATATTTATTTTCTTTCGAACGTTTCACCATCTAATCACGCCATACCATCGGCGTTGGTATCACTACGCCAATAAACGTTGATTGTTTGACATTGTTGTTTGATTGAAGAAAGTTTAAAACTAATGCAACGTAATGAATGAAATACAACAAAAAATATTGATGATGTTGTAAATTAATTGGTAAAGCATACTGAAAGATTAAAATATCGAACTAATTAAACAGGATAATGATACAAAATGTGTATTCTCAGCTGATGTAGTTATACACATGTATGTATTCAGAATTTTTCATGTGTAAAGCTCAGTAATGTAAAAATATTAATACTTGTACTAATTAATATACATGGATAAAAAATCTATTCCATTAAATATGAATTGGCATTTAGGAACAATAATCTTTCGGCGTGAAGAGGCTCCAACCGATTTCTCCCATCGGTTAAAATGTTACCAGCCTTTAAGAAAATTCTTTCGCAAGGCACTCATGTTGCCATAAAGTTGAATTTCCTTTTCGCTAACTCTGATAGATTTGGGTAGATCAGAGAATGGGATCTCCACCATGACAAAGGGTCATGATTCCGCGGCAAGTTAATTTTTTTTTTAATTATCGTCTAGATAGCGATTGATTTCGCTAGTTGCTATTGAAGTAGGAATACCTATATAATCACATATTAACTGAATTTAAACTTTAAGTAAATTAAATAAAAATAAATCAATTAAAACAATAATTAAATAAACTGATTAAAACAATTAGTTAATTAAAACAATATTTGGTTAATTAAAATAATATTTGGTTAACTATAATAATAATAATAATATAACCTCTTGTAATATCAGATATTAAATGGGTAATTAGTGCCTAAGCCCTTGTGTCAGCTAGACAACTATGCCGGATGTTGTGATAGCCCGTTATCTCAGCGCGTTTCCTGTGTGATGGAAACGGAGGAATATGTTCCTAGAACAGCGATTTCTCGTTCACTGGTGATTTGTAGCTGTTATTTCAAGTAACTCCTATCCCTAATCACCGGTGATATGAAATAACAGCTGTTCTTTGAGAACAGGGGTTTCAGAGGAGCATACCGTTCCTGGAACAGTGATCAGTCGGTAACAGGTGATTTTTAACAGTTACCTTAAATAACTCCCATCTCTACCTGCCTTTGGTTTTATTTAATTGAGAGTCGGCCCTTCTTTGACTAGAGGTGTGTTTACATATATAATTGCATATTTTTTGGCCCTTTTTGAGATTAAACTGTATCATGTATGTATTGTATTAATTGTGTAACTATTATTGTATATTATCTTATTGTATATTGACGATTAAAGTAATTTTAAGAACTTTATCGGAAAAAATTCTCTTATTGGAAAAATTTCCACACAACGCTAAGATTATAAATATATATAAAAATGGCAACAAAAGCAGAACAAGCATGTGAAAGAAAATTGCCTAAGGTCGATATTTAAATTTAGCAGGTTTCAATTACGGGAAAGTTCAATTATTACGTATGAACCTTTGGGGAGAGGCGTTGCTGTTGTGCTTATTTTCTCAAGTTAATCAATGTTAATTTTTGCTTAACAGAGTTGTGTTTGTGGGAAGGGGGTAAAAATGGCCAAAATATTGCTTACGTAATACTTGAAAACTCCATAACGTTATTTCGCTCGCTAATCTGCAACTTTCTAAATCGTCGCTCTAATTCACCACTCTCTAATTCTCAAGTAACTCGGTAGGTTTTCAGCATTAACAATAACCATCATTATTGCATTTACAGAAGACCCTTGCCCTTTCATTGCGTACAGACAGAAAAACCAAAAGCAATAGCGGGTTCAATATCTATTGAAACCTGCTCATTAACAACTTCGATTATATCGTAAAGCTTCAAAAAAAAAATAGCTGCATTTAAAACTGAATTAGCCACTATCCATATCATGGAGATGTATCAAGTGACCTAACAGTGAGTGCCCCCACCGATTTTGATGAAATTTTCTTGATGAAAGTAGGGCCGAAATAAGGAAATATGTGTTTCGGCATTCGTGGTAATGCGGCTTATTTTCGGAGATACGAATTTTTAAAAATGTTGCATACTATATATCAGCTTAAAACGTAACGCCTTTGGCAAGCCAATTAGTAGCTTGGGCGGTAAGTTGTTAGTTCTTCACGCCGTGCTTTTGTGTTCGATGCCCGGGGAAATCATTTTTTTTTTTTAATGTATCCTTTTTATGTATTTATTTATGTATTTTTATTAGTAAAAATACTTTGCTTACAATCGGATTTTGTTCATAAACTTACTTTAATAAAATTCGTATTTATGTAGTTATATGTTAATTGTATGCTTATTGGCAGTGATAATTTCTACTCGAATTTTAATTGTTGATTATTAAAAAGCTGAAAAGTAGAAAAAGTTTTGGTGTAGCCATCCAGCCTGTTATGTAGTTAAGTAGATCCAGCACACTTTAATAATGTTTTTACAAATGACGACGGCACCTGTTCTTCTACTGTTGAAGTAATTCCACCTCATTGTACCCCATACTGTCAACCTCGTGATGTGTACTTCTTCCGTCAAGTAAAAAATTTCATTAAAAGGTTACAAAATTGTGTTGAAAGCTTACAAAAAAATAGTCATTTAAACATGCGAGCAGATAGATGCTTTGAAGATCCATTCACTTATTGACAATCAACTTTCGGCGCCAACTTTCAAGAATACATTACAGTACTCTTGGTTTGTTGCAAACTTGACAAATGGAAGAAACGTTTTTGAAAATGTAGATGGTATTTGTTTTCCAGATGATATTAGACAAAGAAAATCAGTTGTTCGAACAATTCATTTATAAAATGCTCACGTTGTAGAATTTTTTTATGTTTTTATTGATAATTATCATCCAAAACTGTGTACCAGTATACAATTCCAGCCACCTGCTCGTGGTGAATTCTGGGTTATTCTGCCATAATTTTGGCAAAATAAGCATTGGATGCGCAAATACCCAAGGACATTGACGATCCATTGATTGATACTTCATTCTTTTATACTTTAGTTTTAATCCTAAAAAAATTCTATGCTGTTATTATAGAAAAAGAGATGTTTAATAAAAATTCTACATCAAAGGGTTAAAATATTGCAAATAATACAAATTTCACCGGCCTAGCGGACGACTTAAATATGATACGATTATCAGAATATTTGTTTCCACAAACAAACGGTCTTTCTATGCAGATATTTCCACTACAGGCGGTTAAAAATTGTGTTACGTAAAAAAATAAAAAAATAAAAAGTGTTGAATTTTACATATTTGGAAAAACTTCAAAGGCCTGGCGGGGGGGCCTAAATCTATTTTAATTTAAAAAAAAATTGCAAACATTTGAAACCAATACGCTTTTCCCACCACAGACGATTTCGATTAAAAAAAAAAAAAAAAAATCGACCCACCCCATTAGCTAAGGGGTTGGGGGTTGTAACCCCCATTGCAATGAAATTTTGTATATTTAACATAGGAATATATGAGTTGTAGCTCTGTAGACCCCCCTTATTGAGCCTATATAACTTCCTACTTATGAACTTTCTGCCTATGCCTATGATTTAGGAATGTTCTACTGTATTATTTCTCGGGGTTTAGAGCTGAGTAGATAAAGGTACTCGGGTTCATACAGAGGGTCGTTGGTTCGATACTACTTCTGGTTGTGTGGGGGGGGGGTCCCATTTTCTTTAAAAAAAATTGTTGAGCTAAAACGTTTGTTTCAAAATTATTATCAATTGTGATACACTGTAATAAAAGATATACTGTATAAAGCATATAATTTTGTGTATATTATATTTTGTTAATGTGCTTAAGCTTTTGATACTCTTCTTTCATGTGGCCCATACTAGAACCGCTATTTTATGTAGAGAAAAAATAAAAAAAACATGCCTTACATTCAGGCCAGATTTGAACCCGCGATCTTTAGATTTGATTACAGTAAGAATGCGGACGTGGTGCGTACTATCTCTCCATCTAAAAGACTAGTATGTAAGTGGAGTGTTCAAACCTCAATGGTATAGTAAAGATGAAATGACACACTGCGCAAAATATTAACACATTAACACAGTTAAAATAAATACGATGGTTTATAGCTATTTCGGAAGCGCGTTTAGGCTTCCTTCCTCCAAATCCTAGTTGCACTAACGTGGTCCAAGTGCTGAGAAGTCTGTCGATGCCAAATTGGTAGTCGAAAATTAGTTCGGGTAAAGGGCCCCGACAATTGCTTCCATCCTCCGTAAATTTAATTTCAAGGTCACTTTTACTCCAATCAATAAACTCGGTTATTCCAAACTCAAGGATATTATTCCTGATTGCAATTATTTTGGAATTTACTCCATTCCATGCCAGTGTAATCGTGTTTATATTGGTCAAACACGTCGGGCCCTTCGATTTCGGCTTAAAGAGCATGAAGCCTACGTGCGTAAACAACAACTGGAAAAATCTGCTTTGGCCAAACACGCCTGGGAAGCTGGCCACAAATTTTCTTTCGACAAGGCCCATCTAATAGAGAAAGTTTCTTCACCAGCCGACCTCAATTTCTTTGAAGCCTTCCATATTCTTTCGCATTCCTCTTCTACTGTTAACGATCAGCTTCCGTTCAATTCCATGTCCTCTATTTGGAGAAACTTCATTCGTCCCATAGCAAAAGACGCGGCTACGGACCCACAACTGGTTTACCCGAACTAATTTTGGACTAGCAATTTGGCATCGATAGTTTTTCTAGCACGTGTGTCACATTAGTGTAACTAGGGTTCTGAAGAAGGAAGCCTAAACGCGCTTCCGAAATAGCTATAAACCATCGTATTTATTTTAACTGTGTTAATGTGTTTAATTTTATTTAACATCAATGGTAGTTGAATTATCCCTACACGCCCTTTGTTTATTAAGGGGGAATTCTCACGACGGTCATCACACATTTATACTCAGCTAGTTAATGATAAAATCCATTTGTTCAAGACGCAGAATATTTGTTTTTCAAGCAAGTGGGAAAAAAAAATATTCACGTAAATATTGCGTATACTTAGAATTTGAAGTGCATATAATTCTGGCTCTATTCATAACTGATCCCGAAAAGCTGGGTAACTTTACCCCCAATAAATCACATGGGGAGGTAGGTACGCATTCATTTTTCAATAAAATGAAATTTTAAATAAATTTTAATTTCGCTTACTTACAGATCGTTAAAATAAAACCAAGAATATATATTGGGCATTTATACTTTTAAAGGGGTATGGAGTACGCTAAAAAAAAAAAAAGTCCTGTGGGATGTTATAACAAATGAATTTCACCGACTATGGAAGGATAGAAAGGGCAGGGCCCGATTAACGTACGGGGCCACCCATATCATTGGGGTCCCCAAATTTTGTATATGATCTTTTTTTTTTTAGCAAGTTTAAAATGGCTTTAAACTATTGACTGTGTGAATAATATATATATAACAAGAGTTTGCATTTGTTACTTATTGAATATCTTTGTTGCGAATACGTAGGGAGGGGACACGAATAATTACTAGGCCCTGGGCCCCACTTTGGTTTGATTGGGCCCTGAGAAAGGGTGTGAATATAGAAATTATGGGCATATGAAAGCATGTTGTATATTATGTTACCTTGCTGTTCTATGCCCGTCTTAAAAGAACATTGTAATGCAGACAACTAACGCTTGTCTAAACGAATTAGAAATTTGTATACAAAAAGACAAACGGATGGTTGGTTGGTATTTTTATGGCGCAAGGACAAGCCAGAAAACCAAAGGATAATCTTAAAACGCGAATACAATGTACGGCTCTTCTACTAAAGTATCGTTTTGAGGGTTACACATTGGCGTAACTAGGGTGGCGGCTTAGTCCCATATAAAAAAAAGGAAGGGCAGCTAAGGTCATGGTCATGCTGGGAATAAGTGCGGAAGATCCTATGGAACCAAACCTCGCACTGCAGTGGGCAAAATAAGGGCACGCTTTCGCTACCATTGGAACCAAATTCGGATAGATGATACGTAGATGAAAGCATTAAATCTACGCCACACATGGGCTGCGTTGTAATCAGCCAAATGCATCAGGAAATCATTTAGAATGCTTCCAGTAAAATGCTAATAGATCCATTCGAAGTGATTTACTGACGAAAGCTTTCGTCTGCTTGAAACGCGTCGAATTCCACTGTCACGAGCAAACTACTCGTGGAAGTTTTTTTTATCAATTGAAAATAATAAAAGGGGTTAAAAAAATAATTAGAAACAAGAGTGAAGGATGCTAGAAGAGTCATTAGTAATTGTAAATTACAAACTAACGGCATAATTACATATTAAAAACGGCAATAAAAACTAGATTTGCAAAACATTGTTTTCAGTTACTTTATTGCTGAATTGCACACAATTAACATAACCGTGACATAAGTTAATAATATAATTTCTGATAAATCATGTTGCTTTTGTGTGGACTGCCATCAGTCGGGCACATATCGTTTGGTTGCCCTATGTTCGAGGGGAGACCAGAAGCCATTAAATGATTATTTGTATTCATGATTATTGAAATGTTCAGTGAAGGCGTAAGAATCTTCCTGTTTTATTAAAAAAGTTATAGGAAAACCCAAACTGAAGCAGCGAAAAGGCCAAACTTGTCTATTAGCAGTAAAATTTTATACAAATTCGTGGTGATGGTTACATCGAACTTGCTGTTCCACCGTAATTCTAACTTACCAGAAATAAAATGTCTGTTGCTTTGTACAATTGTGGCGGCACGTAACAGCGTAATTACTAAAAAACAAACACGGTGTCTAAAAGTCTATAAAGAGAACTCCTGAAAGCAGGAAAACGGGATATAATTTTACAATAAACTGTAACCGAGGAACTTCAAAATTGTAGTAGTATAAAAACAACAATCTCCGCAACTCGTTAAACATATAAGGCACACCTCTCTCAAATTTATTCAAAATCATTTGGAGTAATTCCAATTATGAAAACGTTTTGATAAGTACATGCTCATTTGATACTTAAGATTTTAAGAGTTCTACAAATTCATGTCTTGGTCGCTTTCCATTAAATAAACTGACAGGTAGAACATGCAGGGAAACGTGGTATAATCTGGCTTTAATAGCATGTGAATAAACGAAGCTAGAGATCTGCTTGGCCGTAATATATATCCTAAATATACTTGGAGACTTATTCAGCTGTAATAGCATAAACAAATCCAGGGTCTTGCTTGGCTACAATAGCAGAAACAAATCTAGAGACTCGTTTGGTAATAACAGGATAAGCAAATCTGGAGATATGTTTGGCAATACAGGGTGAAGAAAGCTAAATACCTGTTTAGCTGTACTAGCATAAATAAGTCTAGAGGCTTGTTTAGCTACAATAGCATAGACAGATCTGGAGACTTGTTTAGCAGCAACTGGGCAAGGAAATCTGAGCACTTGTTTAGTTGTAATAGCATAAACAAATCCATAGGCTTGTTTGGCTACAACAGTATAAACAAATCTAGACACCTGTTTAGCATAAGTAAGTCTAAAGGCTTGTTTGGTTACAATAGTGCAAATAAACAAATCTGCAGATTTGTTTGTCTATAATAGCATGAACAAATTTGAATGCTTGTTTGGTTACAGTAGCATTAATGAATCTGGAGGCTTACTTGGCTATAATATAGATCATAAACAAACCTAAAGACCTGTTTGGTTATAATAGTATAAACAAAGCTAGAGAGTTTTGGGCAATTGTAGAGTGAATATAGCTGAAGACCTGTTTGGCTATCAAATAATACAGACCAAGAAATCGCTTGGCTGAAGTAGCCCAAAGGAATTTGAAACCTGCTTCACTTACTCATAATAGCTCAGAAAAATCTGAAACCTATATTGGTTTTAATAGAGCAAATAAATGTGGAACTTGTTTGGCTATAATAGTACAAATAAACACTGTACATAATTGCTTTGTAACAAGCACTCTATAATACATAAAATGTTCAACCTTCACTATATACAATCAACTTTGATTCTCATACCAGGGAATCAATACGCTTCCGAAGGTTGTGAGAGAAGTTTTTAAATGTTTCTTCCGGTGAAGATTTTGGTGTCTCAGCAACTGGTGACATGCAAGAGGAATTGGATGGTACCTTTTTCTGCGGCCAAGTTTTTGAGTTCTTCCTCCGCCTGTCATCAAAGCTGATTTTGTCACTGCTGGCTTGAATTATACTACAGACCATTACTTTACATTCGCGACATACAGGCATCAGCGGTCCTTTGTTCTTATCGGCCTCTTCTCTTTTTCGTACACTCTCAGAGTTCTGGACAGTTTTTGATCGGTGAAGCGGAGGTCTTCTTCTTACAGGCGTGAAGTTTGGTGATTTTGTCCCTGATGGTGGTGGTTGGATAATATCCAGCGATTCAGAATGCCGAACCTTTTGTTGATTAGGCAACGAGGTGGGATTTGCAATCGTTGTCTGTCTGGGAAGCTTGGGTGTTGATGGCTTTTCATTCGCAGTAGGGCTATAACAAACGAAAAGAAAAGGAAATGATCTTTATATTTAAAAAAAGTTATGTATATCTGAAATGTATTAATTTTACTATATTGTTTCAAGTGAATATTTAAGCACATATATATATATATACCTTCCAAATGTAAACACATCTGATAATTTCCAGGACATGTGACTAGATTCTTCTTCAGGAGGAGGGCTGGGTGTAGGGCTTAAAGTATAAACAGGAATCCTTGCAAAATGCTCAGTAGGAATACGCATCTACAATAAAAAAAAATATAGCAGTTAACATGTGTGTGAGAGCGTACAGATTAAAATATTTTACAATTAAAATATTATAACGTTAATATCAACAGATCTTAAAATATGGTTGTTTCCATTCTACATCCCAAAATGGGACAACAGATTATTTAAAATAAAACTGATGCTGTTTAGCGTAATTACTAAACCATGATACATTAACAACCACTATGATCACCATTATGACTATACCATATTATCCATTACATTCACATGACTGTATGTGTGTGTGTACACACATACACATATATACAGAGAGTGTTTGCACATTTTTAGAATGATTTCGGAGTCATTTTTTTAATGTTTAAAATGTAAAGATTATTTTTTTAAATATTCCATCTGATAACCTTGTTTCTGAGCTGTAAGTGTGCATCGTACTTTCAACGATAGAAGGGTTTTTTGCAACATTTCCAGAGGTACTGCTTGCCATTCCTGTTCCACAACTTTCCAAAGTCCATCAATGGTAGTAGGTTTGCGCTTAGAGAGAGCTCTTTTCAGCGGACCAAAGGCACAATAGTTCATAGGAGAAACAACAGGGGACTTCTCAGGAATATGTTGAAAAGGCAGACTCTATATATATGCAATAGCTGTATTAATTTTCATTTTTTCAAGAAATGCAGTGGTAGTTTTTGAGGTATGACTACGGCTTTGTCTTGATGCAGTTTCACACACTGAAAATCATTGGGCCTTCTGTAAATATTGGATATAAAGCATTTTCCTGATAAGATGATGAGTTGATTTTAACCTTTTTTTCCACTTTTTTATTTTTAATTTCCCATTGTAAGAGAAACCTGCGACAATCATAAAGCCTTTACTGAAGCTTTCTTTGCATTCTCGGAACCAAGTTTGGACATTTTTTTCTCCACGCTTACGATAGTAAATGGACCTTTTTTTTTGTTACAATTATTTAGGTAAACCCATGCTTCATCAAGGGTAACAACGTATTTCCATTTATCTCCTGATAAGTAATTTTCATACAGGATTCTGCAACATGTCTTGCGTTGAACCACATGTCTCGACAAAAGACGGTGAAGATTATGTTTTTTAGCTTTTTTAAGTTATAAATCTTGGTTTATTATTTTATTTACTGTTGCTACAGAAGTTCTTAAAGAGTTTGCAATTGATTTCTGCGTCGGGGGATTTTCTCTTGTTACCAGTGATCTCACTTTAGAAATATTTGCAACAGTACATACCTCGTTCGGGTATTCATTTGGAGTCCTCTTTTTATGTAGAAGTTCTGATTGACGGTCTTTCCCTTTTCAATTAATAATGTTGCTTATTTTGCACTTAGAAATCTTTATACCATGCGTTTCACAACGTTTTTTAATAATGGAATAAGAATATTTCTCTTCGGAAAGCGCAAAAACGTATCCTTCGACCCACAGCTTGTTTACAGGCGCCATTTTGAATGAAAAATGAATTTGAAAGTAGCAGACGATAATCTTAATTTGAAATAATAACGTGTTGCCAGATCCATTTTCCCACAAAATATTTTCATTTTTTAATCATCTATTGAAATCGTTCTAAAGATGTGTAAACACCCTCTTTGTGCGTGTGTGTATATATACACACACAGTGTTAAGGTATTATTACCCTCCGCAGGGATAACACAATTGCCAAATATGGTCAACACAAGAAAGCCTCCGGGGCGAGAATTTTGTGAGTTTTCGTGGGGGAATTTATTATACTATAATTTTTGCCACCCACGTTTTAATTACAGCTCAAACTAGAGCTTGTGTAATTTTGGAGAAAAAGAGACGCTTTCCCCATCCTGGATTCGAACCAGGGTCCCTCCGTTTAGCCCGGAGTGTCTTGGACCGCTAGACGAATGAGGCCATAGACAGATAATTTCTCATTCGTCCTCTGGCCCGATATACATAGATCGTTCTGTGCACGACTATGTATATCGGGCCAGAGCTGAACAAAATACTTAGAAATATGTATTTTCGATAAAAAAATACAGAGAGCACCTTGATCTAACAAGGATTTAAAAGTAAAAAAACTAAGTTTTATCCCTGGTCATAATAGTAAAAAAATTAATTAATTAGAAAAAATAATCATCGTTAGGGGGGAGCAGGAGACCGCCTAGGGCGGCAAAATGGCGTAAAAAATTAATTTTAAATCAAACAAAGAAAAAAATTGGCAAAATGCGGAGAAAAAATGAAAAAGAGGCAAAATTAAAACGTACAATATTTATTTTTTCCAGTTGGTCAAGATACTGTGGACTAAACGCGGGGACCCTGGTTCGAGTCCAAGATGAGGACGACGTCTCTTTTTCTCCAAATATAGAAAAATCTCTAGTTTGAGCTAAATATACGTGGGTGGCAAACATTATTGTATAATAAATTCCCCCACGAAAAACTCACAAAAATCTCGCCCCGGAGGCTTTTCTATGTTGACCATTATTTGGCAATTGTGTTATCCCTGTGAAGGGTAATAATATTAACAAACAGTTATTTCGACACTGGCGTAAGGTTTAAAAAACACGACGTTTCGGGAGCCAACTGCTCCCTTTGTCAAGTGAAGGTAGAATTTGCCTTC
>QLNU02014802.1:122823476-122835633 GCA_006491805.2 Dysdera silvatica | reverse complement strand
ATTGAGATCAGCTGGCCAAGGTAAATATGAATCAGCAATTTCTAGCTCAATGTTGTCTACTTGTATTTTTGTTTCCTCTACGAAATTATTGAACATGATCTTAGTTTTTTGTAGGTTCATCTTCAGTCCAACTTCTTTACTTCTAGTTGAGAGCTCCTGTACCATGTCTTGGAGTTCTGATGGGTTCGTTGAAAAAATAACAATGTCATCAGCAAACCGCAAATGATTTAAATATTCACCATTTATTTTTATTCCCTTGTTATTCCAATTTATCTGCTGAAAAATCATCTGTAAAGCTGAAGTAAAAAGTTTTGGAGAAATGGTATCTCCCTGCCTCACACCTTTGCCAAGTTTGATAGTTTTGGTATCTTTATGTAACCGAAATTTTGCACTTGCATTTTTATACACACATTTCACCATGTCAATGTACACATCCTCAATGTCTGTTGATCTTAAAGAGTTGATGACTGCTGATGTTTTAATAGAGTCAAAGGCCTTCTCATAGTCAATAAATGCCACACACAATGGAAGTTCATATTCATGTGTTCTTTCAATTAATTCTCTTAATACTTGAATATGGTCCACTGTACTGAATCCACTTCGAAATCCAGCTTGTTCTCTTGGTTGAGCTGCATCTAATTTTTTCTGCAGGCGATGTGTTAGCACTTTTGTGAAGATTTTATAAATAGCAGGTAACAAGCTAATTGGTCGGTAATTTTTCAAATCCTCTTTATCACCTTTTTTATGCAAAAGAATTACTGTTGCAGAATCCCATTGGTTTGGTATGTTACCGCTGTTAAGACATTTGGTAAAGAATTTTGCAAGTATGTCTTCTACATATTCTCCAGCTTCTTTTAGGATATCTAATGTAATACCATCATCACCAGGGGCTCTTCCTTTCTTCATACTTTTTATTGCAAATGAAACTTCTTCTTTTAAGATTTTAGGAGCTGTTCCTTCGACTATCTCAGAGTATATATATATATATATATATATATATATATATATATATGAATCTCACTAAAAAGCGCCGCGGAAAAAAGCGCCGACGGAAAAATGCGCCGCGGAAAAAAGGGCCGACGAAAGAGTAGATGCATGTGAAATGATAGTGCGATCGTGATTATAGTACCAGCGTTAGGCCTTATAATGCGAGTGTTAGGCCTAACAAGAAGCAATGTGCAAGCGAGCATACATATGTGTGTGACATCTAAAAATACAGGTATAATGTTAGTTAGTGGCATTCTTTCTCGTTTTCAACTCATAGTAACTTACTATAGGTGTAAAAATAATGGAATAGACCCCCGGATAGGGGTGGGGGAGGCAGACATTGTTTCCAGCCCGTTCGTCTTCCAATTGGCACCACCCTGCCCCCATCAACGTTCTGTGCACGATTATGTATATCGGGACAGAGCTGAGCAAAATACTTAGAAATATGTATTTTCGATAAAAAATGCAGAGAGCACCTTGATCTAACAAGGATTTAAAAGTAAACAAACTAAGTTTTATCCCTGGTCATAATAGTAAAAAAATTAATTAATTAGAAAAAATAATCATCGTTGGGGTGGATCAGGAGACCGCCTAGGGCGGCAAAATGGCGTAAAAAATTAATTTTTAATCAAACAAAGAAAAAATTGAGCAAATGGGGAGAAAAAATGAAAAAGAGGAAAAATTAAAACGTACAATATTTATTTTTTCCAGTTGGTCAAGATACTGTGGACTAAACGCGGGAACCCTGGTTCGAATCCAGAATGAGGATGGTGCCTCTTTTTCTCCAAATATAAAAAAAGCTCTAGTTTGAGCTACATAAACGTGGGTGGCAAAAGTTATTGTATAATAAATTCCCCCACGAAGAACTCATAAAAATCTCGCCCCGAAGGATTTTCTGTGTTGACCATTATTTGGCAATTGTGTTGTCCCTGTGAAGGGTAATAATATTAACAAACAGTTATTTTGACACTGGCGTAAGGTTTAAAAAACACGACGTTTCGGGAGCCAACTGCTCCCTTTGTCAAGTGAAGGCATAAATTCTGTCTTCACTTGACAAAGGGAGCAGTTGGCTTCCGAAATGTCGTGTTTTTAAACCTTACGCCAGTGTCAAAATAACTGTTTGTTATGGAATCTCCTGGTGAAACTCTGTATTGTTTCGTTGGTAATAATATTAATATCTTACATCCTCATATACGGAGAAAAATGCGTTTGTTCTTATCTACATTCGTCTAGTAGGTCAAGACACCGCGTGCTCAATGCGGGGACCCTGGTTCGAATCCAGGATGAGGACCGCGCCTCTTTTTCTCCAAATATAAAAAAAGCTCTAGTTTGAGCTATATGAACGTGGGTGGCAAGAATTGTATAATAAATTCCCCCACGAAAAACTCACAAAAATTTCGGCCCGGAGGCTTTTCTGTGTTGACCATTATTTGGCAATTGTGTTATCCCTGTGAAGGGTAATAATATCTTACATTACAGTGTATGTAAAATCACAATTTCAGATTATTGGGGGCTCGGGCCCCACGGGCCCATATAACTCTACGCCTATGATTGTTGCACCGCTGGACGTGGGTGGTGATAGTTGAGAGGGAGGGAGATATAGGCAAAAGAGAGTGATTTGGTAGTAAAAGGGTGGGGGCGGTATTTTTTAATTCTCGCCTAGAGCGACAAAACACTTAGAAACGGCTCTGCGCCCGCTAAAACCACTTAACACTCCTTTCCACCAGCCCAATATCGAAACACTTCCCCCACGCATGTATATTTTATTTTAAGAAAATACTGATATACTTAAAAAAATTAAATGTTAAATGGTTTTGAAGTAAGATGCATTTAAGGTCAGTATATTCAAATGTATTTAAAATCGCCTTGTTTTAATTTGTGCAAATTTTTCATTGGCAGTATCGAAATCTACATTAAAATCTTTCTCAAACAGTAGCGTAGCAATTCAAAACGAGGAGGGGACTCTTAGCTTTAATGACGATTATGTGATGCGGCCTTAGAGGAAATAACGTGGTTTGATATCCACAATGCGGGGTTTGAACTCCCTTAGCCCATCCCTTGCCTACTCCATTGGTCTCAATTGATACTGTTGCCAGGTTACTTAGTATTTCTTGACTCATTGCACATCTTCGATAGGTTTTAATTAATTTCAGTTTTGAAAACCAAATGTAATTGTTTTCGAATATGGGCAATTGAAAGGACTATTTGTAATAATCAAAATGCCAATATATTTATTAATTTTTTATAACTACTATAGGCAATTGGTAATCGATTAAAATGCACTAAATAAGCAAATAAATAGATTATATTCACTAGGTTTATTTTAATGAGGATATGCTATGAACATCGCTACCCCTTGGATATACATATATGATGTTAACCATACAACGTTTCTCAAAAAATTTAGCTACATGGTTTTTATTTATTTACAATTTTTAATTAGTTAAAAGCAGTTATTGAAAAAACACAACAATTTTTGATCTTTTCAGAATAAAAATGTTCACCGATTAATGACGATAACAATTTACTCTCATTCATGACGAATTTTTAAAAATTCTAAAAAAAAAATCACATTTGTGTAAAAATTAAATTACGAAAATGATGGTACGTATTAGGGTGCTCAATGCAATTTTTAAACTGCTTAAAAATATTTGTAAAAATACATACAGTCAAACCAGAGGAGGACTGAATCTTCTTAAAGGGCGCACACCTTGGATTTTCGGAGGGCGCGAGTCCTATCGCCCATGTGGGTGCACTGGCCCTGTCCGCCCCTGACGACAAATAGAAAAAGCGACTCAAAGGATATCAGCAAAGTAGAGATTATGTCGAGAACTTGTTTGAGAGTTAAATGAAGAGAAAGTTTATTAGAAAATTCTAAATTATTTTATTTTTATTTATTTTATTAAAGGACGTGACTCAAACACATTTTTTATATTGATCCAAAACTTATTCACATTATCTTGCTTTGTTCTGCAGAAGGAGTGTTTTTCACCAATCTCATTCTCACCTAAGACTCAAAGGGGTAACTAGGAGAGAAATTTCGACTTAGAGCTTGAAAAACAACGCATAAACGAAGCTAATAAGAAATGAGCCATATAAAAGAAATATTTTACTATTAAAATATATAGGAATGAATCGGGGCATAAGCAAAACGACGTATATCTTTTTGGGTCTAACGTTCGCATTATTCTGCTAGGCTTAACCCTCGCAATATACTGCTTCGTGTAAGGCCTAACGCTCGCTTGCCTATTGCATTTTGTTAGGCCTAACCTGGCACTATAATCACGATCGCACTATCATTTCACATACATCCGATCTTTCCGCGGCCCATTTTTCCATCGGCCCTTTTTTCCGTCAGCGCATTTTTCTGTTTACCATGTATATATAGTGCAAATTACATATATAGATGAGCAGTATGTAAAAAAGACAAAAACAACAACAACAACAAGAGAGCAAGTTAGATGAATAAGCTTGCATAGAATTAAGATAAGAGAAAAAATTAATATAAAACACAATATTCAAACATATATATATATATTAAATAAATAAATTATTAAACGTTCTAAAATACGAAAATGTAGTTATCCACATATCAAATGCGCTAATCAGCAATTCATTAGAAATATATTACAAATATTTATAATGAATGATTATGGAATTTTAAAATGGATATTTAAAGTAGGAGTTATGTTGTTAATACTGCCCTGAACTTGAAATCAGGATTACTTTTATCCACGTAACTTAAAATTATTTCGAACTAAACACGATGGATGCACAAGCAAACTTTTTGGATGTAAATATTAAAATTATCAATTCTAGTATAGTAACAAATATTTGTAATAAAGTAGATGATTATGATTTTCACATTGTTAGAATTTATAATTTTAATTCTAATTTGTCATTAAATGTACTAAGAAATATAGTCATTAATAAATTATCTCGCCTCAAACGTATTACTAATACACAACAAAATTTGAAAAATGGCATAAAAAAAAAACTGGTATCTATGTGTAAAAATAGTGAATTTCCCCTTAATTTTATTAATAATATTATAAAGAATTTTAAATTTTGATACATTACACAGCTATTCTCACTTCTATTTTAGTTTTTTATGTTCAAGTTAGTTTCACAAGACCATTATTTAGCGAATTGGGCGAAAACTTTTATTTCAATATTCTTATTTTTTTATAAACGTATAACATAGATGGCGCCATCAGCTAAACAAATTAATTTTTGCTTTCACTCCTAATTTATATATCTATATCCAATCAATATTTATATTTATAAAAACAATTTTTAACAATTGTTAACATTTTTCATAAAATTTCATTATGTTTAAATAATAAATTTTTTAATGATATTCAACAATATGAATTCCTTTCTTGTCTTGGATGGAATGGCAACAGATAATGGGACAGGACTGATAGAAAGGAGGATGGCTATGATATACTTCTATAGTAATGCTAGTGGGTTTGTTTGTTTAAATAATTTGAAAATAAGTTTAATAATAAGATAATAAGTTTTCTAGACAATGAACAATTATCTTGATGACTTTAATAAAGGTAAATAATTCATATTTTGACAATACATATTAATATACTCTGGATATAATTGATGTCAGTGTAAATTTTTTTTTACATGTAAATATGTTCATTGTTTTCATCTTCATTATTCATTTCTTCAATTTTTACTGTTTTTAAATACATGGTTTTGTTACGTTGTTGCTGAGGACGAGAGTTGAGCCCATACAAAGCTTTTACGTCCACACCCTGATCTCAAGTTTAGGGCAGCTTCTATTTTAAATATCCATTTTAAAATTCCATAATCATTATATATATATATAATTATTGGGCTTGTGATTATAATGACTGAGATCAATTGGTAGAGTTCCTACAAGGATTGTAGAAGATCCTGGGATCATACCCCACCAGACGCAGGAAGCATTTCTTTTCTTTACGAACATTTTACCATCTAACAATTCCATAACATCGGTGTTACTATTATTGAGCCTAAAAAACGTTGATAAAAGTTTTCTTAATTTGTCTTCAATTTGTTGAATTTTTGTATAATTCTAAAATTAATCCAATGCTAGCCTCATCGGCATATGCAGAAAGTTTATTGGAGGGAGGGGGGGGACACAGGGCTATAAAATGGGGTTATAAATAATTCATGTGTGTATACAAAATTATATCATAATGGGGTTATGATCAGGAGTGGACATAGACTTCCAATTTGGGGGGGTTCGAGGACAGAATTTACCATGGTCTTGGAATAACACCCTTCATTTTTCATGAAAGTTGGAATTTTTTACAGTGAAAAAATATATTTTTGGGGGAGTTATGATCTCTGTGACTCTTGTGTGTCAGCGTTTGGGTACGACCCCTCAGCAACCTTCCTCTGTGTATGCCAGTGGCTAGTCTGAACTCGCTATTTTATTTAAATTTATATACGAGTAAGTGTTGAAATCATTACAATAGAAATAAAATACAGGGTACCAGGGAGGAAATTACATAAAAAGGTTAAACACTGGTAAAATAGCAATGAAAAAGATCACTCAAGCTTTCGGACGCATCAGCAGCAGTCCTTCATCAGGAGTAATGACGATGTTATGTTTCTGTCTCTTTTTTTATACTTGAAATTTCTGGAATATGGATAGGGTGATCTTTTTCATTGCTATTTTACCAGTGTTTAATCTTTTGTATGCAGAAATCATTACAGTAAAATAATATTTCGTCCCGGTGATAACCATTTTTTTTTTTAAATTGACTTAAATCAGTTTAGCAACCAAAACATAAAATAAAAGTAAAATCATAAAAGTGCATTTAATAATGAAAATTACGTTTACCTTACTGCTGCATTTCTCACAAACGGTCCTTTCGCACATTTTACATTTTATACCCCAGGGACCAAAAAATGAAAACTTTGTCTGCTTGCATGTGAAACAAATCTGAAATGTAATACAAAGCATTAGGATTCCTACAAAGAAAACACTATACTTATTGAATTACAGCAAGGTTTACCTATAATGTGAGATCTAAATACTTTTGAATTATTAAACAAATACATAAACCTACAGAAAATGATTACAAACTTCAAAATTATGCACTAAACATTTCTCAGTCCTGTAAGTACTTAAAAGTGATTAACAATATAAACTGGTGGAGGAAGTTTTTATGACAATTTTCGTACGTTGAAACTTTTAATTGATTTTTATTTTTTACAGAGGTTTTTCGACATTCAAATTCAAGTAGCACACACAAATCTTTCCTGAACAGGGATAAAAATATATTTTCCAAGTTTCCTTCATCCTTGAAGCACCTATGAAGTATTCATCAATGCCTTCGATGAATGTACGATCAGTACTTTAGTCATAATGAGTGTATGACCAATGCTTCAATAAACATATGGCCAATGCTTCAACGAGTGTATAGCTAAGGTCTTAGTATATGGCCAATGTCTCAATGATTATGTGGTTATTATTTCAACAAATGTATGGCCGATGCTTTAATGAATGTACGGCCAAGGTCTCAATGAATGTATGGTCAATGCTTTAATGAATGCATGATCAAAGTCTCAATGAATGTATGGCCAAGGTCTCAATAAATGTACGGCCAATGCGCTTACGTACATTACCCTGACAATAATTGCTGAGACGTTATATTAGTGACGGAATAGGATAATTTGTGTTATGTGCATTAACAAAGATAATGCGAAGTTGTAAATTTATGAAGTATTGCTCATTACAAGACAATGTCCATCCAGGGTGTGCTCCACTTTAAAAACTAAGTCCCATATAAACATTGTATACAGGCTTGATAAATTTGTTCCCCTAATAGCTTTTGGCGACTAGAATTTTGCAGCTGGCGAGAAGGAAATTTTCTTTTCCTACTAGATGCATCAGTTTTCTCCTTAATATGGGTGAGTACAGTTTTTTTTTCTAGCGAGTTCGGTTCACCACGATTTGTTAAGCTTAGCATATATACATGTTATATATATATATATAATATTGTCACCTTTGGCAATTAAAACTCAACAGCAGTTATTATAACTTCAATCACCCCCTCACTGGGAAGACCACATTCTTATTTTTCTTTGAGAGATTTGAATACCTGCTTCCTGGGTAATCAAACCTTAGACAATGAGTTAGTAGAAGAAATGGAGAAAGTTCGGTACCATTTATATTCAAACCTGTTTATCCGTACTATAGAGAAACACATTACAACTATGTTACCATCTCTGGCTCGTGCCATCGTACAGTATGGCACTGCACTACCATATGGATTCTTAACTAATAGAATAGAGGAGGTATTTAAGAAGGAAGAAACGTGTCGTAATTGATGCATGTAACTTTCTTCAAAATGACTTACTTTTCCCTTTAAGATGTCGTTGTGAAGAACAGGATCCATAATTTGAGATTCCAATTCTATTTTTGTGAGGACATTTCGAATATGAACGACTTCTTCTAGCGTCAGTGACAAACATTCCAGAGATTGCCACTGGGACTACAAAAATAAACATTCAAAATGAAGCACAGCCATAATAATATTAGTAACGACATAAGACAGTACAATGTATTTATAATATAATACATTAATGATACAGAAAGTATTATAATTCATATATCATGAAAGAGAGAGTCTGAGGCGTATTAATTAAAAAATTATGAAGCTCAAGTGGTTTTATATTTGTTGTTTGTGATTTACGGCCTAAGAACAGCAAAGGTCCAAGGAATTCAAATCGTTCAAGGCCTAGGCAACGACTCCTCGGACTACAGTAGGCAGTTGGCCGGTAGGCGTTCTTTTTTGGCGCCATTAGGCGAACGCTTTACCACTGCTCCATCGCCAAGTAGCTTTCTAACATATGCAATTTGGCATTAAATAAGACGTGTTTAGCCATTCAATGGGGGGGAGGGGGGCTTGAGCCCATATTTCTCTATGCCACTTTGACACAGTACATTTATAATGTGAAAAATTACGAGTTATTTACGATATAAGAGTATGATACATTTATGATACTAGTGAGTACAACACATGCTACACAAGAGCATGCTGGTTTCCCAAAAGAGAGGGTTGTGGGGGGGGGGTAGACTATTTGCAAAATACAATATTTCTTCATAAGAAAACCAACTTCAAAGAAATTAAAATTTTAGAGAGTATTTTTGCAGTTCGAGGTACCATCACTGTACCATATGGGTGCTCGTTCAAGAGAGTAAAACACACAGGCTTGTAGCCAAGATGAAGGGGTAACGTAACTGGAGCAAGGGCTTATGGGGCACAGGGCATTCTGGGATTGTTTTATATGTGTAACTGGCTCGTTGGGCAACTGGGCCATGCTCCTGCTGAACCCGGCTTGGCAACAGGCCTGAAAACACATGATGTAAGAGAGGGTATAAATGATACAAGATAGTAGAGGTAAACTTACAGATTTCCAGTAATCTGAGCGTGCAAGTTGGCTCAAGTAACGACTAGACGAATTGTTTGTGGCTGGGTTGTAGGGTTTAGGTGGAGATTCGCAGACAGTGATGCTATGCCTCCTATCAGGATCATCAGCGATAGAGGTTCCTATAGAAATAAATGCATTATGAATATATACAGAATACATATAGGTTCGGTATTATTATTTATTCTTATCTTGTATTTACATAAAAATGAAAACAACTTTACATCGCAAAACTGTGCCATGCATTCCTGGAACGAGAACGACCGCTTAACTTGATTTCTGAACTCTGACGCATTTCCACACAATCAAGCTTACTTAAATCAAACCCCATCTCGCAGGCTCTAACACGGCGGTTATCATCAACGTAGAGGTTTCAAAACCACTGGAGGAGCCCAAGCCCATATTAAGCATATTATTATAATATATGTAAAATTGGAATTTATTTTTAAATTATTTGGAGGCCCACAGGCCATACAAATGCCTATGGCCATGGGCGGATTTACCACTTTGCCCCCTAGGCTATTTTTGCCGCTCCAAGGTTACATTTTTGCCGCTCTTCGTACCCGTCCGTCCCCCAAATCAATGGAAGAAACATAAAAATCAGGGCCGTGCTTACGGTGTTCACGGCCTTGGACAAAGAAGATTTTAGCGGCCCTTAAAAATATTTTGACATAACAGAACGATAAAAAGATTTACACGGGTTTAGCATAAAGTCCTTTACTGGTCTAAACGCTGTAGGTAAAAATAAAGAGCAGATAATGAAGTTAAATTGAAAATAGGGGATAAAAATTAAATAAAATACGAATCATTGTAATTTATTATTACTCTAATTATTATAATTATAACGAATTAATGAAAAGCTAACTTAAAGAACAAAGCCGCTTTTTTTATACTATTAGAACTTACAAAGTAATTTTTCTAGTTTTGTGGGCTGCCACGAGTCTCTGCAGTGGCCATATTGCCACCACAATAAACATGGTAACGTACATAGGCTACTGATGATAACACATTTGACTAATAACACGTGTATTTATTTCGACCACCATTTAAAAGTTGCATTATGGGAAGTATGACGTCACACGCAAAAGGTGAGTTGACCAAATACTCTGTCGAAAGTATATGGGGCCGCTAAAAACTGATTTCTTGGTATTTGCACTACACTTTTTGACGGCTTTGGGAAGCCGCCCAGCTCGCACTCCACTACGCACGGCCCTGATAAAAATTGTTACATTCAATGTACGCAAAACTTTTGTATTGATAATAAATATGTTGAAAAACAAACTCATAAATTGAAACATAAACATTAAACAATATTAACTTATATTGAAGTATTATTTCTTTTATACATATATATTCCGTGGCTAAGCCTATCGGTAGCGTCTACAGGTTGCGGATGGTGGAGAGCTCTACATATCTGTAGGGTAGCTGCGAATAAGCAGGCTTCTGGAAAGATGCTTGTCAAATAACAGTCGCTGACAATTGAGAGGCAGAGAGAGGGTATGGAGGACACTAGGGCGGAACCTGGTGCACAAGTAAAAAATCACATGTACCCAACGACGGCTCTGTGACATGGTGAGATAACACCACCATCAAATATGTGTTTCCCGGATAGGTGAACTCGTAAACTCTGAAAAGTGATCACCTAGGAGAAAGCACTTCGAAAACAAACCAAATCTGCCAACCCGCAATTGACCAGCGTGGCAGATTACGGTCTAACCCTCCAACATGTTTGCACAAATTAATTCGCGGCCCTCATTCCTCGGAGGCCTTGGAGCAACTACTTCAAGTAGCAGGAAGACTAGCTCGACGGCAGAGGATGCTAAGAATCACCGGGATCAAACACGCTGCCAAAACACGTTGGAAATTGAAACTTTCAACACCAGAAAAATGAAAACGGATGCTCGCCTACAAGAACTAATATTAGAACTCAAGCATATTAAGTGGGACATCATCGTGCTGTGTAAAACGAGACGTAAAGGTGAAAATCTTGTAAAACTCGACACCGGCCATCTTCTATATACAAAAGGAACTGCAAACGGGAAATGTAGTTTTGTAGATTTCCTCATTAATCAGAGATTAAAAGGTTCCATCATAAAACTTGAGGGTACTTCAGATAGAATCGCACAATGCACCATACAACTGAACAAACGACATAAGCTCCAAGTTATCCAGACTTATGCACCAACTAGTAGCCACACTGATGATGAAATCGAAAAATTCTACGAGGATATATCAGACCAACAAAATAAAGAAAATTGCCACTACAAAATTTTAGTGGGTGATTTTAATGCCAGAATTGGAAAAACCCACTTTGGTGAATGCGGTCATAGAGATGCAAGAGGAGACTCGCTGGTTAATTTTGCAGAGAGACAAGGCCTCTATATTTTGAATTCGTTTTACAAAAAGAAAGCCAATAGGAAATGGACATGGGAAAGTCCGTCAGGAAATAAAAGTGAGATTGATTATGTTCTATCCAACAACAAGGATATATTCAGTGACTGTACGGTCCTCAATCGTTTTGACGTGGGAAGTGACCATAGAATGGTGAGAGTTAAAGTTAAGTTTGACTACCGTAAAGAACGCAGTAAAATGATAAACCTCTTCAAAAAAGTGAAAGCCAACAATGAGGAATTGCTTAAAAAAGCAAAGAATTTGAACACGCTATGTCAAATCGCTTTGCATTATTACAAAATTTGGAAGACACCGATATAACAGAACAAAATGAAAAAAT